>CM070429.1:3220548-3265548 GCA_036324595.1 Champsocephalus gunnari | reverse complement strand
GCAAGAAGTATATATACATGTAAATAGAATATGATATGTACAGAGTATGAAATTAAATAATGTACATTAAGACCAAATTCTACTGCTTCTTCTCTTGTTTACTCACAGGCGCAACCCTGTGGTGAAAACTAGCAACAACAACAACATGAATACTACTGAGAACAACACAATATCATATCGTAGTGTTATATCATTATAACACTAGAAAAAGATTACAAGGGGATACAAAAGTACTACAACAAGTCAAAAACACTACAAGGGGATTTAAAAAACTAGAAAAAGACACAACAAGACAACAACAAGACTAGAAAAAGACAACAACAAGACTACAAAAAGACTACAAAAAGACAACAACAAGACTACAAAAAGACAACAACAAGACTACGACAAGACTACAAAAAGACAACAACAAGACAACAACAAGACTACAAAAAGACTACAACAAGACTACAAAAAGACAACAACAAGACTACAACAAGACTACAACAAGACTACAAAAAGACAACAACAAGACTACAACAAGACAACAACAAGACAACAACAAGACTACAAAAAGACTACAACAAGACTACAAAAAGACAACAACAAGACTACAACAAGACAACAACAAGACTACAAAAAGACAACAACAAGACTACGACAAGACTACAAAAAGACAACAACAAGACTACAACAAGACAACAACAAGACTACAAAAAGACTACAACAAGACTACAAAAAGACAACAACAAGACTACGACAAGACTACAAAAAGACAACAACAAGACTACGACAAGACTACAAAAAGACAACAACAAGACAACAACAAGACTAGAAAAAGACAACAACAAGACTACAAAAAGACAACAACAAGACTACAAAAAGACAACAACAAGACAACAACAAGACAACAACAAGACTAGAAAAAGACAACAACAAGACTACAAAAAGACAACAACAAGACAACAACAAGACAACAACAAGACTACAACAAGACTACAACAAGACTACAAAAAGACAACAACAAGACTACAACAAGACAACAACAAGACTACAAAAAGACAACAACAAGACTACGACAAGACTACAAAAAGACAACAACAAGACTACGACAAGACTACAAAAAGACAACAACAAGACAACAACAAGACTAGAAAAAGACAACAACAAGACTACAAAAAGACAACAACAAGACTACAAAAAGACAACAACAAGACAACAACAAGACTACAAAAAGACTACAACAAGACTACAAAAAGACTACAACAAGACAACAACAAGACTACGACAAGACTACAAAAAGACAACAACAAGACAACAACAAGACTACAAAAAGACAACAACAAGACTACGACAAGACTACAAAAAGACAACAACAAGACTACAACAAGACAACAACAAGATTACAAAAAGACAACAACAAGACTACGAAAAGACTACAAAAAGACAACAACAAGACTACAAAAAAAATACAAAAAGACAACAACAAGACTACAACAAGACTACAACAAGACTACAACAAGACTACGACAAGACTACAAAAAGACAACAACAAGACTACAAAAAGACAACAACAAGACTCTAAGTTCAGATGTTCAAGATTCAAAGGTTTATCATCGTATGCAGATGAGCGACAGAGTAGAAGTGGCAATGAAATGATTCTGACCTGAGCTCCTCCCACGATGCAACATATATAATAAAATACAAAAACACAAATACACAAAATAGTGCAAGAAGTATATATACATGTAAATAGAATATGATATGTACAGAGTATGAAATTAAATAATGTACATTAAGACCAAATTCTACTGCTTCTTCTCTTGTTTACTCACAGGCGCAACCCTGTGGTGAAAACTAGCAACAACAACAACATGAATACTACTGAGAACAACACAATATCATATCTTAGTGTTATATCATTATAACACTAGAAAAAGATTACAACGGGATACAAAAGTACTACAACAAGTCAAAAACACTACAAGGGGATTTAAAAAACTACAAAAAGACACAAAAAGACAACAACAAGACTACAAAAAGACAACAACAAGACTACAAAAAGACAACAACAAGACTACAAAAAGACTACAAAAAGACAACAACAAGACTACAAAAAGACAACAACAAGACTACGACAAGACTACGACAAAGACAACAACAAGACAACAACAAGACTACAAAAAGACTACAACAAGACTACAAAAAGACAACAACAAGACTACAACAAGACAACAACAAGACTACAACAAGACTACAAAAACACAACAACAAGACTTCAACAAGACTACAAAAACACAACAACAAGACTACAAAAAAAATACAAAAAGACGACAACAAGACTACAAAAACACAACAACAAGACTACAACAAGACTACAAAAAGACTACAACAAGACTACAACAAGACTACAACAAGACAACAACAAGATTACGACAAGACTACAAAAAGACAACAACAAGACTACAACAAGACTACAACAAGACAACAACAAGACTACGACAAGACTACAAAAAGACAACAACAAGACTACAAAAAGACTACAACAAGACTACAACAAGACTACAACAAGACAACAACAAGACTACGACAAGACTACAAAAAGACAACAACAAGACTACAAAAAGACAACAACAAGACTACAACAAGACTACAAAAAGACTACAAAAAGACAACAACAAGACTACAAAAAGACAACAACAAGACTACAAAAAGACAACAACAAGATTACAAAAAGACAACAACAAGACTACAAAAAGACTACAACAAGACTACAACAAGACTACAGAAGGATACAAAAAGACAAAATGCATACTACTTAGAACAACACAATATCATAACATGTAGATGTGAGGGACATTAGAAATTGTTAGGATCAACATTACATAGAAATAAAATATGTATTGTGGTGTAACCTCTAACATGTTGTCATCAAGGATCTTCTGAATTAAGCTTCACATAATGTTCCCACAAACTGCAATTAGCGTAGATTCTGTCATGATGCTCTTTAATTTACTGCAGGGCCTAAATCTTATTGTTGAGCCCTTTACTTCTCATTGAACATAATTACAGCCCCAGCATAAGGTTTGCTTGTTTTCTGGTTTTCTCTGTTAAATATTTGTCGTAATATTTGGGAAACTTTTGCAGAAAAACTTTAAACACACACACACACACACACACACACACTGAATCAGGACAATAACACTTCCCATGATAAGAGAAAGTGTTTTTATTTGTGTCCAGGTGCGAGTGTTCACCTACCTGATCGGCAGAGAGATGACCTTCGCTCAGAACACAAAGTGGATCGCCTGCAACAACAAAGGTCTGATCACAGTTTAACGTTATTTATTTGTATAAATGCAATCATTACAGAGAGGCAGTGAAACGATATGATGTCAGGCTCAGTTCAACAATGCTCAATACAAATGTTTCCCAAAAAAAAAGTGTGGAATTATTTGGTAAGTAAAGTAAATGAAGTATAATGATACTAATCGTCTTTGAGCATTAGGAAAAGCACTATAAACATCCAATATATAATTATTATAATTTTCTGCCATGTTATACTTCTACTCTCTAAATCTCACGGGGAAACATGCTTCTTATTAGTAGACTGCATGTATTTGCCACTAGCCGTTACTATTACATAAATAACATGATGTGTTTATACGTTATATAAACTACAAATCTGCTCAGTACGATACGATAATACTTTAATGGTCAGATGACATCTGAAATGTGACTTGCATCACAGCAGCTCCATGTGTAACATCAACAGACACATATCAAGACACAATACATGAAAAACAAATAACAAAGTAGTTCAAAATGTGCTCCACATGGGTCAATTACAGCATAATATAAGGTAACGTGTGTGTGTGTGTGTGTGTGTGTGTGTGTGTGTGTGTGTGTGTGTGTGTGTGTGTGTGTGTGTGTGTGTGTGTGTGTGTGTGTGTGTGTGTGTGTGTGTGTGTGTGTGTGTGTGTGTGTGTGTGTGTGTGTGTGTGTGTGTGTGTGTGTGTGTGTGTGTGTGTGTGTGTGTGTGTGTGTGTGTGTGTGTGTGTGTGTGTCTCAGGTTACTACACACACATCTCCACGCTGGCGGACGTGCAGGAGAATGTGATGGAGTATCTACACGTCCTCAGCCGACCAATGGTCATCAACCACGACCATGACATCATCTGGACCGAGGCCTACATGGACTCTGTGGTGAGAGCAGCCGGCCAATCAGAGAGCTCCGAGCAGCTCGTCGTTATTTCAAACATCTGATTCATGATTTAAGCATCTTAAAATCATTTCTGCATTTTCATTTTGGCTGTACTACTCCGTTTAGCATGGATGGATTTCTGGATGAGGCACACAAATGCTCATGAAACAAAATACAAAGAAAGGCAAAAGAGACACAAACAACTACAAAAACAGACAAAATGGCCAAAAGACAGCTGAAAAAAAGACCAAAACAGACTACCAAGATTAACCAAGATGTTTGTAAACAGCAAAGCAACAAAAAGACTGGGAAACAAAGACACAAAAACAACGATCAAAACACTACAAATAGAAAAATAAAATAGAGCCCGATGCAATATGAGCACAAAAAGACTACAGCGACATTTTAAAAGTCAGCAAAGAAACTAAATACCACAGCATTCTTCAAAAGACAACAAAAGAAGACGACAAAGACTACAAACAAGGCTGTAAAACCGAGAACAATGACAACAAAAACACTGCAATAAGGAAAATAGGACTACAATAAGACTAGAAAGGAAAGAAAGACTACAAAAAGACAAGAAAAGGAAGGAAGGACTACAAAGAGACTAGAAAAGGAAGGAAGGACTACAAAGAGAAAAGAAAAGGAAGGAAGGACTACAAAAAGACTAGAAAAGGAAGAAAGGACTACAAAGAGAAAAGAAAAGGAAGGAAGGACTACAAAAAGACTAGAAAAGGAAGAAAGGACTACAAAGAGAAAAGAAAAGGAAGGAAGGACTACAAAAAGACTAGAAAAGGAAGAAAGGACTACAAAGAGAAAAGAAAAGGAAGGAAGGACTACAAAAAGACTAGAAAAGGAAGAAAGGACTACAAAGAGAAAAGAAAAGGAAGAAAGGACTACAAAAAGACTAGAAAAGGAAGAAAGGACTACAAAGAGAAAAGAAAAGGAAGGAAGGACTACAAAAAGACTAGAAAAGGAAGAAAGGACTACAAAAAGACTAGAAAAGGAAGAAAGGACTACAAAAAGACTAGTAAAGGAAGAAAGGACTACAAAAAGAAAAGAAAAGGAAGAAAGGACTACAAAAAGAAAAGAAAAGGAAGAAAGGACTACAAAAAGACTAGAAAAGGAATAAAGGACTACAAAAAGACTAGAAAAGGAAGGAAGGACTACAAAAAGACTAGAAAAGGAAGAAAGGACTACAAAAAGACTAGTAAAGGAAGAAAGGACTACAAAAAGAAAAGAAAAGGAAGAAAGGACTACAAAAAGAAAAGAAAAGGAAGAAAGGACTACAAAAAGAAAAGAAAAGGAAGAAAGGACTACAAAAAGACTAGAAAAGGAAGAAAGGACTACAAAAATACTAGAAAAGGAAGAAAGGACTACAAAGAGAAAAGAAAGGGAAGAAAGGACTACAAAAAGACTAGAAAAGGAGGAAAGACTACAAAAAGACAAGAAAAGGAAGAAAGGACTACAAAGAGACTAGAAAGGAAGAAAGGACTACAAAAAGACTAGAAAAGGAAGAAAGGACTACAAAAAGACTAGAAAAGGAAGAAAGGACTACAAAAATACTAGAAAAGGAAGAAAGGACTACAAAGAGAAAAGAAAGGGAAGAAAGGACTACAAAAAGACTAGAAAAGGAGGAAAGACTACAAAAAGACAAGAAAAGGAAGAAAGGACTACAAAGAGACTAGAAAGGAAGAAAGGACTACAAAAAGACTAGAAAAGGAAGAAAGGACTACAAAGAGAAAAGAAAAGGAAGAAAGGACTACAAAAAGACTAGAAAAGGAAGAAAGGACTACAAAAATACTAGAAAAGGAAGAAAGGACTACAAAAAGACTAGAAAAGGAAGAAAGGACTACAAAAAGACTAGAAAAGGAGGAAAGACTACAAAAAGACAAGAAAGGGAAGAAAGGACTACAAAAAGACTAGAAAAGGAAGAAAGGACTACAAAAGACTAGAAAAGGAAGAAAGGACTACAAAAAGACTAGAAAAGGAGGAAAGACTACAAAAAGACAAGAAAAGGAAGAAAGGACTACAAAAAGACTAGAAAAGGAAGAAAGGACTACAAAAAGACTAGAAAAGGAAGAAAGGACTACAAAAAGACTAGAAAAGGAAGAAAGGACTACAAAGAGAAAAGAAAAGGAAGAAAGGACTACAAAAAGACAAGAAAGGGAAGAAAGGACTACAAAAAGACTAGAAAGGAAAGAAAGACTACAAAAAGACAAGAAAAGGAAGGAAGGACTACAAAGAGACTAGAAAAGGAAGGAAGGACTACAAAGAGAAAAGAAAAGGAAGGAAGGACTACAAAAAGACTAGAAAAGGAAGAAAGGACTACAAAGAGAAAAGAAAAGGAAGGAAGGACTACAAAAAGACTAGAAAAGGAAGAAAGGACTACAAAGAGAAAAGAAAAGGAAGGAAGGACTACAAAAAGACTAGAAAAGGAAGAAAGGACTACAAAGAGAAAAGAAAAGGAAGGAAGGACTACAAAAAGACTAGAAAAGGAAGAAAGGACTACAAAGAGAAAAGAAAAGGAAGAAAGGACTACAAAAAGACTAGAAAAGGAAGAAAGGACTACAAAGAGAAAAGAAAAGGAAGGAAGGACTACAAAAAGACTAGAAAAGGAAGAAAGGACTACAAAAAGACTAGAAAAGGAAGAAAGGACTACAAAAAGACTAGTAAAGGAAGAAAGGACTACAAAAAGAAAAGAAAAGGAAGAAAGGACTACAAAAAGAAAAGAAAAGGAAGAAAGGACTACAAAAAGACTAGAAAAGGAATAAAGGACTACAAAAAGACTAGAAAAGGAAGGAAGGACTACAAAAAGACTAGAAAAGGAAGAAAGGACTACAAAAAGACTAGTAAAGGAAGAAAGGACTACAAAAAGAAAAGAAAAGGAAGAAAGGACTACAAAAGAAAAGAAAAGGAAGAAAGGACTACAAAAAGAAAAGAAAAGGAAGAAAGGACTACAAAAAGACTAGAAAAGGAAGAAAGGACTACAAAAAGACTAGAAAAGGAAGAAAGGACTACAAAAAGACTAGAAAAGGAAGAAAGGACTACAAAGAGAAAAGAAAGGGAAGAAAGGACTACAAAAAGACAAGAAAAGGAAGAAAGGACTACAAAAAGACTAGAAAAGGAAGAAAGGACTACAAAAATACTAGAAAAGGAAGAAAGGACTACAAAGAGAAAAGAAAGGGAAGAAAGGACTACAAAAAGACTAGAAAGGAAGAAAGGACTACAAAAAGACTAGAAAAGGAAGAAAGGACTACAAAGAGACTAGAAAGGAAGAAAGGACTACAAAAAGACTAGAAAAGGAAGAAAGGACTACAAAAAGACTAGAAAAGGAGGAAAGACTACAAAAAGACAAGAAAAGGAAGAAAGGACTACAAAGAGACTAGAAAGGAAGAAAGGACTACAAAAAGACTAGAAAAGGAAGAAAGGACTACAAAAAGACTAGAAAAGGAAGAAAGGACTACAAAAATACTAGAAAAGGAAGAAAGGACTACAAAGAGAAAAGAAAGGGAAGAAAGGACTACAAAAAGACTAGAAAGGAAGAAAGGACTACAAAAAGACTAGAAAAGGAAGAAAGGACTACAAAGAGACTAGAAAGGAAGAAAGGACTACAAAAAGACTAGAAAATGAATAAAGGACTACAAAAAGACTAGAAAAGGAAGGAAGGACTACAAAAAGACTAGAAAAGGAAGAAAGGACTACAAAAAGACTAGTAAAGGAAGAAAGGACTACAAAAAGAAAAGAAAAGGAAGAAAGGACTACAAAAAGAAAAGAAAAGGAAGAAAGGACTACAAAAAGAAAAGAAAAGGAAGAAAGGACTACAAAAAGACTAGAAAAGGAAGAAAGGACTACAAAAATACTAGAAAAGGAAGAAAGGACTACAAAGAGAAAAGAAAGGAAGAAAGGACTACAAAAAGACTAGAAAGGAAGAAAGGACTACAAAAAGACTAGAAAAGGAAGAAAGGACTACAAAGAGACTAGAAAGGAAGAAAGGACTACAAAAAGACTAGAAAAGGAAGAAAGGACTACAAAAAGACTAGAAAAGGAAGAAAGGACTACAAAAAGACTAGAAAAGGAGGAAAGACTACAAAAAGACAAGAAAAGGAAGAAAGGACTACAAAGAGACTAGAAAGGAAGAAAGGACTACAAAAGACTAGAAAAGGAAGAAAGGACTACAAAAAGACTAGAAAAGGAAGAAAGGACTACAAAAATACTAGAAAAGGAAGAAAGGACTACAAAGAGAAAAGAAAGGGAAGAAAGGACTACAAAAAGACTAGAAAAGGAGGAAAGACTACAAAAAGACAAGAAAAGGAAGAAAGGACTACAAAGAGACTAGAAAGGAAGAAAGGACTACAAAAAGACTAGAAAAGGAAGAAAGGACTACAAAAAGACTAGAAAAGGAAGAAAGGACTACAAAAATACTAGAAAAGGAAGAAAGGACTACAAAGAGAAAAGAAAAGGAAGAAAGGACTACAAAAAGACAAGAAAAGGAAGAAAGGACTACAAAGAGACTAGAAAGGAAGAAAGGACTACAAAAAGACTAGAAAAGGAAGAAAGGACTACAAAGAGAAAAGAAAAGGAAGAAAGGACTACAAAAAGACTAGAAAAGGAAGAAAGGACTACAAAAATACTAGAAAAGGAAGAAAGGACTACAAAAAGACTAGAAAAGGAAGAAAGGACTACAAAAAGACTAGAAAAGGAAAGACTACAAAAAGACAAGAAAGGGAAGAAAGGACTACAAAAAGACTAGAAAAGGAAGAAAGGACTACAAAAAGACTAGAAAAGGAAGAAAGGACTACAAAAAGACTAGAAAAGGAGGAAAGACTACAAAAAGACAAGAAAAGGAAGAAAGGACTACAAAAAGACTAGAAAAGGAAGAAAGGACTACAAAAAGACTAGAAAAGGAAGAAAGGACTACAAAAAGACTAGAAAAGAAGAAAGGACTACAAAGAAAAGAAAAGGAAGAAAGGACTACAAAAAGACAAGAAAGGGAAGAAAGGACTACAAAAAGACTAGAAAAGGAAGAAAGGACTACAAAAAGACTAGAAAAGGAAGAAAGGACTACAAAAAGACTAGAAAAGGAAGAAAGGACTACAAAGAGAAAAGAAAAGGAAGAAAGGACTACAAAAAGACTAGAAAAGGAAGAAAGGACTACAAAAAGACTAGAAAAGGAAGAAAGGACTACAAAAAGACTAGAAAAGGAAGAAAGGACTACAAAAAGACTAGAAAAGGAAGAAAGGACTACAAAAAGACTAGAAAAGGAAGAAAGGACTACAAAAAGACAAGAAAGGAAGAAAGGACTACAAAAAGACTAGAAAAGGAAGAAAGGACTACAAAAAGACAAGAAAAGGAAGAAAGGACTACAAAAAGACTAGAAAAGGAGGAAAGACTACAAAAAGACAAGAAAAGGAAGAAAGGACTACAAAAAGACTAGAAAAGGAAGAAAGGACTACAAAAAGACTAGAAAAGGAAGAAAGGACTACAAAAAGACTAGAAAAGGAGAAAGACTACAAAAAGACAAGAAAGGGAAGAAAGGACTACAAAAAGACTAGAAAAGGAAGAAAGGACTACAAAAAGACTAGAAAAGGAAGAAAGGACTACAAAAAGACTAGAAAAGGAAGAAAGGACTACAAAAAGACAGAAAAGGAAGAAAGGACTACAAAAAGACTAGAAAAGAAAGGACTACAAAAAGACTAGAAAGGAAGAAAGGACTACAAAAAGACTAGAAAGGGAAGAAAGGACTACAAAAAGACTAGAAAAGGAAGAAAGGACTACAAAAAGACTAGAAAAGGAAGAAAGGACTACAAAAAGACTAGAAAAGGAAGAAAGGACTACAAAGAGAAAAGAAAAGGAAGAAAGGACTACAAAAAGACTAGAAAAGGAAGGAAGGACTACAAAAAGACTAGAAAAGGAAGAAAGGACTACAAAAAGACAAGAAAGGGAAGAAAGGACTACAAAAAGACTAGAAAAGGAAGAAAGGACTACAAAAAGACTAGAAAAGGAAGAAAGGACTACAAAAAGACTAGAAAAGGAAGAAAGGACTACAAAGAGAAAGAAAGGAAGAAAGGACTACAAAAAGACAAGAAAGGGAAGAAAGGACTACAAAAAGACTAGAAAAGGAAGAAAGGACTACAAAAAGACTAGAAAAGGAAGAAAGGACTACAAAAGACTAGAAAAGGAAGAAAGGACTACAAAGAGAAAAGAAAAGGAAGAAAGGACTACAAAAAGACTAGAAAAGGAAGGAAGGACTACAAAAAGACTAGAAAGGAAGAAAGGACTACAAAAAGACTAGAAAAGGAAGAAAGGACTACAAAAAGACAAGAAAAGGAAGAAAGGACTACAAAAAGACTAGAAAAGGAAGAAAGGACTACAAAAAGACTAGAAAAGGAAGAAAGGACTACAAAAAGACAAGAAAAGGAAGAAAGGACTACAAAAAGACTAGAAAAGGAAGAAAGGACTACAAAAAGACTAGAAAAGGAAGAAAGGACTACAAAAAGAAAAGAAAAGGAAGAAAGGACTACAAAAAGACTAGAAAAGGAAGGAAGGACTACAAAAAGAAAAGAAAAGGAAGAAAGGACTACAAAAAGACAAGAAAAGGAAGAAAGGACTACAAAAAGAAAAGAAAGGGAAGAAAGGACTACAAAAAGACTAGAAAAGGAAGAAAGGACTACAAAAAGACAAGAAAGGGAAGAAAGGACTACAAAAAGACTAGAAAAGGAAGAAAGGACTACAAAAAGACAAGAAAAGGAAGAAAGGACTACAAAAAGACTAGAAAAGGAAGAAAGGACTACAAAAAGACAAGAAAAGGAAGAAAGGACTACAAAAAGAAAAGAAAAGGAAGAAAGGACTACAAAAAGAAAAGAAAAGGAAGAAAGGACTACAAAAAGACTAGAAAAGGAAGAAAGGACTACAAAAAGACTAGAAAAGGAAGAAAGGACTACAAAAAGAAAAGAAAAGGAAGAAAGGACTACAAAAAGACTAGAAAAGGAAGGAAGGACTACAAAAATACTAGAAAAGGAAGAAAGGACTACAAAAAGACTAGAAAAGGAAGGAAGGACTACAAAAAGACTAGAAAAGGAAGAAAGGACTACAAAAAGACTAGTAAAGGAAGAAAGGACTACAAAAAGAAAAGAAAAGGAAGAAAGGACTACAAAAAGACTAGAAAAGGAAGGAAGGACTACAAAAATACTAGAAAAGGAAGAAAGGACTACAAAAAGACTAGAAAAGGAAGAAGGACTACAAAAAGACTAGAAAAGGAAGAAAGGACTACAAAAAGACTAGTAAAGGAAGAAAGGACTACAAAAAGAAAGAAAAGGAAGAAAGGACTACAAAAAGAAAAGAAAAGGAAGAAAGGACTACAAAAAGAAAAGAAAAGGAAGAAAGGACTACAAAAAGACTAGAAAAGGAAGAAAGGACTACAAAAAGACTAGAAAAGGAAGGAAGGACTACAAAAAGACTAGAAAAGGAAGAAAGGACTACAAAGAGAAAAGAAAAGGAAGGAAGGACTACAAAAAGACTAGAAAAGGAAGAGAGGACTACAAAAAGACTAGAAAAGGAAGAAAGGACTACAAAAAGACTAGAAAAGGAATAAAGGACTACAAAAAGACTAGAAAAGGAAGGAAGGACTACAAAAAGACTAGAAAAGGAAGAAAGGACTACAAAAAGACTAGTAAAGGAAGAAAGGACTACAAAAAGAAAAGAAAAGGAAGAAAGGACTACAAAAAGAAAAGAAAGGAAGAAAGGACTACAAAAAGAAAAGAAAAGGAAGAAAGGACTACAAAAAGACTAGAAAAGGAAGAAAGGACTACAAAAATACTAGAAAAGGAAGAAAGGACTACAAAGAGAAAAGAAAGGAAGAAAGGACTACAAAAGACTAGAAAAGGAAGAAAGGACTACAAAGAGACTAGAAAGGAAGAAAGGACTACAAAAAGACTAGAAAAGGAAGAAAGGACTACAAAGAGAAAAGAAAAGGAAGAAAGGACTACAAAAAGACTAGAAAAGGAAGAAAGGACTACAAAAATACTAGAAAAGGAAGAAAGGACTACAAAAAGACTAGAAAAGGAAGAAAGGACTACAAAAAGACTAGAAAAGGAGGAAAGACTACAAAAAGACAAGAAAGGAAGAAAGGACTACAAAAAGACTAGAAAAGGAAGAAAGGACTACAAAAAGACTAGAAAAGGAAGAAAGGACTACAAAAAGACTAGAAAAGGAAGAAAGACTACAAAAAGACAAGAAAAGGAAGAAAGGACTACAAAAAGACTAGAAAAGGAAGAAAGGACTACAAAAAGACTAGAAAAGGAAGAAAGGACTACAAAAAGACTAGAAAAGGAAGAAAGGACTACAAAAAGAAAAGAAAAGGAAGAAAGGACTACAAAAAGACAAGAAAGGAAGAAAGGACTACAAAAAGACTAGAAAAGGAAGAAAGGACTACAAAAAGACTAGAAAAGGAAGAAAGGACTACAAAAAGACTAGAAAAGGAAGAAAGGACTACAAAAAGACTAGAAAAGGAAGAAAGGACTACAAAAAGACTAGAAAAGGAAGAAAGGACTACAAAAAGACTAGAAAAGGAAGAAAGGACTACAAAAAGACTAGAAAAGGAAGAAAGGACTACAAAAAGACTAGAAAAGGAAGAAAGGACTACAAAAAAGACTAGAAAGGAGGAAAGGACTACAAAAGACAAGAAAAGAAGAAAGGACTACAAAAAGACTAGAAAAGAAGAAAGGACTACAAAAAGACTCTAGAAAGAAGGAAAGGACTACAAAAAGACTAGAAAAGGAAGAAAGGACTACAAAAAGACTAGAAAGGGAAGAAAGGACTACAAAAAGACTAGAAAAGGAAGAAAGGACTACAAAAAGACTAGAAAAGGAAGAAAGGACTACAAAAAGACTAGAAAAGGAAGAAAGGACTACAAAGAGAAAAGAAAAGGAAGAAAGGACTACAAAAAGACTAGAAAAGGAAGGAAGGACTACAAAAAGACTAGAAAAGGAAGAAAGGACTACAAAAAGACAAGAAAGGAAGAAAGGACTACAAAAAGACTAGAAAAGGAAGAAAGGACTACAAAAAGACTAGAAAAGGAAGAAAGGACTACAAAAAGACTAGAAAAGGAAGAAAGGACTACAAAGAGAAAAGAAAAGGAAGAAAGGACTACAAAAAGACAAGAAAGGGAAGAAAGGACTACAAAAAGACTAGAAAAGGAAGAAAGGACTACAAAAAGACTAGAAAAGGAAGAAAGGACTACAAAAAGACTAGAAAAGGAAGAAAGGACTACAAAGAGAAAAGAAAAGGAAGAAAGGACTACAAAAAGACTAGAAAAGGAAGGAAGGACTACAAAAAGACTAGAAAAGGAAGAAAGGACTACAAAAAGACTAGAAAAGGAAGAAAGGACTACAAAAAGACAAGAAAAGGAAGAAAGGACTACAAAAAGACTAGAAAAGGAAGAAAGGACTACAAAAAGACTAGAAAAGGAAGAAAGGACTACAAAAAGACAAGAAAAGGAAGAAAGGACTACAAAAAGACTAGAAAAGGAAGAAAGGACTACAAAAAGACTAGAAAAGGAAGAAAGGACTACAAAAAGAAAAGAAAAGGAAGAAAGGACTACAAAAAGACTAGAAAAGGAAGGAAGGACTACAAAAAGAAAAGAAAAGGAAGAAAGGACTACAAAAAGACAAGAAAAGGAAGAAAGGACTACAAAAAGAAAAGAAAGGGAAGAAAGGACTACAAAAAGACTAGAAAAGGAAGAAAGGACTACAAAAAGACAAGAAAGGAAGAAAGGACTACAAAAAGACTAGAAAAGGAAGAAAGGACTACAAAAAGACAAGAAAAGGAAGAAAGGACTACAAAAAGACTAGAAAAGGAAGAAAGGACTACAAAAAGACAAGAAAAGGAAGAAAGGACTACAAAAAGACTAGAAAAGGAAGAAAGGACTACAAAAAGAAAAGAAAAGGAAGAAAGGACTACAAAAAGACTAGAAAAGGAAGAAAGGACTACAAAAAGACTAGAAAAGGAAGAAAGGACTACAAAAAGAAAAGAAAAGGAAGAAAGGACTACAAAAAGACTAGAAAAGGAAGGAAGGACTACAAAAATACTAGAAAAGGAAGAAAGGACTACAAAAAGACAAGAAAAGGAAGAAAGGACTACAAAAAGACAAGAAAAGGAAGAAAGGACTACAAAAAGAAAAGAAAAGGAAGAAAGGACTACAAAAAGACAAGAAAAGGAAGAAAGGACTACAAAAAGACTAGAAAAGGAAGAAAGGACTACAAAAAGAAAAGAAAAGGAAGAAAGGACTACAAAAAGACTAGAAAAGGAAGGAAGGACTACAAAAATACTAGAAAAGGAAGAAAGGACTACAAAAAGACTAGAAAAGGAAGAAAGGACTACAAAAAGAAAAGAAAAGGAAGAAAGGACTACAAAAAGACTAGAAAAGGAAGAAAGGACTACAAAAAGACTAGAAAAGGAAGAAAGGACTACAAAAAGACTAGAAAAGGAAGAAAGGACTACAAAAAGACTAGAAAAGGAAGAAAGGACTACAAAAAGACTAGAAAAGGAAGAAAGGACTACAAAAAGACAAGAAAGGGAAGAAAGGACTACAAAAAGACTAGAAAAGGAAGAAAGGACTACAAAAAGACTAGAAAAGGAAGAAAGGACTACAAAAAGACTAGAAAAGGAAGAAAGGACTACAAAAAGACTAGAAAAGGAAGAAAGGACTACAAAAAGACTAGAAAAGGAAGAAAGCACTACAAAAAGACAAGAAAGGGAAGAAAGGACTACAAAAAGACAAGAAAAGGAAGAAATGACTACAAAAAAACAAAAAAATGAAGAAAGGACTACAAAAAAACAAAAAATGAAGAAAGGACTAAAAAAGACTAGAAAAGGAAGAAAGGACTACAAAAATAGCAGAACAAAAAAGAAAGGACTACAAAAAGACTTCAAAGAGAAAAAAACCTATGGCCTTCTGTCCCATAATTCATCCATGCCTTTATCCCCACATACTGTACATTCATCATCATCATCATCACTTCATCTTCATCTTTCTGCTTCCTCCCTGTGTTTCCGATCATTTTCCCATGATCCTCTTGGCCTCCATCTCTCCGGCAGCTTCCCAACACCATGGAGGTAAAAAAAGACGTAGAAGAAGAAGTTGTAGTTTTAGATTCAACATGTAGAACAGGACGGTTTTAACCAATCACAACAGAGCCAGCCAGCTAACCAATTAGAGCAGACTGGGCTCTGGTTTCAGACAGAGGGTGAAAAGAGGTGTTGCAGCACAGGCAGTATGAGAAAAATAAAGAGCTTTTTGAACATTAAAGCATGGAGACATGTAGAGACACTACATACTGATATACACCTGAACATCAGCAGGAGAGGACTCTTTAAAGTAGAGACACTACATACTGATATACACCTGAACATCAGCAGGAGAGGACTCTTTAAAGTAGAGACACTACATACTGATATACACCTGCACATCAGCAGGAGAGGACTCTTTAAAGTAGAGACACTACATACTGATATACACCTGAACATCAGCAGGAGAGGACTCTTTAAAGTAGAGACACTACATACTGATATACACCTGAACATCAGCAGGAGAGGACTCTTTAAAGTAGAGACGCTACATACTGATATACACCTGAACATCAGCAGGAGAGGACTCTTTAAAGTAGAGACACTACATACAGATATACACCTGAACATCAGCAGGAGAGGACTCTTTAAAGTAGAGACACTACATACTGATATACACCTGAACATCAGCAGGAGAGGACTCTTTAAAGTAGAGACACTACATACTGATATACACCTGAACATCAGCAGGAGAGGACTCTTTAAAGTAGAGACACTACATACTGATATACACCTGAACATCAGCAGGAGAGGACTCTTTAAAGTAGAGACACTACATACTGATATACACCTGAACATCAGCAGGAGAGGACTCTTTAAAGTAGAGACACTACATACTGATATACACCTGAACATCAGCAGGAGAGGACTCTTTAAAGTAGAGACACTACATACTGATATACACCTGAACATCAGCAGGAGAGGACTCTTTAAAGTAGAGACACTACATACTGATGTACACCTGAACATCAGCAGGAGAGGACTCTTTAAAGTAGAGACACTACATACTGATATACACCTGAACATCAGCAGGAGAGGACTCTTTAAAGTAGAGACACTACATACTGATATACACCTGACCATCAGCTGGAGAGGACTCTTTAAAGTAGAGACACTACATACTGATATACACCTGAACATGAGCAGGAGAGGACTCTTTAAAGTAGAGACACTACATCCTGATATACACCTGAACATCAGCAGGAGAGGACTCTTTAAAGTAGAGACACTACATACTGATATACACCTGAACATCAGCAGGAGAGGACTCTTTAAAGTAGAGACACTACATGCTGATATACACCTGAACATCAGCAGGAGAGGACTCTTTAAAGTAGAGACACTACATGCTGATATACACCTGAACATCAGCAGGAGAGGACTCTTTAAAGTAGAGACACTACATACTGATATACACCTGAACATCAGCAGCTGAGGACTCTTTAAAGTAGAGACACTACATACTGATATACACCTGAACATCAGCAGCTGAGGACTCTTTAAAGTAGAGACACTACATGCTGATATACACCTGGACATCAGCAGGAGAGGACTCTTTAAAGTAGAGACACTACATACTGATATACACCTGAACATCAGCAGGAGAGGACTCTTTAAAGTAGAGACACTACATACTGATATACACCTGAACATCAGCAGGAGAGGACTCTTTATAGTAGAGACACTACATGCTGATATACACCTGGACATCAGCAGGAGAGGACTCTTTAAAGTAGAGACACTACATACTGATATACACCTGAACATCAGCAGGAGAGGACTCTTTAAAGTAGAGACACTACATACTGATATACACCTGAACATCAGCAGGAGAGGACTCTTTAAAGTAGAGACACTACATACTGATATACACCTGAACATCAGCAGGAGAGGACTCTTTAAAGTAGAGACACTACATACTGATGTACACCTGAACATCAGCAGGAGAGGACTCTTTAAAGTAGAGACACTACATACTGATATACACCTGAACATCAGCAGGAGAGGACTCTTTAAAGTAGAGACACTACATACTGATATACACCTGACCATCAGCTGGAGAGGACTCTTTAAAGTAGAGACACTACATACTGATATACACCTGAACATGAGCAGGAGAGGACTCTTTAAAGTAGAGACACTACATCCTGATATACACCTGAACATCAGCAGGAGAGGACTCTTTAAAGTAGAGACACTACATACTGATATACACCTGAACATCAGCAGGAGAGGACTCTTTAAAGTAGAGACACTACATGCTGATATACACCTGAACATCAGCAGGAGAGGACTCTTTAAAGTAGAGACACTACATACTGATATACACCTGAACATCAGCAGGAGAGGACTCTTTAAAGTAGAGACACTACATACTGATATACACCTGAACATCAGCAGGAGAGGACTCTTTAAAGTAGAGACACTACATACTGATATACACCTGAACATCAGCAGAATACGTCCTATTCATGGAAATGGTAAATATCAGGTAAGACAAAACGTGTAATGTAGACGTTGCCCAAAGACAGAGGTAAATACAGTCAATAATCCTCTCTACACTTTTGTTGCTGTACTTTTACCATAAGGGTGTTTTTATTGTACACAGAACCGCAGTTGTCCTACATCGCCCCCTGGAGTTCGGCCTTAGAGCTGCACTCTTTAAAGCTGCACGGACTGTCACCATAAACACAGCATTATAATTCAAATAAGAGAACTCTTAGCTAGTCCCAATACGGGGCAGTGTGCAGCGGTACAGAGACAACGAGAGGAGGAGACGAAGTGCAAGATATTATAAATAAGTTAACAGTAGAACAAATCATGTTTTACAAAGATCACATTAAAAAATATGAATATTCAAAGAAAAATAGAGACTTTTAACATCTGATGAAAATGGCATCAGTTCTTTCCACTGCTTCCACCATTTAAATGTAATTATGTATGTGTTGTATGTGTTGTATTCACTGCGTTGTGCGTTGTTTTGTCTCTCAGCTGTTCACCACGAAAGCTCAGAGTCTGCTGATGATGACGTCTGTGGCCATGCCCGTCTTCAGCAAGAAGAAGGAAACGGTCCGTGGAAGCTCTTTTTGATCCTTCTGATAATGATCATTTAAACTTTTAAAAACTGCACACTTAAGGTAAACGAGAAAAGCAGAAGGTTTACCCTGTCATTATGAACTCATCTAACAGAAAACAAAGATCGGAACGGGTGCAAAACAATACATTCATTCGTGGAATATTTGGAAAAAAATATATAAATAATATATAAGAAACATATTTTGATTTGATTTATTTTGAACGTGTAAAACAATAACACAAAAAATAATAATAATTATGAACCTATATGATACTTTACAAACTTAAATAAAATTGATAAACAAAAATATGATTGACTTTCAAATTATATATAAACAATGATATCATATTATAAATAATTGTATTATATTATACATAGACATAATACTGTATGAAGCGTGAACAGTACATTAATGTGTGTTTGGGGCCTTTTGGGTTTTGTTGAAAAAACTCTCACTCGTCACCGGCTTGAGCTTCAATATCAGGATCCATGTAATTAGTATCCTCTCAAGAATGGAAGTCAAAACAAAGAAAGAGAATTTGTTGAATTTTTCTCAATATTCTGACTTTTTCAAAAAATTGAAAATTCTGACTTTTTCAAAAAATCTCAAAATGTTGACTTTCTTTCGTTTCTTCCCTTTTTTTTTATTCTGAATTTTTAAAAAAAACTCTGACTTGTCTCTTCAAATCCTGACTTTTTCTCAAAAATCTAAAAATTCGGACTTTTTCTCAAAAATCTGTATTTTTCTATAAAAAAATGCAAAATTCTGTCTTTTTAAAAAAATCTCAAAATGTGGACTTTTTTTATATTCTGACTTTCTTTTTTCAAACCTCTGACTTGTCTCTTAAAATCCTGACTTTTTCTCAAAAATCTGACTTTCTCTGAAAATTCCAAAAATTCGGACTTTTTCTCAAAAATCTGTATTTTTCTATAAAAAAATGCAAAATTCAGACTTTTTCAAAAAAAATCTCAAAATTCTGACTTTTTCTCCAAATCAATTTTGTTTAAATGAGCATGCTTGATGTCTCTCTCCATAATGAGCATGCTTGATGTCTCTCTCCATAGAGGCTGAATCATCATGTTAATCACATAGCTATCATCTGCCTCAAGCAGTCCTGATGCTCTTCCAGGTCATCTCACATCCTGTCATGCTCACAGCTCCAGTTGGGATACCTTAGTTAGCATGCTACTCTCATGCTGGAGGAGGACACTCAGGATTCTCCAACAGGTTTATATAACACACATTGGATATCACAGTAAATAAAGAGTGTGTTGTTGTTGTTGTTGTTTGTGCAGCTGTCTCACGGCATCCTGCTGGGCGTGGTCGGCACAGACATCCCTCTGATGGAGGTGATGAAGCTTGCCCCCAGATACATGGTGAGATCACTTCTTACTCCACTTCCTGTTGTTATCCACACCTAGGGATCACTTTTCACAATAAAAGCCGACAGAATCACCTCTCTTTCAAAATAAAAGCTGAAAACATGCCTTTTGTTACGTCCATTTCACAATAAAGCATTCCTTAAGAAACCGTCCATTTCATAATAAAAGCTTAAAACGTGTCTTTAACTTTCGTACTGCTTACTTACATTTCATAAACAAAGCTTAAAAAAGTGCTTTGAAAACAATACTTAAGCATCCTTTCATTTCACAATAAAAGCTTGCACCATTCATTTAGCTTCCTACCCTTTCACAATAAAGGTCAAGGACATTAACATTTACCGAGCATCCTTCCTCTTCCTCCTCTTCCTCAGCTGGGTCCTCACGGCTACGCCTTCCTCATCACCAACAACGGCTACATCCTGGCTCACCCTGACCTCCGACCTCTGGTGAGTTAAACACGACCTCTGATTTAAGAAAGACGTGTATTTTAAGCTGATTTTCTGGAGGGTTATTGACGTGTATAGTTTTCCTGAAGACGGTAATAAATGTCTCTGTCCGCAGTATAAAGACGGGAAGAAGCTGAAGCCGAAGCCCAACTACAACAGTGTGGACATGTCCGAGGTGGAGTGGGAGGACACAGAGGAGACGGTGAACACCAGCACAATACAAATATATACCGTACTTTTCGGACTATAAGCCGCGACTTTTTCCCCCATTGTTTGTGTCCAGCTAACGGCCACTAGGGAACCTCCTAAATCTATGGATTTTACAGGTAAAATTAACCACCTTTAACTCTACGGGCTCTATGACCGGTCCGCGCCCGCCACCTTTAAGCGGCGGGCTCCAGCAGGAAAAGCTGGAGGCCGGAAAAGAGCGAGACAGGTAGCGCGCCAAAGTGAAAGTGGAACCGAGAGACAGAACGAGAGCGAGACAGACGGACAGTTTAGCTGCTGCCGCTTATATGCTTTATAGTCCGAAAAGTACGGTAACTATGTTGGAATGAAACCCTTCAGATAGTCGTGTTTCACTCTGAAGGCGGGACACACCAAGCCCTTTGTGGCCGTCGGTGGGCGTCAGGCCGACGATGAGCCCGACACGCCCTACTCAGATCGGTGTGCCCCGCACCGTCGTGTCTTTTCAGACGGGCCGTTTCAACATGTCGAATCGGTGGGCAGTCGGCCGAAGGCAGTCGGCAAAAGAAATCCCTCTGATTGGCTGTTCAGCTAGCGAATGAGAAGCGAAGCGGAAGTGAGGGACCCAAAGAAACTATTAAGAGGGCGAATGTGAGATTCCATGTTCCTCCAGCTCTCGACGGGTTCGGGAGCTTCTCGCTGTAGAGGGAACATGGAACGTTGTTTCTTTCTCTTTGTCTGTTCTTCTTCTCTCGGCTATCACGCAGTCTGTCTTCCGGTCGTTGCCTCTTTTGAATGACGAATACACACTACCGCCGCCTGCTGGTAAGGAGAGGTATTGCCACTCACGCATGCGCAGTTCGTACGTGGTTCTTCGCCGTCGGCTGAAGTCTTTGCGGTGTGTTCCAGTGCGACACACGGCCAAGACGCGAGGCGAGGCGACGCAACAGCCGGGGGTCCGTCTGTGTCCGTTGTTTGGAGTCAGCTCGGTGTGCAAGAGGAGGGAGCTGGACGGCATAGAAAAAAATATATATATATATCCAGGCGTTCAGGGAAGGGGGGTATGTGAGAGATAAAGTGAGATCAAAAATTTAATTACAAATCAACGAGGAAAAAACTCGGATATTTTTTCGTAGATTAAAGAAGATTAATTCCAATAAAAAAACTCGTGAAAAAACATAAACTTAAAAAGGGTTAATTCATAAAAAAGGTTATAAGGTTGGAATTGTTCGCACATGACAAAATATACATTTGCAGAAAAACACGAGACTCAGACGGTAACGTACGGAAATAGATTTCAGGCAAACGTTAAATATTCTCTGAGATAAAAAAGTATTATTTGTTTTTTGCAAAGTGGTTTCTTAAACAAACATAAATAGTACTTTAGTGAGTGTTACGACTTGTGAACTCACAACATCTACTTCAGAAGTTTCAGTTCTTTCTCTGGATATTACCACCTCCCCTTCATCTGTACCTTTTCTTTTTAAAGTACCCAAAATGTCCCTTAATTGTTATTTTAGATCTGACTTTGTGTGTCCCCGTGTTCTGCAGCTGAGGACGGCGATGGTGAGAGGAGAGACGGGCAGCATGCGGCTGAGCGTCAGAGCCTCCGTGGACAAAGCGGTGAGGAAAGAATTCAGTTCATTCTAGTTCATCTCTTATTAAATACTTTTACTTTAATATATCCTGTTTGTATAAATAACTATTCTATCTTTTTATTCTGTATTTTTATTACATTTATTTCTTTGATTGATTTTTACTAATTAATTAAGGAAATATTATTATCTTAATAATAATAGATTTATTTCGTGAGCGCTTTTACAGGAGCTCAAAGTCGTTTTACAGAGATAGTGAAAAGAGAAGAACAACTCATACGTATCGTTAAAGCCACATTAAAATCAAGCAACACAACAACAACGATTGAAGAGGTGGGTTTTAATTATAATTATATATTTATTTATTATTATTATTATTATTATTTAATTTTAACCTACATTTTTACCTTACCTCTTATTTTTTATTATATTCTTAAATTGTGAAACCGACCGTCACGTTAACAATGTTCCTCCTGAGATGAATAAAGTATTTTCATTCTGATTCTATCGTAACTCAAAGACAGTATATTTATTAATTTAATTAGTAATATAGTTAAATTCCATCGCCATCATTTAGACCAGGGGGGTCAAACTCAATTTCATCGCGGGCCACATCAGCATTATGGTTGCACTCAAAGGGCCGGGTGTAACTTTAATACTATAGTATTATATTAATATATATAGTCAAATTTGAGATGCATTGTGGGACATGTAGTTTATGGGCAACGTGCTTCTGTAAAGTAGCATGTACACATATTATATTCTTTGCAAGCTCTTGTGGGGCCACAGAAAATGAAGTCGCGGGCCAGATTTGGCCCCCGGGCCTTGAGTTTGACCTGATTTAGACTTTATAGTTTATTAAATGATATGAGCGCACCTGCAGTTCTCCTCCAGGTCAATAGGTGGCGGTAATGCTTTGTTCATGATTCTGCTTATTGGTCTTCGTGTGATTAGAAGCAGTTATTATAAACACCACTGATTTATGTTAACTTAAACAATGTCTCTTACATCACACCAGAGGGAGAAGCTAACAGAGGCTAACATTAGCATCATGACTTTAATAAAATACTAAAAGACAGATGCAGGTCCTGCTGTATATTTATGTTATATGTATTATATTATGATCATACTTTCCTCCTCGTCCAACAGAAACGTCCTCTGTACCTCGTCAACGATTACTTCTACACAAACATCGATGAAACTCCTTTCAGGTGAATCTGCTGTTGGAGCTACTAGATCTGAATACTTCTACTTTGACTCAAGTACACGATCTGAGTACTTCTACTTTTACTCAAGCACAAGACTTGAGTACTTCTACATTTACTCAAGTACAAGATCTGTGTACTTCTACTTTTACTCAAGTACAAGATCTGAGTACTTCTACTTTTACTCAAGTACACGATCTGAGTACTTCTACTTTTACTCAAGTACAAGACCTGAGTACTTCTACTTTTACTCGAGTACAAGATCTGAGTACATCTACTTTTACTCAAGCACAAGATCGGAGTACTTCTACTTTTACTCAAGCACAAGATCTGAGTACTTCTACTTTTACTCGAGTACAAGATCTGTGTACTTCTACTTTTACTCAAGCACAAGATCGGAGTACTTCTACTTTTACTCAAGCACAAGATCTGAGTACTTCTACTTTTACTCGAGTACAAGATCTGTGTACTTCTACTTTTACTCGAGTACAAGATCTGTGTACTTCTACCTTTACTCGAGTACAAGATCTGAGTACTTCTACTTTTACTCAAGTACATGATCTGAGAACTTCTACTTTTACTCGAGTACAAGATCTTTGTACTTCTACTTTTACTCGAGTACAAGATCTGAGTACTTCTACTTTTACTCGAGTACAAGACCTGAGTACTTCTACTTTTACTCAAGGACAAGATCTGAGTACTTCTACTTTTACTCAAGTACAAGATCTGAGTACTTCTACTTTTACTCAAGTACAATACCTGAGTACTTCTACTTTTACTCAAGTACAATACCTGAGTACTTCTACTTTTACTCAAACATAAGATCGGAGTACTTCTACTTTTTCTCGAGTACAAGATCTGTGTACTTCTACTTTTACTCAAGTACAAGATCTGAGTACTTCTACTTTTACTCAAGCACAAGATCTGAGTACTTCTACTTTTACTCAAGCACAAGATCTGAGTACTTCTACTTTTACTCGAGTACATGATCTGAGTACTTCTACTTTTACTCAAGTACAAGATCTGAGTACTTCTACTTTTTCTCGAATACAAGATCTGTGTACTTCTACTTTTACTCGAGTACAAGATCTGAGTACTTCTACTTTTACTCGAGTACAAGATCTGTGTACATATACTCACTTGCACATGTGTGATTTCGCCACTAGATGGCGTCGTTCTCTCACAATTAAAATCTAGACGTTTCTTTGTCTCCGCAGTTTCTCCATGGTGCTGACGGGAGGTAACGGGAAGCTGATGTATTTTGGAAATGTGTCTGTGGAGGAAGGTAGGAACACACACACACACACACACACACACACACACACACACACACATGCTATTGTACCCATGTGTAGCCTGGCACTAAAGCTTATTTAATGGCAAATAACAACGCGGTAGATTTTGTGAATAACAATCAACTATTGTTTATATAGTTTAAACATATATATTTTCTACTCTCTTGTTGATTTCTAGTCTTTTTAATTGTTATTGTGCAATGCCTTGTCTTTTTATGCTGCGAGAACACAAACATTTCCCAAATTGGGGTCAACAAAGTACTTCTTATCTTATCTTAAATAGCCCAATATCACAAACACACATGGATAGTCTCAGTCTTACGACATACCTCATGTTGGAAAAATGTTGACGATAAAGTTTAAACCTTTGAATCTGAGTAGAAACCGGATGAAATTCATGACTTTTCCTTTCATGCGTTTAAAAAATAACTCCCTACTCAGAGGATGGACACCACATGTCCTCTAAAGGAAGTCAGTATTAAAATATAACTGACGTATTGTTTGTGTCTTCCTCTGCAGGACTGCACGACCTGACCTCCCCCGACCTCAGCATCGCCTCCGAGTGGTACGTCTGAAACTCGTGATTAATACAGGACGTTATTTAATTATTATTAAATGCATTATTAAAACAAATCTAAATAAATACAAAATTAATAATAATATCTACATTTTATTCTAGAATCTATAAATGCATTATTTTAACTTTTGTATAATTAATTTTTTTAACAGGATGAGTGAGGGTATACTGACATTACACTATTATAAGATTTCATGACACCAATACATTAATTGCCAACCAAATGTTACTTAAATGAGATAGTACCAATTAATACTTCATCCCCACTCGTTTTTAAAAACAAACAAACACTGAAAGCCCAAAATAACCATCAACAAAACTTTGTGTACATTGAATTATAAATGCATTAATTTAACTTATTACATGGTTCAGTGGTTCCCAAACCTTTTCTGTCAGGCGCCAAAAAAAAAGTGGGGCCGCCCAACACAAATAGTCAGGCTCAGTGGCGGCGCCAGAGACTTCTTTTGGGGGGGCTGTGGGGCAGCTTGACGTTTCATAGAGGGTGCTCAGACATTTAGGGTTTCCCGTTGATGTACCGGGCGCTACAGAGGAATGTTCTACTGCAACACTCCCCACGCACACACACACACACACACACACACAATGTCCCCGCGACTGTTACAATGAAGGCTTGATATCAGCTCACGGCATAAGCAGGGGTAACGTGCTGTTTTTATAGGTGGTGTGTGGACCTCCTCTAGGGGGGTCCGGGGGCATGCTCCCCCGGGAAGATTTTTAAATATTGAAGTTAAAGCATCAATCTGGTGCACTTTGAGAGCAACATGAGAGATCTATGGATACATCTCTCAACACCCATTTGAAACAGAAACAGATTTACTTTTTCTTTATGGATATTTTACAAATCACCCTTTTAAACTGTATTCTTGTTTTAATGTCATATAGTATTTCATACCTGTTGTTCATTTATTCTCTTGTTTTTTATATCTATAATGATCATATAAACGTGTGCCTCGGAAATAATTGATTACATGAATGGTGACCAAAGCGTTTGAGTCCTTTAGCTCACGGAGCCTCTCAGTCTGACAGGAGAGGGCTCTCCTCCACCTTGTTGCTGAAACAACTCCTTATATCCGTTAGCGTAGCTCGCTAGCACCAGAAGCTAACAACAACGATCTCCGGTACCGGTGCGCTCTCTCTCGCGCACACAAAATGTCTCGTTCCACACACAGAGCCGAGCTTTAATGAAACACAGAGACCCAGACGTAACAGTACGGCATCATATTATTGTCGAATCAATAATCTATCAAATTATGATAAATCTTTTTTTTGTTGTAATAACCATTTTTCCTTCTGGTCTCTCGCGCCTCCCCTGTCATACCAGTGGTCGCCCCACACGTTGGGAACCACTGGTTGAATACTCTATTCTGATTGGTCAATTCAGAACACGTGACACGTTGTTAATCCAGTACAGAAGGAGCTGAAACTCTCAGATGTAGTCACTGTGGGGGAATTCAGGTCCCTCTTAGAGGACAGAGGACACGACACCATTGGTCGATGTGAGTGCTCGTATATCCTGAAATCGTTTTAAATGTTGCCAGTTTTGAATGACTTTAATAGTTTGTTTTACTCTGCATATTGACTGGCTAACGTGCCATTTTATTTGTGTTTTACAGCTGTATTTGTCTGCCTGTCAAGTCTGTGTTTTATCTGCTGTAACTTCGTACATGCTGCCCCTCTTGGCCAGGTCGCTCTTGGAAAAGAGATTGTAATCTCAATGAGTCTTTCACCTGGTTAAATAAAGGCTATATTGTGACAGACAGATCGCTGTCAAGGACGTATTGACCGAAGTCCGGTCGATTGAACTGGATACAGTTTGGCCGACAAGACAAGAGGGACAAGAAAACAGCGGAGAAGTAACGGGGCAGAAACCCTCCTTTTTACGCAGCGGTCCAGACATAGACATCAACCGGCGACACACATTCAGTGTGCAGTTCCTTTGGCATCAGGGCAGGGATATCTAGATACTCTCCAAGGTCTGACATCATGAGTTGTGCTACTTTTAAAGCAAGCAGCGATGTTTTCAAATCTGTAATCAGAAGCTCCTCAAAAGCGCTATCGAAGCAGTTCCTGCTGCCGTTGCTACGTTAGTTCAAACGGTAACAACGGACTATTTTTCTTAGCGGATGCATGTCAATTTAAATCAATACATACAACTATTTTTTAAATCAATAAAATCATTTTCTAAATCCATAAAAGCATTTCAATTAATATTGGGAGTCATGTCGTTACTTTGTTGAGAATGTGGCCATGTAATAAGCGGGATTACATTACCTTCATGCCGATCTAGATCCCTCCGCTTCGCGTCGGGCTCCTGATCAGCCTGTCGGTGTTCTTTTCCCCGTAATGACCGGCTCGCTGCACATTAACCCTTACCTAACTTATTCCACCCATATAACTTTATATATAGCTTTCAAAAATGTCCCGCTGCATAAAAATGATATCTTAACAAATTGATCACAAAGCAAATTTAGTGTACAAATATTTTCCTTTTTTATTCGTTACTTACCAAATCAAAATAATCCATTTAATAATTTCAGAATTAATCACATCTAATAATCTACAATTTATTATAGAAACTATAAACTTAAAAAAAGTTAATAAATGCATTATTTACTATTTGTATATATACTGATAGGCCTACACAAACGTGGTTAAAATCAATTATTACATGCTTTAATTTAAAGGGGACCTATCATGCGAAATGCACTTTGTGATGTCTCTTCTACATCAACATGTGTCCCCGGTGTGTCCCCGGTGTGTCGGGGAAGCGTCAGGAAATAAACCCTCTCTCTTTTCCTCCGTACCCAAATCTCTAAAAACGGGGAACAACGGAGCTGATCCAGATTTGCGTCCGATATGTCGTAACATCTGAAATGTGGACCCACGGGCCAATCAGAAACGTTGCTATCAGAAACAACGCCCGACTGTTTTGGACGTAATATGGTCGGTGTTTACATTAGCATGCTAACACTCAGAGCTAACCTGTGCTGGAGAGCATGTGTGTGAAGAAGCAGGAAGTAGAAAGGAACTCGCCTTGTGGTGTAACCGGAAAGAGAGAAAGCCTTTGAGCTCCAGACTGTTTCAGATCCTTGATGATCCATGATATGGAGTTTCATCACGGCAGCATTTAGTTTAGACGGTAGCTGCCGGGTCCCGCATGAGCTCCGCCCCCTCCTCTTTAAAGCTTTATATATAGCTTTTAATATTTTGGTGCTGCATAAAAATGATGTCTAAACAAATTAATCACAAAACAAATGTAGTCGACAAATATTTTCCTTTTGTATTTGTTACTTAAAAATCCAAATAATCCATTTATAATTTCAGACATTATTACATTTAAATAATCTACTATTGTAGAATTTATAAATGCATTATTTTAACTAATAGCCCCAAATAACCATAAAGAAACCTTGTTAAATATATCGTATCATCTACAAGAGAATGCACATGATAGTCAAACATCCGAGCTGAACAAAACTTGGTTAAAATTAAATGGATTAATTTAATTTCAATTTTTTTTGACCAAAATATTTCAATATAGCTTTCAAAATGTTTGCTGCTATGTAAAAATGCCGTATAAACAAATCAAGTACAAAACAAATGTTGTGATGTCATAACGATGTTTTGTCTTGTGTAACCAATAGCCAATCAGTAACCAAGGTAACCCCTTATCACCTGAATCTCCTCTCGAGCTCCATTGAGTTCTTTGTAACCAAATGTCTCTCAGAGGGGCGTGGGGAGGGGCTCCTTGTTTTCATCTGAAGTAACAGACAGAGAATCAGCACTTTGGAAGCAGGGCTGAAACAGAGGGGATTATGGGTAATGCTGCAATGATCTGTTTGGTGTTTCAGCCAATCAGAGACAGGCTCTGGATATATCTGGACACTATGATAGGAGACCTTTAATATATGTAATGATTCCTCTCCTCTCAGGACGTACTGTGTGACGGACATCGACCCAAGCTACATGAAGTTCTCTCAGCTTCAGGCGGCCATCCGGTACCTTGTGGGGCTCGAACCGGATATGGAGTGTACGAAACTCTCAGTACAATAATTTCTCTCCTTCCCATGAGTTACGTGTTTATCATATTGCTGTTATGTTACCTGAGCAGGTGACGAGTTGTTGCTGCAGCACGTTCTGTTCGACGCGGTGGTGACGGCGCCGATGGAAGCGTACTGGAACGCTCTGATGCTCAACGACAAGTGAGACTTTATATTATTAACAGGGAGGGCAGAAGTACACACATCCTTTACTCGAGTAGAAGTACAGATACTCGTGTTTAAAAATACTTTGGTAAAAGTAGAAGTACTGACTAAAGTTCTTTACTCAAGTAAAAGTAAAGAAGTATGGGCTTCGAGAATGTACTTAAGTAAAAAGTACCCATAACTAACTGTTTTAAAGAGTACCTGACTCCCCCTTTGAACTCTGTGATCTTCAGGGTGGAGCCGGGCGTGGAGACGGCGTTCCTCGGGACTCGCTCCGGCCTTTTGAGGCTCACAAGATACGCCGGAGTGGAGAGCAGGGTGGCAAAGTAAGACCCGTTAGAAAATATATATAAATATATCTCCCTGGTCCAAAGTTTAGTTCAGCAGGATAATCTCCACATGCTAACCACTTTATTGTTTCTGAAGTAAAAAGCTAATGTTGGGCTATAAAGGAACTACAGCACGGTCACATGACTTCACGTCACCACCGCTAAGCTAAAGGAGGCTAATGTTGGGCTATAAAGGAACTACAGCACGGTCACATGACTTCACGTCACCACCGCTAAGCTAAAGGAGGCTAATGTTGGGCTATAAAGGAACTACAGCACGGTCACATGACTTCACGTCACCACCGCTAAGCTAAAGGTGGCTAACGTTGGGCTATAAAGGAACTACAGCACGGTCACATGACTTCACGTCACCACCGCTAAGCTAAAGGAGGCTAATGTTGGGCTATAAAGGAACTACAGCACGGTCACATGACTTCACGTCACCACCGCTAAGCTAAAGGTGGCTAATGTTGGGCTATAAAGGAACTCCAGCGCGGTCACATGACTTCACGTCACCACCGCTAAGCTAAAGGTGGCTAATGTTGGGCTATAAAGGAACGACAGCACGGTCACATGACTTCACGTCACCACCGCTAAGCTAAAGGTGGCTAATGTTGGGCTATAAAGGAACGACAGCACGGTCACATGACTTCACGTCACCACCGCTAAGCTAAAGGTGGCTAATGTTGGGCTATAAAGGAACTACAGCGCGGTCACATGACTTCACGTCACCACCGCTAAGCTAAAGGTGGCTAATGTTGGGCTATAAAGGAACTCCAGCGCGGTCACATGACTTCACGTCACCACCGCTAAGCTAAAGGTGGCTAATGTTGGGCTATAAAGGAACGACAGCACGGTCACATGACTTCACGTCACCACCGCTAAGCTAAAGGTGGCTAATGTTGGGCTATAAAGGAACTACAGCACGGTCACATGACTTCACGTCACCACTGCTAAGCTAAAGGTGGCTAATGTTGGGCTATAAAGGAACTCCAGCGCGGTCACATGACTTCACGTCACCACCGCTAAGCTAAAGGTGGCTAATGTTGGGCTATAAAGGAACGACAGCACGGTCACATGACTTCACGTCACCACCGCTAAGCTAAAGGTGGCTAATGTTGGGCTATAAAGGAACTACGGCACGGTCACATGACTTCACGTCACCACCGCTAAGCTAAAGGTGGCTAATGTTGGGCTATAAAGGAACTACAGCACGGTCACATGACTTCACGTCACCACCGCTAAGCTAAAGGAGGCTAATGTTGGGCTATAAAGGAACTACAGCACGGTCACATGACTTCACGTCACCACCGCTAAGCTAAAGGAGGCTAATGTTGGGCTATAAAGGAGCTACAGCACGGTCACAGGACCTTGAAGTTCATTTTTATTCAGTCTGGAGCTACGTATTTACTTAGACACAGCACATGCTTGTATCCTTCTGTCACTTACCAGACCAGGACTATTGATTGTGTCTTTGTGTATGTTTTCTGAACTCCCCCTGACAGGAAGTTTCTGACGGCAGCTGATAAAGCCAACCTGTTCACCATGGATCACTTCCCGCTGTGGTACCGGCTCGCCGTGGAAAACGCTCCCGGAAGCTTCTACTATTACCCAGTCAACGACAAAGGTTCGCCATCTCATAATCAGCAGTGGAAGAAGTATTCAGATACTTTACTTCAGTGATAGTACCAATACATTACTGTCAAAATGAAATGGACCAATCTGCACAATGACTACTTTTACTTTTGTTACTTTAGCTATATTTTGATGAGAATACTTTTCTACTTTTATTTGAGTAACATTTTGAATGCAGGACTTTCACTATAACAGAGTATTCCTACACTCTGGTACTTCTACTTTTACTCAAGTACAAGATCTGAATATTTCTACTTTTACTCAAGTTCAAGATCTGAGTACTTCTACTTTTACTCAAGTACTAGATCTGAATATTTCTACTTTTACTCAAGTACAAGATCTGAGTACTTCTACTTTTACTCAAGTACAAGATCTAAGTACTTCTACTTTTACTCAAGTGCTAGATCTGAATACTTATACTTTTACTCAAGTACTAGATCTGAGTACTTCTACTTTTACTCAAGTGCAAGATCTGAGTACTTCTACTTTTACTCAAGTACGAGATCTGAGTACTTCTACTTTTACTCAAGTACAAGATCTAAGTACTTCTACTTTTACTCAAGTGCTAGATCTGAATACTTATACTTTTACTCAAGTACTAGATCTGAGTACTTCTACTTTTACTCAAGTGCAAGATCTGAGTACTTCTACTTTTACTCAAGTACGAGATCTGAGTACTTCTACTTTTACTCAAGTACAAGATCTTAGTACTTCTACTTTTACTCAAGTACAAGATCTGAGTACTTCTACTTTTACTCAAGTACAAGATCTGAGTACTTTTACTCAAGAACAAGATCTGAGTGAGTACTTCTACTTTTACTCAAGTACAAGATCTGAGTACTTCTACTTTACTCAAGTACCAGATCTGAGTACTTCTACTTTTACTCAAGTACTAGATCTGAGTACTTCTACTTTTACTCAAGTACTAGATCTGAGTACTTCTACTTTTACTCAAGTACTAGATCTGAGTACTTCTACTTTTACTAAAGTACTAGATCTGAGTACTTCTTCCACCTCTCTTCTTCATGTCATACAGAGTTCGTCCACTAGTTTCACTTTGTAGAGAAGAAGTAGCGAAAGCTGTTATGATTGGAGTGCATGAGGAGTACAAAGCAGCATTACATGGAAATAGTCAAGTATCTCAAACATGTTACTTAAGTACTTGATCAAATGTACTTAGTTAATTAACCTCTGCTCAGTATACACTTACTGCAGTATCAGCAGAATCATTCTTCCCAGCCGACACTCATCGGTGTTTCTCTCCAGGAGTGAAATACGTGATCGCGGTGACGTCAGCGACCATTTCCTCCGAAGGGAAGACGGCCATAGCTGCAGGTACGTCTCTATCTAATCATTATGCTAAAGCTGTGAGTTGTATCTTGTTCGTGGGGCGTCATGGAAACACAGAAGCCCCGAGGGGCAAGTGAGAGGTTTGTGCGTGTCCTGGGTATCAGTTAGGATCAAGGGGTCAAATGTGTTGCAAGCTTTCTACTTTCCTTGAAGTTATTTTATTAGTTTTGGTTGTGTACGCAAACTAGAAAGCTGGAAATCAAAATCCAGCGTCCTTTTCAACAGCAGCCTTTAGGTTATCATAAAGCGTCACTGAAAGTGTGATCCGGTTACTGAAGGCTGTCCTGCACATAGTCTGTATTAATAGTTGATGGACCAGCAGGGTCCGGAGAGAAGCCATTGATTAACGGCCCCTACACACGGCGGCGTGCGTTGCCGCTTCAACGCTTCTGCCCATTCACTTTGAACGGGGTGACGTCACGATTCGCCGAACTGCATTGTGGGAGCAAAGCGTAGCTTCTCTCGCGGTGCTCGCTGCAAAAGTAGAGCAATGTTCTACTTTTGCCGCCTCGACGGAGGCGTCAGCCAATCAAATCCCTCGTATGTAAATCTGACGGTACAAGCAGTAGCCAATCAAACCGGGTGTATGTTGGGAGAGCCAGACCGCAGTTATTTCCCATATGTCAACAAAAGGAGGAGAAAATGATCGTGGCGGTAGGGAATCACCCGGTACTCTATGACCAGTCCCTCTTTACATACAGGCATACAAACCGGAGGAGCCAGGCATGGGGGGAGGGGGCAGAGGCAGTGGGGGGAAACTGGTAGGTTTTCTCTTGTTTGGGGAGTTTATATCCAGTGTACTTCGTTTGAATGGACAGCTAGCAAGCAGACAGTATATTTAGCCAGCATGGATGTAGCATGAATGCTTTGCTTTGTATGTCCGGGGCGGGACATTCATGTGGTTGGTTGTTGGTCGGGCTGCTCGCGTTGATTCCCCAAGCTCAAGACACGCCCACCGCCAAGCGGCAACGCACGCCGCCGTGTGTAGGGGCCGTAAGGGATCTGAGTTTCAGGGGGCTCATCCCTCGTTGGGAGGTTGGAGTCTTGCAGGTCCTCAAGGGGTTTCTAAGGACCTGAGAAGAATAGAAAACACAGGGTTGTTGGAGCGAAACTCCCTACATGCACTAAAACCTCCAGAGCACACGAGAGGAAGGGGAACCCTAACAAGCAGAAGAGGCGCTCTCTAAACCGAAATATGGCTGATGTCTGGAAACACATTTTCATGACAGGATTTTGTTGAAATGATCGGGTTGTTTCGCTCACGTTACGTCCACACAGCAGCTTTACGGTACGTCCACACAGCAGCTTTACGGTACGTCCACACAGCAGCTTTACGGTACGTCCACACAGCAGCTTTACGGTACGTCCACACGGCAGCTTTACGGTACGTCCACACGGCAGCTTTACGGTACGTCCACACAGCAGCTTTACGGTACGTCCACACGGCAGCTTTACGGTACGTCCACACAGCAGCTTTACGGTACGTCCACACAGCAGCTTTACGGTACGTCCACACAGCAGCTTTACGGTACGTCCACACGGCAGCTTTACGGTACGTCCACACAGCAGCTTTACGGTACGTCCACACAGCAGCTTTACGGTACGTCCACACAGCGGCTTTACGGTACGTCCACACAGCGGCTTTACGGTACGTCCACACAGCAGCTTTACGGTACGTCCACACGGCAGCTTTACGGTACGTCCACACAGCAGCTTTACGGTACGTCCACACGGCAGCTTTACGGTACGTCCACACGGCAGCTTTACGGTACGTCCACACAGCAGCTTTACAAACATCTTGAACATCTTGGAGCTGGGCGTGTCTGAAAGCTTGGGGATTTTTTGCGAGCAACGCGACCAACAACCAATCACATGAATGTCCCGCCCCCGACATACAAAGCAAAAACCCCGGGGATTTTATGGGAGCAATATATATATATATATAAACTCCCCAAACAGGGAAACCCTACCAGTTTCACCCACTGCCTCTGCCACCTCCCTCCATGCCTGGTTCCTCCGGTTTGTATCCCGGTAATAGTTCTGGTCGTAAAGAACCGGGTGATTTGCTCCCGTAACTTCTCGTTTGGAATATGAGGAAATGAACTGCGGTCTGGCTCTCCCTGCTTACACGCGGTTTGATTGGCTAGCGCTTCTACTGTCAGATTTGCATAAACGTGTTTGATTGGCTGACGCTTCCAGCTCAGCTTCAAAAGTTGAACATTGCTCAACTTTTGAATCCTGGACATCCTGGAAATCTTCGCTTCGCTCCCCCACAATGCAGTTCGGCGAAAAGCGAGGCAAAGTGACGTCATCCCCGTTCAAAGTCAACGGGCAGAGAAGCGTTGGAAGCGGTGGAAGATTCTTCTGAAGCTGCCGTGTGGACGTACCGTGATGGACTTCTATGTCAGCACTTGAGTAATTGTAAAAAGTAAAGTGCTGTTTTCAGCCTCTCAAATATCGAAATGTCCGATGCTTTATATCATATTAAATGTAATATCTTTGAGCTTTGAACTCATTTCACTCACATTTAAAGACATCACCTTGGATTCAGGCAGTTGGATGGTCATTTTCAGTATTTTCTGAACATTTATAAACCAAGATTAATAACCTTAAGATGCAGCTCTTATCTCAGAATATGGCAATGTTGAACCCAGGGCCGGCCCGTAGCACTGGCGACATAGGCGGTCGCCTAGGGCGCCAGCCCTGGGGGAGGCGCTGCGCTGGTAGCTCTGGGAGGGAAAAATAAAATGTTTGACTGTTTGGCTCATCCTAATTTTCAGCCTTGATGTAACAACATTCATAATTAAGTAAATGTAACACCCTTTTCACCTCGGTTACACTTTTCATTTGCCCTGTACGATGGGCGCTGCAAGTGATGAAAGTGGGGGATGTTGACTTATCTGGCGCTCAGAGCCAAAGTGCGAGAGAGAGAGAGAGAGAGAGAGAGAGAGAGAGAGGGCGCACCGGTACTGCGGATTGTTGTTGGATTGAGGCTGATAACTACAGCTGAGTGAGGTAAAGGACTCTGAGTGTTTAGATACTTCACTTTAGTCTAAGTTGTCTCAGTGGGTCTCAAACGGTTTGATCACAATTTATGTAAACAAATATTTCCAAGGCACTCCTTTATAATTATTAAGATAAATAAAAACAGGTTTGAAATCATTCCAATGTATACTATAGGACAGTAAACTAATAATATCATTTAAAACTGGAGAGATTTAAAAAAAATGCATAGATAAATAAATGTTAAGGTAAAATAAGATATGAATGAACAACAAAAATAAAATACATTACATGTATTTGTTATTGGCTATGGTAGGTTATTGGTTATTTTCACATACTTAGTTGATTATTAAAATGCAAACAGATCTTTTTCATATGGGTGTTTATGTACCCTCTAGATCAGGTCTCTAGTCATTCTGCTCAAAGTGCACCAGATTGAAGCATTTTACTTTCAAATGTTCAAACAAATCTTTCCGGGGGGGCATACCCCGGGCCCCCTAGAGGATGTGATGTCCACCCCCCAATTAAAACATGTTCATACAATAATGAATACATTTGAAACCTTCTTTATGTATATAACCAACATGTCAACATGTTTCAGTTTTTGTAGTGGATTGGTCTTTTGTTGAGATGTTTCATTTATTCTTTATATATTCTATTGTGTATTGCTTGTTATAAGCGATCATAATCTCGCCTAGGGCACCAAAATGTCTAGGACCGGCCCTGGTTGAACCCTTTACTTTGTATGACAAGAATTACTCTTTTTGTTTTCTTGTGGTTTGATGAATGTTGTTTCCAGGCTGGTGTTTTGGTGGCAGTCATATTGTGGTGTTATTAAACAAATAAGAAAGAAGTCCAGGATAATTAGATAAATATAGAGTTTATTATCTTCCGCCTGATTTACAGTCCTTGAGTTGAGTTTGAGACATGTGCTTATCGTAGAAAGAAAAAGGGACATGGAAACATCTGGATATTGCAGTCTCTGCTATGCTGGGAATAAAGTCCTCATAACTTGTGCTGGATTTAAGGGGGTGCAGTTCAATGCTCGCCCTGTAGGTGGCAGTACAGCTCACATGTTGTTTGAATGCCTTTGACCTCAGTGGTGTGGAAACAGCAGGCCTCTAACATGGTCAAAGTGTCTGATATCTAGAGGGAATTCAACGGGGAATCCTCCGAACAGAGGGATGACTACCTCCCACAGTGGGGATGTAACGTGTAACATATAACAAAGTGGGGATGTAACGTGTAACATAACACATCAGAAGAAAACAAAAACAAAACGGAGAAAAGTCACATTTCACAGATTCACAATCACATGTTTTTGGCTCAAAACAAAAGGGAGGTTTTGTACAGTGTGTGTCGAGAGCACTAAGGGAAGTCAAGGTGCAGAAGTGCATGAGCAGCTTCAGAGGAGCAAAAGCTGCAGCGCGGGGAATAACAATTCACAGAGCATCCATACATTAAAGGAAGTGCTGCGGCATTCTCTCAATACAGTCCATTAGCCTCTCTCTCTCGGAGCTGCAGGGTTCCCCCTCCAGACAGAGCGTCCTCCAACCCAGTATAGATTCAGCCGCTCCCAGTCCTGCATCAGGCAGCTGTTCGTGACTGCGTCATGGATGTATACAGAGCTGGTGCCCAAGTTAACAACGCTAACGTTATATCACATCTACTCTAGCATGGTTCTGTACTAAGCTCGACAAACCAACAACGAGCTATTACAAGCTACATATTGGCTTGTAGTTTATTATTCTTAAATCCATGGTGAATTAATATTAAACAAATTGCCCGACTGATCTTCTTTCATTTTAAAAACGCACTTAATATCATTTACTTTGAAAACGTGAAATTCATATGAAGTGTTTTGAATACTCCCATCGACGCTCTGATGCCGTGTCGACACACATTCATCATGTGGAAAGGGGCGTGGTTCAATCTAAACTGGGTCGGAGAAACGAAAGACGCCTCCTGGAAGAATCAGGAAACAGACAGAAGCAGCGGATCGGAAGCTGCTGATCCGATACCCGTGCCCAATGGCCTCTTTGGGGGCGTGTCCTTTGGGGAAGACATCTGCCCGTCCTCCAGGTCCGAGCAATCGGTTCGTACACTGCCTCGATAATAGTTATTTATTGTTGTTAGAATGCTAAAGACAACAGTAAAAATGCTTTGTAACTAAAGGAGAAACGATATGACGGGAAGTCAAGGTGCAGAAGTGCTTCAGCGGCTTCAGAGGAGTTTCAAAGCTGCAGCGCGGAGACTAAAGGAGTATGCCGTAAGCTTCACTGGGTTTTACACAGTGTAGTCTTTAGCTACTACCTGCTTTAGCTTCTACCTGCTTTAGATTCTACCTGCTGTAGCTTCTACCTGCTTTAGATTCTACCTGCTGTAGCTACTACCTGCTTTAGCTTCCGCCTGCTTTAGCTTCTCTGCTTTAGATTCTACCTGCTGTAGCTTCTACCTGCTTTAGATTCTACCTGCTGTAGCTTCTACCTGCTTTAGCTTCTACCTGCTTTAGATTCTACCTGCTGTAGCTTCTACCTGCTTTAGATTCTACCTGCTGTAGCTTCTACCTGCTGTAGCTTCTACCTGCTTTAGCTTCTCTGCTTTAGCTTCCACCTGCTTTAGCTTCTCTGCTTTAGCTTCTACCTGCTTTAGCTTCTACCTGCTTTAGCTTCCGCCTGCTTTAGCTTCTCTGCTTTAGCTTCTACCTGCTGTAGCTTCTGCCTGCTTTAGCTTCCACCTGCTTTAGCTTCTGCCTGCTTTAGCTTCCGCCTGCTTTAGCTTCTACCTGCTTTAGCTTCTCTGCTTTAGCTTCTACCTGCTTTAGCTTCTACCTGCTGTAGCTTCTACCTGCTTTAGCTTCTCTGCTTTAGCTTCTACCTGCTTTAGCTTCTCTGCTTTAGCTTCCACCTGCTTTAGCTTCCGCCTGCTTTAGCTTCCGCCTGCTTTAGCTTCCGCCTGCTTTAGCTTCCGCCTGCTTTAGCTTCCACCTGCTTTAGCTTCCGCCTGCTTTAGCTTCTACCTGCTGTAGCTTCTACCTGCGTTAGCTTCTACCTGCTTTAGCTTCTACCTGCTTGTTGAAGAGAAGGACCGGGATACAAGAGGCTGAGATGGGTTAGCGATAAGTTCAGAGGGTTTCTGTCTCCAGAGTGTCCTGGAAGAATCAGGAAATCAGACCAAAAGCAGCGGGTTGGAAGCCTCTGATTCGATAACGTGCACGATGACCTCTTTAGGCGGCGTGTCCCCGGAGACGACATCCGCCAGTATAATAGCCAGTCTGAGTTATCGGTGTTAGAATGGTTTACAACAGTAAAAGGTGCACTGGGAAAGCTGGATGTTGTACTGGGTTTTTACAGTGAAATCTTAGCTTCCGCCTACTTAGGGAAGGAGAGTCAGTGTCCGCCTCCAGAAGTCGTTGAGTGTCCTGGAAGAATACAAAAATCAGACGTGTCAGAAGCTGCTGATCCGATACCCGTGCACGATGGCCTCTTTGGGCGGCAGGTCCTCCGGAGACCTCATCTGTCCGTCCTCCAGGTCCGTGTCGGTGCCGCACTCTGCCATCAGAGGCTGCCCTCGGCTCTTCATCTCTCTCTGGTACCGCGCCATCAGCGAGGCGTACACACATCCGTAAGTCGCCGCCACCACCATCATGACGCACACCGTGCCGCAAATCACGCCCGCGACGATCTGCGTGCCGTGGGCGCGTCGGACGCTGACGGGTCGATATCGTTGGCGCACGCATTCCTCGTTAGTGTTGATTCGACCCGCCGGACACGGAGGTCTGCTGGCGTATCCTGGCGTCTCTTTGCTGTTGGCGGTTACCTGGAGACAGTGAGTGAACATCTCCGCCGGGACGCTGCGGATATCTCGACCCTTCAAATCCCCCGGGAGGCTGCACTGCATCGCGTCCACCTGCCCGTCTGAGAGAGAGAGAGAGAGAGAGAGAGAGAGAGAGAGAGAGAGAGAGAGAGAGAGAGAGAGAGAGAGAGAGAGAGAGAGAGAGAGAGAGAGAGAGAGAGAGAGAGAGAGAGAGAGAGAGAGAGAGAGAGAGAGAGAGAGAGAGAGAGAGAGAGAGAGAGAGAGAGAGAGAGAGAGAGAGAGAGAGAGAGAGAGAGAGAGTAAAAGTTAGCTGCTAATGGTAGCCACCAGAGTTATCTCAGCTTCCGGTCTTGGCTATGCGTCAGTCTCACACACACACATTACCAAATAAGGAGTGTGTGGGAGTTCCCCTCGATCCCATTGGCTCTGACGGTCAGAAAGAGAAAGAGAAAATCGAGCAAGGGGGGGCCAGAGATCGGTCAAATCCACCCAAATGACCCCAGAAGTGGGTTTTTTTTTCTAAATCTCTCTAAAAAGGTCAAATTTCACTTGTTTTGCATCGATCCTGATGCTTCAGGGTACTTCTCATATGTAGTTTGGATTCCTAAAGCCTTTAGTCTACCATCCCATCATCAAGGGTGGTTTGCACTAGAAGTCATTTTTCCTTTTTGGACGGACACAATAATTTACATTTGTTTACTGTGTTCAATCTGAATTTACTTTCAAATAAAAACATCTTTATTGATTCTGACACTTCTACATCCAGCTCACAGATGTACCCTTGCTTTGAGAAGAAAGATTATTAATGTAACCCTTTCAGAAGATATGGATTTGTTCTGGGAATGTCCTTTTCGAGCCTGAGACCTGAACAACGGGTACAGTGGAATATGTGCTGTTCAGGACATAAGACCGAAGCACTCTTTTGAGCACCAGTCAATCCTAAAATGAAATACAGTGCAGAGATGCGTTGCTTTGATTAGGCTGCATCTGAAGTACAGACTTAACATGCAAGTGATTCTCCTGGCTCTGCCTTAAAGCAGAGCAGCTCCAGAGAATCTAAAGTGTGCTCACCCCTGTAAATCAGCCACTCTATCCAGTGCTTGAACTCTCTCAGTTTGCAGTCGCATTCCCAAGGGTTCCCTGCCAGTCGGAGCTCCTGAAGCCCCACCAGGGGTTCGAACGTGACCCGGTCCAGGGCCGCCAGACGATTGCTGGCCAAGGAGAGCCAGTCGAGTCTCTGCAGCCCGTCCAGGAGACCTTTGGGCAGCCACAGGAGGCCGTTGAAGGACAAATCGAGTCCTCGCAGCCTCCAAAGCCCTCTGAACGCGTCCTTGCTCAATCCGGCGCTCCCTTGACTCCCATTCAAACCCTCCAGGACATCCGTGGTGTTGCTCGGGACGGAAAAAACGCGATTCCCGAGGTAGTTGGAGGAAAGATTGAGGAATCGCAGGCCGTTAATGTCGGAAAACGCCCCGGGCGGTAGGGCGGAAAAGTGATTCTGGGAGAGGTCCAGGAGCTCCAGGCGGCTGAGGTTCATCAGCTCAGTGGCGCCCAGGGAGGAGAGGTTGTTCTGGGGGAGGCGGAGGATCAGAGAGTCCCGGTCCAACAGCACCAAGACGGAGGTCAGAGACAGGAGGCCGGCGGAGGAGCAGTCGGTGGTGTTACCGTAACAGGAGCAGACACCGGGGCAACCGTGGACCGAGCCCAGCAGAACCAGAGGAACCAGCACCAGACCGGACAGGGCGGCAAACACTGCAACACAGGAGACACGTCAGACGTTATCCAAGGGAGAGAACTCAAAACACCGAAAGGAAAGCTAAATCATTGAAGGTTTTCTTTTAGTGCCGCAGATCGCTGGAATAACCTTTCAAAAGTGGATACAAGCGCCAACATGTCCACGTCCATTCGTCTGTGGCCATTTATTTAAAAAAAAAGGACGTTAGCCAATTGAATTTTCCCAATCCAACCGACCATTGGTTTTCATTTCAGCCGAGGAATCGGTATTTTACCACATCATTGAAACCGCTGGACCAGTATCGTGACTTTGGTGTTGAATGATATATCTTTGATTATGGGGAAATCAATTCTAATATACGGGAACTCCTTCAGAGTTTTTTGTGTCGTTATGGAAACAAAATGTGGGGATTTTTAGGGATCTTCGGACACTTAACCACACGAATATTCATACTAGTTATACAGGGTTCATACACTTTTCCACCAATGATTTTCAATGACTTGTCCATGACCTTTACCTAATTTTCCATGACCAAAAAAATTACGCTTTCTCAGCGGTACCACTGAAAATAATTTATTTTAACATGTAACAGGAAAATATTTATTATCATTATTACTATTTTGGCGATTAGATAAAATATAAATTATATTTGACGCAACTTTAGTTACATTTTCATGACTTTTCCAAAACTTTGGGAAAAATATTGTTTCCCAGGACCTGGAATTAGCATTTTGAATTTCCATGACTTTTCCAGGTTTTTAATGACCGTAAGAACCGTGGTTATATGTTAGCGAAATTAGTTAGCCCACACCATCATCTCACCAGTTCTACCTACACTCCTACGCCCCAAACTACCTCCACCACCTCCACCAACACGCATGTTACGATACCCAGTTTCCCACTGACGGATTATCTTGACCGTATGACTCGGATATCGTTAAAAGAAGCGTTGAGTAACTCCTGAAGTCTGAACTTGGTTTCCACATCTTCAAAACGGTATGATTTGACACCAAGGTCGTGAAAGCGAAGACATTCTTAGTGACCGTCCAGAGTAACCGGAAATTGGTTTATTTGCCGATGTTAGCGCTTGTATCCCCTTTTGAAAAGACATCCGCGGTATACGGAACGGTCTGCAGCACGACGACGGAAGCAGATTACGGCGACGTCTGTCCGGACTCACCCAGACTCTCCTTGTGATTGTGTCCATACTGGTCCGGGGTCTTCATGTCTGTCACATTGACTCTCCTGAGGGTTCAGACTCTCACCCGTCGCTCTCCGCCGGGTCACACCAAGCTGTGAACAACGTCCTGAAAGAGAAAAGCAATGGAGAGAGGTTAATGATTTCCTCAACATAACGACGAATTAGTCTGCTGTCGGATTCATGTTTCAGCCATCGCATGTTTCTACTTCCAATCAACGTTTCGTCGTATTAATAGTATTAATAATTGTAAATGGTCATTGGTCACACCACCAGTTTGTTTTACTGTAAACTTGGAGGAAGCCTGCCATCGATTATTATTCGCCAGGGCTGCCGAATAATCGATTTTGATCATGGTCAGTTTCTGGCAACCCTAATTGTAAGTCCCTTTGGATGAAAGCCTCAGCTAAGTGTAATGTGATATCTGTATGGGACAGACAGTACAGTTTTGAAATAACCTTGACATCAAGATCAGCCACTTGTGTGCATGAAGCCAAATCTGGGCCTCGGTCAAAGAGAAAGTCCAACGAGAAAAGCTTTAAGTCAGGGGTGTCAAACTCAAGGCCCGGGGGCCAAATCCGGCCCGCGACTTTATTTTATGTGGCCCCGCAAGAGCTTGCAAAGAATATAATACGTTCATCGGTTTCATGCCACTTTACAGAAGCAGGTTGCCCATAAACTACATGTCCCACAATGCATCTGGTTTTGTGACATGCGCACTGAAGAGACTTGCAATGATTTGCCCTGGACTTCTGCTTTCAGATGAAGTTAATTACTAAGTTATTATCCTATCCGATAATAATCCAATTCAGAGGCAATAATGTAATATAATACATTATTATATATATTATATATTTCTATAGTTACAACCGGCCCTTTGAGTGCAACCTTTATGCGAAAGTGGCCCGCGATGAAATTGAATTTGACCCCCCTGCTTTAAGTCATTTGAGAAACTGCCTGATATCAATATATCTCCAACGAAGGTCGTTCTGCCTCCGCCTGAAGGAACCAGTGTTCGTTACCAAAGTTTGCCAGAAGAGCCAATCGGTTCTTGGCAGGCTTGCAGAGGATACGCCGACGCTTGAAGACAACAGTAAAAAGGCACGAATATGCTTTGCTATGGCAACCGAATCTGCCTAAAGTTCACCAAAACGTGGAAAGCCGAATGTTTTAAGAGGTTTAAACACGGTGTGATCTGTAGCTTCTGCTCGCTGATGGTCCCAGACCGCTTCTCCGTCGACAGGGTTTTCATTTGGACTTTTTTGACTTAAAAAAAGGGACATCTCAAACCCTTTGAAGTGCTGCGATCAGTCGTCCTGAACAGTCGACACGAAGTGAGAAAAGCAACCGAACGGCTTCACTGTGAGGGATAATCCTCTGAGCTTCGTTTACGTTGCTCTCTTCCAGCTTTCTGTTCATCTCGTTATCGGCCAGCTTTACTCCTCACATCTGGTCCAGCGTTTCAAACCGATCATTCCGTTTCTCAAACATCTCCGCCGCCACAAAGAGTGCAACTCCACGAGCGAGATTAAGTGGAGCATTTCCTGTTTGCTGATTAAGAAACGAAGCATCAACAGCTTATCCTCCGGCGGAGCTGATCGAAGTGTCTGTTCTGTGACTCGCAGCGTCCTCAATCCTCTCCTCCTCCTTCAGAGAGAACACGAGCTTGGTGTCGAAGTGAAATAATCCTCTGTGTTTTCATCGGAGAAAAGTCGATGCCAACTTCGGTCTTCTTTAACGCCCACTCGCAATTCCCGTACGCTGCAGATCCAGCGCGGCGTCAGCATCGTCTCACTCGAGGACCGGTTGGATTTGTGATGACTCCTGCATCTTTAATCCCCCCTGGATCCGGTCTGTTCGCTGAGGACTCTCCGACGTGCGGGCGGGGGGATAGAGGAAAGTGCCGTGGCTCCGTCATCGCTCTGCAGATGCTTTAGAGAGCGCGAGGGACGCCGCCTCAAGGTCTTCCTTTTGTTGCGTCGGCACAATGAAGCCAGTCACTCGGCTGCGGCGCCTTCGGGCCTCACCGACATCACAAAGCCGGTGGAGGAGGAGGTGGAGGGTGACGCCTCTTCACATCCTCACGAGCTCACAGTCTTCTCTCCTAGATAATAGTCACAAGCAAGTGTCCTTGGTTTGTTTAGAAGATATTATCCAGATACTCTCACAAGAAAGACAGCAGTGCTAGTTGTTGGTTTTAAAGGCTTCAAGAAACCCATTTCTTTATTTCCTCATGAAGCAGCCGGAGTTCCCGTTAGAATATGTTTTCGTCGGCCAACACGTCCGTTCAAGTTTAAATCTTCCGGACGAAGTGAGAAAAGTGCCGGTGAAAGGACGTCTTTGATTAACTACATTATTCAGAAGTGAACAGTAACTTACAATAACACCCGACCCCACAGTGAAACTAAACTATAACTAGTTACGGTGGTTTGAGAGGTCATTAAAATATACGTGTGATATTCTGACCTGGAGTGTGTTGTCCTGTGGTCGTGCAGAGCTGCGTGTCGAGCCGTCAGATTAGACTTTACTCGCGTTTCTGTCCATATCGATCAGATGCAGCTCTAGCTGATGATAGACGACCTGCTTATTAGAAGACTCCTAAACAATAAGCGTCGCTAAGCAACCGGGTGAGGCC
>CM070429.1:3213048-3215548 GCA_036324595.1 Champsocephalus gunnari | reverse complement strand
CACAGCTGGGAGACCAGGGGACACTAAAGAGTGACGCACAGCTGGGAGACCAGGGGACACTAAAGAGTGACGCACAGCTGGGAGACCAGGGGACACTAAAGAGTGACGCACAGCTGGGAGACCAGAGGACACTAAAGAGTGACGCACAGCTGGGAGACCGGGGGACACTAAAGAGTGACGCACAGCTGGGAGACCGGGGGACACTAAAGAGTGACGCACAGCTGGGAGACCGGGGGACACTAAAGAGTGACGCACAGCTGGGAGACCAGGGGACACTAAAGAGTGACGCACAGCTGGGAGACCAGGGGACACTAAAGAGTGACGCACAGATGGGAGACCAGGGGACACTAAAGAGTGACACACACAGCTGGGAGACCAGGGGACACTAAAGAGTGACGCACAGCTGGGAGACCAGGGGACACTAAAGAGTGACGCACAGCTGGGAGACCAGGGGAAACTAAAGAGTGACGCACACAGCTGGGAGACCAGGGGACACTAAAGAGTGACGCACACAGCTGGGAGACCAGGGGAAACTAAAGAGTGACGCACACAGCTGGGAGACCAGGGGACACTAAAGAGTGACGCACACAGCTGGAGACCAGGGGACACTAAAGAGTGACGCACACAGCTGGAGACCAGGGGACACTAAAGAGTGACGCACACAGCTGGGAGACCAGGGGACACTAAAGAGTGACGCACACAGCTGGGAGACGAGGGGACACTAAAGAGTGACGCACACAGCTGGAGACCAGGGGACACTAAAGAGTGACGCACACAGCTGGGAGACCAGGGGACACTAAAGAGTGACGCACACAGCTGGAGACCAGGGGACACTAAAGAGTGACGCACACAGCTGGAGACCAGGGGACACTAAAGAGTGACGCACACAGCTGGGAGACCAGGGGACACTAAAGAGTGACGCACACAGCTGGGAGACCAGGGGACACTAAAGAGTGACGCACACAGCTGGGAGACCAGGGGACACTAAAGAGTGACGCACATAGACCAGGGGACACTAAAAAGTGACGCACATAGACCAGGGGACACTGAAGAGTGACGCACACAGCTCGGAGACCAGGGGACACTAAAGAGTGACGCACACAGCTGGAGAGCAGAGGACACTAAAGAGTGACGCACACAGCTGGGAGACCAGGGGACACTAAAGAGTGACGCACACAGCTGGGAGACCAGGGGACACTAAAAAGTGACGCACATAGACCAGGGGACACTAAAGAGTGACGCACATAGACCTGGGGACACTAAAGACTGACGCACATAGACCTGGGGACACTAAAGAGAGACGCTTTGGGGGAATTGTCCAACAGCTACTGCTCGTAAGTTCTTTTCAACAGAGACAATGAGAAGTATTAAAAATGCACTTTAGATTAGAATAAAGACGCGGTCCAGCGAGGGACCTGTGAAGGACGCATCGGGAGAATCACCCAGACGGTGCGAGCCGCGCTGCGAGAAGGGATTACTAAATGTTAATGACCTCACGGGCGCAGCTTTAAAAAGGTTTGCATTGATCACACGGGAGGAATGACAGCAACGATGCAGGCTGCATCTTCAGAAGCCCTGGTGCATGCTGGGTAATGTGTAGACGTGGGATCGTAGTGGAGGTGGAGGTGAGAGGCTGCAGCAGCTCGAGGAGCACGCTGCCGGCAGCAGGGAGGGGAGAGGAGGCAGATATCGAGCCGCAGAGCTCGGAGTCTGCAGGGGGACGCTTTGAAAAGGACTCGAACAGAAGCGCAGCGTCACCTTCCCACCGAGACAACGCCCTCTGCAGCACGCTCAGCAGCAGCTGGTGTGTACACACAACAACTGACACACAAGGACTTAAAGCTCCACGGCCATCTCTCCTGATCATGGTTCCATCGTGAGGTCGACTAGAATAGATTCACATTGCTCGATGTTCCAAACTCTCATTGGCTTCAGCCTCTCTGATAGTCTGTGTGTTCTCTCTGCCCTGCACGGATTGGTCCGTTTGGATCGCCGTTACGTCACTCGGTTCCCGGAAGAAAAGGAGAATGTCCAACGAGGCGTTCAGGGGCAGCAGACGGGTCTTCTGGTGTTAGAGTTCTACTCGCTACAGGGTGCGCTCTGAGGCTTTGTGACTGCAGACCGTACAGGCAGAAGCTACAGAACACAGGGGGACGGGTCAGAACCGGAAGAGCACGACACGGGACCTTTAAAGATCATAATAGTCTGGGGGAATGACCAGGGGGAGGATACGCTGTTGTTCACACGTTTAAGAGACAACTCGACACCAACGTCATTCGATTACCGTACTTTCCGGACTATAAAGCGCACCGTCATATGAGCCGCAGCAGCTAAACTGTCCGTCTGTCTTGCTCTCGTTCTGTCTCTCGGTTCCACTTTCACTTTGGCGCGCTACCTGTCTCGCTCTTTTCCGGCCTCCAGCTTTTCCTGCTGGAGCCCGCCGCTTAGAGGTGGCGGGCGCGGACCGGTCCTAGAGCCCGTAGAGTTAAAGGTGGTTAAT
>CM070429.1:3205548-3208048 GCA_036324595.1 Champsocephalus gunnari | reverse complement strand
GACGCAAAGAGACGCACCCATAGAGAGACGCACCCAAAGAGAGACGCAAAGAGACGCACCCAAAGAGAGACACAAAGAGACGCACCCATAGAGAGACGCACCCAAAGAGAGACGCAAAGAGACGCACCCATAGAGAGACGCACCCAAAGAGAGACGCAAAGAGACGCACCCATAGAGAGACGCACCCAAAGAGAGATGCAAAGAGACGCACCCAAAGAGAGACGCACCCATAGAGAGACGCACCCAAAGAGAGACGCACCCAAAGAGACTATAAATCTCAAAATAGGGCTCTGGTTTCAGACAGAGGGTGAAAAGAGGTGCTGCAGCACAGTCAGTATGAGAACAACACAGAGCTTCTTGAACATGAAAGCGTGGAGACATGCAGAGAGGAGTGAAAGGGATGTTAAAAAGCCTATACTGTAATGTTTAAATGGAGCTAGGACACATCACCGTTTCCTGCACGGTTAAAACCAACGTTCAACTAAAACCAACAACACTTTGACTTTAGAACGTCTCGGCACAAAGAGGGTCTTCTGAACAAAGGACCCAGTGATAATCCTCCAGACTCAGAGGTCATTCTTCCAGTGTGGGGTTCCCTCATTCGGGAGCAGAACCCATTACTGGTGCGAATTAAATCCCTTTGACTGTTTTGGTTATTTGAGGATTAAAGATGAAGCTGCTGGATTCGACCCTTCAGAGACCGACGGGAAGATTAACGCTCACAGTTTTAATATGATTTAATGTCCTTTTGATTCTCTCGTTTTAAAAAGCTTAAAGATGAATCAACTGTCTAATTAAAGATTAATCAACTGTCTAATTATAGACCAGTCTGCCCCGTGTACTGAAGCTAGCATGCTACGCAGCGACGTGCAGAGCCTCACCCGTCGTACTCCGATGTAACGGAAAAACAACTAAAGAAAAACTAAATAGTAATAATAATAACATGTCTCCACTGATCTGTGTTGTAAGTGTGATTTCTGTCAGGCCGAGCTCCGCGACAACTACGGGTAGCTACTGTTATTCTACGCAGAGACGGTAACAACAAGCTAGACGTTTGAAACTAGAGGAAGACAAGGAGGACTTTTACAAAACAGTAATAGAGATTGTTGTCCAGAAGGAGAGCATGGACTTCAAGTCAAGGTGAGACCACCATTGTAATGAAAATGGGATCTTACTAAGAAAGAACAATCCAATATTTAGATTGTGGGTATCCTTTTGTTGAACGGTCTGTTTGAAATGAATCGAAGCATCAGAAAAAAAAAGCTTTTGAAAATAACAGAATATTTCGATTAAGGTCAGAATATAATATTTGTAAATCTAAATCTACGCTAGCACGCAGTTATTAGTAGATATGGGGATGTTAGCATGCTACGCTAGCACGCAGCTATTAGTAGATATGGGGATGTTAGCATGCTACGCTAGCACGCAGTTATTAGTAGATATGGGGATGTTAGCATGCTACGCTAGCACGCAGCTATTAGTAGATATGGGGATGTTAGGATGCTACGCTAGCACGCAGTTACTAGTAGATATGGGGGATGTTAGCATATGGGGATGTTAGCATATTACGCTAGCACACAGCTATTAGTAGATATGGGGATGTTAGCATGCTACGCTAGCACGCAGTTACTAGTAGATATGGGGATGTTAGCATATGGGGATGTTAGCATATTACGCTAGCACGCAGCTATTAGTAGATATGGGGATGTTAGCATGCTACGCTAGCACGCAGTTACTAGTAGATATGGGGATGTTAGCATGCTACGCTAGCACGCAGCTATTAGTAGATATGGGGATGTTAGCATGCTACGCTAACACGCAGTTATTAGTGGATATGGGGATGTTAGCATGCTATGCTAGCACGCAGTTATTAGTAGATATGGGGATGATAGCATGCTACGGTAACACGCAGTTATTAGTAGATATGGGGATGTTAGCATGCTACGCTAGCACGCAGTTATTAGTGGATATGGGGATGTTAGCATGCTACGCTAGCACGCAGCTATTAGTAGATATGGGGATGTTAGCATGCTACGCTAGCACGCAGTTATTAGTAGATATGGGGATGTTAGCATGCTACGCTAGCACGCAGCTATTAGTAGATATGGGGATGTTAGCATGCTACGCTAGCACGCAGTTACTAGTAGATATGGGGATGTTAGCATGCTACGCTAGCACGCAGCTATTAGTAGATATGGGGATGTTAGCATGCTACGCTAACACGCAGTTATTAGTGGATATGTGGATGTTAGCATGCTACGCTAGCACGCAGTTATTAGTAGATATGGGGATGATAGCATGCTACGCTAACACGCAGTTATTAGTAGATATGGGGATGTTAGCATGCTACGCTAGCACGCAGTTATTAGTAGATATGGGGACGTTAGCATGCTACGCTAGCACGCAGTTATTAGTAGATATGGGGATGTTAGCATGCTACGCTAGCACGCAGTTATTAGTAGATGTGGGGATGTTAGCATGCTACGCTAGCACGCAGCTA
>CM070429.1:3195548-3198048 GCA_036324595.1 Champsocephalus gunnari | reverse complement strand
TAAAATATCTGAAAAATGGAAACAATCATGCACATGTACAGAATACGGTGCATTAATGCAGAGTAACTAGCCAACGGTATGTAAAAGGAGTTACAATAAATACAATGTTTAACAGCGGTAAAATGCTGGAGACGATTGTGAAAATATCTTCAAAAATATGTGAATTAAGAGTAAAGATTAATATAGGAAAATAAATCCCTTAAATGTGTGAAAAGATATTTTGAAATATGTCGAAAACGTAAAAAATACCAGAAATATTATTTGAAAAACGGTGGTAGAATAATCTTGAAAGGATTATGCGAAAACTTGTCTGAAAATATTTCAAAACTTTCAAAGAATTATGGGAACAAATCAAAGCAAAAATAAATTTATAATAAATTATGTGTACAAAAAGTCAGAAAAATACCCTAAAGACAACTGTGAAACATGTCCGAAGACTTTCCCAAAACAAATTAAGAATATGTTTTAAAAAGTGTTCAGAGAAGATGCAGGATCTGCAGCCGAGTCGAACCGGCTGCTGGTGTATTTGAGTTTCCTGCAGCACGTTTACCGTCTGCCCTCCTCGGTAAACAGAGCCATGTTTTCATGCTGACGTTAATACTCAGCGTCCTGCAGAGAAACCTCCGAGGATTGTGGGTAAAATCCACCGAAGGAGACAAAGTGAGAGCAGCCGAACAGAAAGAGACAAAACGCTCTGAATAATTCAGGTGTGCTGCAGCCGAGGGCCGGACTTCAAATCTCACTTCAAACCATCGGTCCGTGTCCTGCTCAGACAACAACTACACGTGTTAAGTGTACGCATTATCGATTCATCACAAAGCATGCCACACTGCTGGTTCCTGCTCAAAAAGTCACATTTCAATTCCACAGACTACGAAGAAAACATCCGACAAGTCATCAGAAAGCATTTCAAATGTGTTGAGCGACATTCTGACACTTTTAGTACACTTTGTAACGGATTCAAACTGCTCACAAACACCTTGAAACAGGACACAACAGAAGCCCTCTCATGTGCACGTTAGCCGCAGCGCTACGTAGCATTGATGCTACGTAGCGCTACCTAGCATTGATGCTACGTAGCGCTACCTAGCATCAATGCTACGTAGCGCTACCTAGCATTGATGCTACGTAGCGCTACGTAGCATTGATGCTCGGTTCCTGACTGAACGGCTGTCTGTGTCTCTGACGTCACAAACTAATAAAGTTGTTGCCCCGCAGGTGGGGCGGTTCTTCGGGGAGGTGGACGGGTCCACGATGGCGTCGCTGATCAAGATGGGGATGTTCAAAAAGTACGACAGGATAAAAGAAATGTAGTTTATAAACGTGAAGAGATGTGAAGACTCTGTGGTGTGAAGTAACTAAGTACATTTACTCAAGTTCTGCACTTGAGATAATATTGAGGTACTTTTACTTGAATACTTTTACTTGATGTTGTACTTCTACTCCACTACATTTACACGTTGACTCAAGTACAAGTTCTGTGTACTTCTACTTTTACTCAAGTACAAGATCTGAGTACTTCTACTTTTACTCAAGTACAAGCTCTGAGTACTTCTACTTTTACTCAAGAACAAGCTCTGAGTACTTCTACTTTTACAATATCTGAGTACTTACAAGATAAATACGAGATGTTTCTGAAGTGCTTTTACGTGTTTTTCTTTGTTTGTTTATTTGTTTGTTTGTTTGTTTGTGCAGAGTGTCGTTGTTCGACTACCAGGCGATGTGTAGGAGCATCCATCACCACGGCAACAGCGCCCGGCCTCTGCTCAGCGTGAGTTTTAGACATTTATTATTTGGTTTAATTATAACAAAGATTCTCTCTTTTTGATCCATTTCTATGAAACCTGTCTGAAAACGAGCTGATCACATTTTGGACACGTTGTGATGTCATAACGATGTGTTGTCTTGTGTATCCGTTAGCCAATCAGCAACAAGGTAACTTATCACCTGAATCTCCTCCTAGAGCTCCATAAGCCGCGTTCACACTGCGGTACTTTCCCACAAAGGTTCATGCGAACTTAGTTCATGATCGCGTTCACACCAAAAAGAGCCGGTACTAAAAGTAGTTCATGCGAACCTTTTTACCCGCTCGAAAGTCCCTGCTAGAGAGCAGGGACTTTGGAGCGGCTCTTTTGTGAGAAAAGAGCTATATTCCTAATTGGCTGGGCGGATTGCAAACCACGCCCCGTAACACTCCCAAAAAGTTTTGTGAAGCCGCCATTTTATTATCCTCGCATTAGCATTATTAGCATTAGCATTAGCCCAGCGCAGAAACGCAGAGAGACTAACTTATGGCAACACAAAATAAAACATGGGAGCGGTGGAGATGAGGAGGTGTCGGCGTTCTGGTGATTTACTCTGAAGAAGAAGAAGAAGAAGAAGAAGAAGAAGAAGAAGAAGAAGAAGAAGAAGAAGAAGAAGAAGAAGAAGAAGAAGAAGAAGAAGAAGAAGAAATGTCAGCGGCTCATCCCCCTAATCCTCCCCCAGGGACTTTTGTAAA
>CM070429.1:3160548-3190548 GCA_036324595.1 Champsocephalus gunnari | reverse complement strand
TTTGTCATTATCACTATACTTTGCTTCTTTCACAGTTTTATTTTAAGTCATTTTAAACTTCATTTATTCATGTTCTTCGACATACTAAACTATCACTCTAACATGTTATTCTACATATACTATGGCTTTCATATGTTCTATCATTTTTACATGTGTTTCTAAATACATTGTATTCTATGAAGTTTACATGTTCTTCGACATACTATACTAATAATAAATAATAATATATAATATTTTTATAGCGCCTTTCGGGAAACCCAAGGTCGCTTTACAAGTCGGGTAGGGGGGAAAGGCAGACAGGTTAAGGGGGTGGGGGGGGTAGCGTAAAATAAATTAAACTAACTATACAGTGGGGAACGCCTGGGTATAAAGGTGCGTTTTGAGGGCTCTAAACTGACTTTTGATGTTTTTGACCTAATATTCTATGCCTTTTTATTTATTTCCAAAGGTTAAACATACTAGCTCTGACTTGGTACACTATTAAATGTTCATATTTTCTAACATACTCTATTTCGACAAAGTGCACTATGAAGTATTTTTTGTATTTTCCACAGTACGTTTCCTCGTAGCAAAGTATTTCTAAAGTGCAATAAATACGGATCAGAGTAACTCTTCATCACTGCTCACAGCCACAGTGACGGTCTGTGTACCCTGACGATCTGTACATGAATAAATACACACTTTGAAACAGCGGTAATTATTATATAAATGGAGAAATCCGTGTTAAAGTCTTTGGTCTGAACTCTCAGGAAAACGCGAAGGAGTGCGGCGGCGCGGCGGCCATCTTCCCGTCCCTCTGCGTGCTGTCGTCTTCTCTGCTCGCCTCGACGCTGCTCCGCCATTGGACGTAAACGGACCAATCAGGAAGCAGGATAACCAAACGTGCGGCAGGTAGCCGGAGGAACATTTTCACTTTCCTCCAGAGACAACGGGACTCAGGATTCAAAGGGTAATACTAGTCCTCTGTTTAATTAAGACTTGTCCTGAACTATTAAAGAAGGAGGAACGAGGAGGCGTCTGATGGAAATCTGACGGACGGACGCGCGGCTGCTCTCCACTCAAAGAATGTATTATCTGTGTAGCTTTTTGATACAGAAACATTGTACATTCAAAACATTAACTTCTTGTCCCGTGAGGTCAACAGACACTCAGAGGCCAACGCAGTTCTTTATACGAATGGTTTAGTCGAAAGCAGACGTGTTTTTGTGAATTAATCTCCCGGATTTATCCTCAGATTAAATGCAGCACTTCCAGAAGATTTAATACAAACCACGCTTTTAGATGTTCATAAAACGCATCAGCCACGTGTCACGCTCTCAGAGATGAATGAAAGAATCCTCTCGACTTTCAACGGGAAGAAGAAAGACTGTTCCAGACTCTGATGAACCTGAATCTGGGTTGAAGCTTACATTTAACGACATCTGTATTTATTGGTGATTAATAACCAGTGGTGTGGTGGGGATTTGTTATTATTCCTGGCGAGCGCGCGCGTGCTCTCTCTCTCTCTCTCTCACACTCACACACACTTCAAATCAAGTTGCATAAATGCTTGAGCTAGGTCATTGCAAATAAGCAGACAGCGCGGCTTCTCTCCCTCTCCCTCTTGCACCGATAACACTGGCAATGATTTTATATTTATTATTAGACTATTCACAAAAAAATCATGCTCCAAAAAAGCGGGGGAACGACCACTGCTTATACCTGCGGGTTCAACACAAAGGACTGCTTCATGGTGTGTGTGTGTGTGTGTGTGTGTGTGTGTGTGTGTGTGTGTGTGTGTGTGTGTGTGTGTGTGTGTGTGTGTGTGTGTGTGTGTGTGCCGCAGGGTGACGCTACGCCATGAGACAGTCGTTTCAATGCAGTCCAAACACTGGCTGTGTGTAATGCGAGCGCGTGGGCACACCCACGCGCTCGCATTACACAGCCAGTGGTTTGACTGGTGTGGTTCAGACTCACTTTAGGGCTTCACGTCTTGTCACATTTCTGGTAATAAGTATGAATTGTTAATGATCCATAAATGCAGTTCTGGGTATAACATTGAATTAAATATGCTGGAATTATTACACTGTATAACAAACCCTCTTTGTAAAAGGTAACGATTTGTTGTGGGTTTTTAAGTTATTTAAATTAGTTTTTAAAGAAACGTATGGGTTTTATTCTCTGATTGTGACTGACTGTGGAGAATCAGGAACCTCGTCCCCCATTAGCTCCACATGTGGAAAACACACATTCATTTCTATTTACAGTGTGTTTCCCCACGCTCTACAGAAAAGTACATTTGTATTAATATTGCAGCTCCTACATTTTAAACCTGTACCGTCAGATTTTGATATAAAGAATATTTATTGTTCAGCTCTCTTTGTGTTTCCTGATGTTTCACATCTTACAGGTTTAATACATTTACACAGAAATGTCCCTGTTTCTATCATAACGGTGTGTGTGCGTGTGTGTGTCCTAATTGGTCTTGTATGCAGTCACTGAACTCTGATGCTGCGTTCAAAGACACACGTAGAGCTCGAACAGCTTTGTATCAATGCAGTGATGTCGCCCCCTGCTGGACACCTGCAGTAACAACACCTGTGTTTTAACAAGACACCTACTTTATTCTTTATGTTTTACTTTAGCTATCTTTGTTGTCGGTCTGTTGTCTTCAGGCTTCAGACTTCAGACTCAGACTTCAGACTTCAGACTACACAGGACACTCAGCAGCTCGGGTTCGAGTCTTTGTCGATTTGAGAGCTGTTTTGGCTTTTTGTCCCTTTGGTGTTTCCATACTTAACATGCATCTAATAAGAGTGGCTGTACCTCTACCAGAGGGGACAAGTACTCAGATGTTGTAGTAAAAGTACAAGTACTCAGATCTTGTAGTAAAAGTAGAAGTACTCAGATCTTGTACTTGAGTAAAGTAAAAGTACTCAGATCTTGTATTTGAGTAAAAGTAGAAGTACTCAGATCTTGTAGTAGAAGTACTCAGATATTGTTGTAAAAGTAGAAGTACTCAGATCTTGTAGTAAAAGTAGAAGTACTCAGATCTTGTAGTAAAAGTACTCAGATCTTGTACTTGAGTAAAGTAAAAGTACTCAGATCTTGTATTTGAGTAAAAGTAGAAGTACTCAGATCTTGTAGTAGAAGTACTCAGATATTGTTGTAAAAGTAGAAGTACTCAGATCTTGTAGTAAAAGTACTCAGATCTTGTACTTGAGTAAAAGTAGAAGTACTCAGATCTTGTACTTGAGTAAAAGTAGAAGTACTCAGATCTTGTAGTAAAAGTAGAAGTACTCAGATCTTGTAGTAAAAGTAGAAGTACTCAGATCTTGTAGTAGAAGTACTCAGATCTTGTAGTAAAAGTAGAAGTACTCAGATCTTGTACTTGAGTAAAGTAAAAGTACTCAGATCTTGTACTTGAGTAAGAGTAGAAGTACTCAGATCTTGAAGTAAAAGTAGAAGTACTCAGATCTTGTAGTAAAAGTAGAAGTACTCAGATCTTGTAGTAGAAGTACTCAGATCTTGTAGTAAAAGTAGAAGTACTCAGATCTTGTACTTGAGTAAGAGTAGAAGTACTCAGATCTTGAAGTAAAAGTAGAAGTACTCAGATCTTGTAGTAAAAGTAGAAGTACTCAGATCTTGTAGTAAAAGTAGAAGTACTCAGATCTTGTAGTAAAAGTAAAAGTACTCAGATCTTGTACTTGAGTAAAGTAAAAGTACTCGGATCTTGTATTTGAGTAAAAGTACTCGGATCTTGTATTTGAGTATAAGTGGAAATACTGAGTAAAGTACCACTAGAGTAAATTGTACTGAAGTACTTGAGTACATGTACTTAGTTACTGCCCACCTGGTCAGCAGTGACTGGAGCCCTGAGAGAAGTCAACAGACGGAGAGGTTTCATGAGTGACTTCGGGACCCCTCAGTCGGGGGCGGGCCCTCGGTCTCACGGGCTGAGACGTTCTTTAAGAGCGAACGAAAGACACGAAGACAGAAGACAAGGGCTTCTCGGGGGGCGTTCCAAACTACCCAACCATCATTGTGGTGTTGGGTTCCTGCTGTAAAGCATCAGAGATCCTTCAAAGAGACGTCATTATGAATATTGGATATTATTTACTTTGCACAAAATCATACAGACGCACACATCGTCCGGCATCGATCAATACAGACACACACATCGTCCGGCATCGATCAATACAGACACACACATCGTCCGGCATCGATCAATACAGACGCACACATCGTCCGGCATCGATCAATACAGACACACACATCGTCCGGCATCGAGCGGTTCGTCAGAAGGCTCCGTCACGTGGAAACAGAAAACAACTCGACGTCTAAAACGCATCCGGGACGTCGTCAGGGAAGTCCTCCACGCGGGGCCGGTCGGACTGAGCGAGGAGACCGATCAGCGTTTAAATAAAGTCCGCGTTCGGAGGAACTTCCCGATCCTCAAACCCGTCTTCTAGAAACTCCACGCTGGAGGAATAATGGATGCTCTTCGTGAGCCCGCGTTCTGTCTTCGCTTGAGACCTGAAACAAATCACTGGACGCCGTTGTAGCGCAATACGCGACACTAATATCATGAAGAGGTTTCCGTCATGGCTCTAGGGTTTCAGTTTGAAATGACACACTTCAGACCCGATCACCGGGAACCCAGTCGGTGTTTCTGCAGCAGGTTGGATGGGAGCGCTCGTTTCGCTCACCTTTACATCCTTGGGTTAATAATTAAAACTCTTAATTTACTTTTTGAGTCTCTGCTGGAGAGGTGAAGTGTGGCGAATCAAAGTGAAGCGATACCCGGAGAACGTCCACGAGAAAATCCTCGAGGTCTTCCGCGAGTCGAGAAGAAGATCGAGACCCGGGTTTGAACGATCTGAACTCTCACCTGGAGCACGGTTCAGTTCACCCCGGCTCAGACAGCAGCAGGTTGGGTGGGAGCGCTGGTTTCGCTCACCTTTACGTCCTTGAGTTAATAATTAAACCTCTAAAATATACTTTTTTTTAAACATGAGTCCATATCTTTCCTGCGGAAGTGTCTGAGAGTCAAAGTGAAGCGACACCTGGACCACATCCTGGCACAACACGGTACATTGAGGCGCTCAGTACCCGTCCTCCCAGCTCAGTCAGTGTCTGCTCCTCTCGTCCCCCCGGTGGAGGGGAGGAGGGAGCGCTGGTTTCCCCCCTGCTCTACACGGCCTGCTGCTTGGCCTGAGGGGGGCTTGTCGTCTCCTCCTCGGCCCCCCGCTCCTGGTTCCAGTCCTTCAGGCCCTCGGGCAGCGAGGTGTCCTCCTCGAAGCTCCCCGTCCCCTCCACAAACTCCTCGTAGGTGCACTTCTCCTCGAAGGGCCGCGGCCCCAGCAGCTCCAGCATGTCCGCCTTGTCCAGAATCTCCCTCTGCAGGAGGCGCTGGCCCACCTGTTAATACAGGGACTAACACCACAGACAGGGGGGGTGTGTGTGTGGTGTGTGTGTGTGTGTGTGTGTGTGTGTCCTCACCAGCTCCACCAGCTCCCTCTTCTCCGTCACCAGCTCCAGGGTCCTCTGATAGGCTCTCTCTATGAGCTCTCGGACCTCAGAGTCGATGAGCTCTGCCGTGGCCTCGCTGTACGGCTTCTCCAGAACCATCTCGCCCTGCCTGGGGAGGTCGAAGGACACCTGGCCCACCCGCTCACTCATCCCAAACTGCACCACCTGGACACACACACACACACACACACTCAATAAGCCTGTTTCATTTTATGCAACTGCAACAAAAACAATTTATTATACTTAGTGACCCTTCAGGTGTGTGTGTGTGTGTGTGTGTGTGTGTGTGTGTGTGTGTGTGTTACCTGAGCGTATGCAGACTGAGTGTGTGTGTGTGTGTGTGTGCGTGCGTGCGTGTGTGTGTGTGTGTGTGCGTGTGTTACCTGAGCGTACGCAGACTGAGTGTGTGTGTGTGTGTGTGTGTGTGTGTGTGTGTGTGTGTGTGTGTGCGTGTGTGTGTGTGTTACCTGAGCGTACGCAGACTGGGTGTGTGTGTGTGTGTGTGTGTGTGTGTGTGTGTGTGTGTGTGTGTGTGTGCGTGTGTTACCTGAGCGTACGCAGACTGGGTGTGTGTGTGTGTGTGTGTGTGTGTTACCTGAGCGTACGCAGACTGAGTGTGTGTGTGTGTGTGTGTGTGTGTGTGTGTGTGCTACCTGAGCGTACGCAGACTGAGTGTGTGTGTGTGTGTGTGTGTGTGTGTGCTACCTGAGCGTACGCAGACAGTGTGTGTGTGTGTGTGTGTGCTACCTGAGCGTACGCAGACAGTGTGTGTGTGTGTGTGTGTGTGTGTGTGTGTGTGTGTGTGTGTGTGTGTGTGTGTGTGTGTGTGTGTGTGTGTGCTACCTGAGCGTACGCAGACTGGGTGACCTTCTTCAGGTCGTCCTGAGCTCCCGTCGTGATCCTCCCGAAGAACACGTGCTCGGCGACTCTCCCTCCCAGCATCATGCACATCCTGTCGAACAGCTGCTCCTTGCTGTACAGGTACTGCTCCCTGGGCAGGTACTGCGCGTAGCCCAGACCCTTCCCCCGCGGGATGATCGACACCTGCACACACACACACACACACACACACAACCGGGTTCCTACACTTGTAGCTACGTTACAGGCAATATATTTACACAACGATACACATGCAGGAGCCCCGTTCATTATTAATATTAATATACTATATACTATAATATACTTAATTATACTTGATTATTCCTATTAACATTTATTTAACTATATATATTATTATTATTATCAATTGGTATTATTGTTTTTATAAATACATTTATTTATTTAATGTTCTTATTTATTCATTTCACTTTTATTGTATTTTATTATCATATTTTTTTATAACATTTTAGTTAAAAAACTTTTTATTTTTAATGACTTACAGTTTTGAGTAAACCTGTACTTTTAGATTTTTTATTATTAATATTTAACACACTTGTATTCATCCTAATAAAATGTTGTGACGTCAGAGGAGCTGGGTTTTAAAACATGATGTAAAGATATATTAGCGTTAGTATTTATTTCTGTATTAGTATTTAAAAGTATTTAGCTGAACTGTAAAATACAGCAGGTACTTCAAACGGAAGCCTTTTCAACATTAATGATTCACATAATTATGTCGAGTAAAAATGAGACGTACAGTTTTTATAGCAGGCCAAAAAATGAAGAGTCCATTTTGTCCACGCAGAGGTTCAACATGCGCAGCGTTATCCGAGCGAGACGATGTCTTCGTGGAAGGTTAGTATTTTAGATACGACACATCAACATAGGGGTGGGCGATATGACGATATTAGGTCTCCACGATATGCATTTTCAGACACATCATATCTATCGGGGTAGTGAACCAGGGTAGGATTTTCACGGCGGCCATGACGGTCGGTATGGCCGTGAAGCCCCGAAAATAATTGTACGTCCTACGGCCGCCATGGCCTGCGTGCCCCTGATACTGTTCACATCTCCAAGTTGCGTTATGCTGCGTTCACAACGGACGCCATGCGAATATTCTCACCCTAACCGCTGGAGTTTCACCGCGGCTGTCCGCTGTGTTTACTCCTGTCACTCAAACAGGACGCGCTGGAGAGGGGGCGGGGCTTATATCCATGTTTACTCCTGTCACTCAAACAGGACGCGCTGGAGAGGGGGCGGGGCTTATATCCATGTTTACTCCCGTCACTCAAACAGGACGCGCTGGAGAGGGGGCGGGGCTTATATCCATGTTTACTCCCGTCACTCAAACAGGACGCGCTGGAGAGGGGGCGGGGCTTATATCCATGTTTACTCCCGTCACTCAAACAGGACGCGCTGGAGAGGGGGCGGGGCTTATATCCATGTTTACTCCCGTCACTCAAACAGGACGCGCTGGAGAGGGGGCGGGGCTTATATCCATGTTTACTCCTGTCACTCAAACAGGACGCGCTGGAGAGGGGGCGGGGCTTATATCCATGTTTACTCCTGTCACTCAAACAGGACGCGCTGGAGAGGGGGCGGGGCTTATATCCATGTAAATACTGTGGTGGAAACCAACTACGATTAAATTAAGCTATTTTACCGTGATTTAATTGTAATACACGTTTTCAAAATGATGCCGAAGTAACTAAATACTGATAACGGTTAGTAAAACCCAAGCTGTCTGGATTCAGACAGTATAATAAGGTATTTATATTGTGTTTCCCCTTTGAAACAGATGTTCAGTTATGCTAAAGTCTTTGATTGCACTTCAAGTCTAAAGTTTACATTTTAATTGTTTGGGACTGACTTTTCCTCATTGATGTTTTACTCTCCTTTTCATGTGTCTTGATGTTACATCACTGCGAGTGCTGCCTAAAACAGAAAGTGCATTTTTACACTGAGAAACTGGGCCTTGAATATTTTATTTAGCAAGAGAGTGCACTTTGCTTGGTGAAGAAACCAGTGTTAACGTGTGTGGTGTAGGGTGTCGGCCTACCTACTTCGTACTGTCGAATCAAAATTCCTGTTGAATTGTTCATTCAGGGATTCACTGCAGAATTAAAACCAGCTTGAAATGGTATCTTGGTATCCTTTTTAGTTTGGTTGTTCTGTTAAGTAACCGTCAAAATAACCGACATGAAAAAATATCGTGATAAATATCGTCTATCTGCTCGAAAAATATCGTGATATTATATTTTTCAATATCGCCCACCCCCACATCAACATGCAGCCAAAATCTCCACTACATATTGAGGATATTGATATTGAGGGATGGGCCGTGAGCGAAGGAACCAGGTCTGGATACGAGCGGATGAAATAGATTTTTCAACGTTTGGGTAGATGACGGATGGATAACAGCGTACCTTCGTATGTTGTAACGACATATTGGGGTTAATATTGATTTATTTATTAGTATTTAAAGATATCGAGCGTACCTTCAGCAGGGGGTCTGCGTGCTCCAGGAACCAGCCCACGATGGCGTGCCCCGCCTCGTGAAACGCCACCGTCTTCTTCTCCGTCGGCTGCAGGACCTGCGTCTTCTTCTCCAAACCTGAACACACACACAATTAAAACAATACAACAATTAAAGAAAATAACAAAGATAAAATGAATAAAAGATAATAACGCTAATTTATAAAAAAAAATTACATTTCATTTTGTATAGCTCAAAAGGCGCTGCAGACGCAAATCTTTTTCTTAATATGGTAAATGTTTGATTAATTGTGCAGCCCTATTAAAAAACAACAAATATGTGTCTGACCTCCGATGACACGGTCGATGGCCTGCTCGAAGTGTTTCCCGCTGACCGACTTGTTCAGATGTCGGGCAGCGATCAGCGCCGCCTCGTTGCAGACGTTAGCGATGTCGGCTCCTGGAGGAAAACATCAATAAGACACAGATATAGTTGATCAATTATTATTTCGTTGTACAACAATCAATAATAATGAGGGAACATTACCGTTGGTCTCAAGCAGTCACAGCAATGCTCCAACGAGGACAACAGTCACACAGGCATATATAGCTACTGTAATGAACACACACACACACACACACACACACACACACACACACACACACACTTTCCCTCTCATCCTTACATTTAGCTAGCACACAAACCTCAATGTTTAACGCACGGACATTGTCAGATCTCCTAAACTTGGATATGTTCCAGATGTCGAAAGGTCATTATCTCATCACGTCTTTTAGGAGTAATTAACTAACAAAGATTTAACTTTATTATAATCTAAATATAGCCCCTTTGTACTTCCTCTGACCTTGGCGTCACGTAATGTGAATAATTAGCAAAAAGACGATTAGCCTCTTGGCTCTGGAAACTGTAATTCAATAACTTACCTAGTTACTATGACGAGGTCCAAGATTGATACAACAATAACAATTGTGAATTTTATGAGAAAAGCATGACATTTCTAAATTTGTTCCATAAGGTTTATTTTCAGATCCGTAGGGAAGTCGATTTGACCTGTGAGGACCGTGAGAGGTGAAATCCAAGATGGCCGCCAGTCTCTCGGGTCAAATACGCTTAATTTTGGAACCAAACGTATTTGTCCATTTCATTGCACGCAGCAAGAAGGAGAGCAAACAAGGTGTTGCATGAGTTTGATATAATCTCCTAATTTTTATAATGTTTATTTGGGAATTTTGACAAGGATTACATCAATATTCCATCAATTAATGTTGACTCCACTAATAGATTAATACTATAAAATAAGTGTAGCTCAATGTTCATTTGCACCTGTGCACAAATCCCGACTTTAAACACTATGAAGACAAATGCAAATTAAAGAAACTGTGCATAATTTGAAATTCAACGTTATGGATGTGATTTTCCCTCAGATAATTTAGATTATTAATTTTAGCATCCTGAGGTTAAAAGACACTGATTGACTGCACCGTAATAACAGTTTTCTTACTTATTAATCTTCTTTAACTGTGGTTAAGTTTGCACCAAGTACACCAAGACACATTCCTCGTAAGTTACTTGGCGATATTTCCGATTTAAAACAAACGTACCGGTGAATCCCGGCGTGGCGGCGGCCATCTTCCTGGCGAGGTTGTCTTTGTCCATAGTGGGGTCCGTCTTGATGGGCCTCAGGTGAACTTTAAAGATGGACGCCCTGCCCTTAATGTCTGGAGGACCTGAGAGGAGACGGGAGAAAAAACAAGCTTCAGGAAAATATAAAAAGGGGAAGAGAAGATGTCCGAGTACAGAGCCTTGAGGGACGCCATGGCTACATTTTGATTGCTCTTATAGTAGGAGTCAAAGCAGCGCCGACTGGTTCCTTTATTTGAAGAAAAATGTGCTCATATTTAAATGTATAATTGTGTTGGACTCACCGATATAGATCTGCCTGTCAAAGCGTCCCGGTCTCATCAGAGCCGGATCCAGGATGTCGGGTCTGTTGGTTCCTGCGAGGACGACCACGTTAGTCGACGTGTTGAACCCTGCAGAGAAAAACAACTAAGTCAAGATCTAAAACATTGTTGTTGCTTTATAACACAAATTGGAGAGGCTAAATATGAAGACAGCATCTTAGGAGTGCTTTAAAGGTCACCCATCATGCTATTTCTAGGCAATAGCATTGGTCTCAGATATATAAAAAACATATCTATGAAGTGTTTTGCTCAAAACACCAAACAGATTCTAGCCACGCCTCATATCCCTCTATTTCACTTCCTGTTTCTAAAGCGCTGATTTGGGGATAAAGCTTTAAAAAGGAGGGGTCTGAGCTCATGGGGACCCGGCAGCTACCGTCTAAACTAAATGCTGCCGTGATGAAACGCCATATCATGGATCATCAAGGCTCTGAAACAGTCTGGAGCTCAAAGGCTTTCTCTCTCCCGGTTACACCACAAGGTGAGTTCCTTTCTACTTCCTGCTTCTTCAAACACATGCTCTCCAGCACAGGTTAGCTCTGAGTGTTAGCGATGCTAATGTCAACACCGACCATATTACGTGCAAAACAGTCGGGCATCGTTTCTGATAGCAACGTTTCTGATTGGCCCGTGGGTCCACATTTCAGATGTTACATCATATCGGACGCAAATCTGGATCAGCTCCGTTGTTCCCCGTTTTCAGAGATTTGGGTACGGAGGACAAGAGAGAGGTTTTATTTCCTGACGCTGCGTGAGTTCCCCGACACACCGGGGACACATGTTGATGTAGAAAAGACATCAACATGTGCATTTTTCATGATAGGTCCCCTTTAATAAAATGTAAATAATCTCCGGGTGAAGTTTATTTTCTTTAATTTATATTGTATGGAAAACATTTATTTTTACGTGTATGGAAAAAATAATAGATTTAAAAAAAGTGAATAAAACCGATAAAAAAAGTCAGTTAGTAAAAAGTACTCTACCTACTGTAATATTCACACAGCAGTCAAATAAAAAATATATAAATATCTTAAACATTTTAATTTAAAATGTCCTTTAAACTACTCGGAGGTTGCGCTAGACTTTTTCACTGCTTGTCATTTTCACGGCCAGGATCGGAAAGTTTCCGTCAAAATTCAGTATTACCCGTCGGCCTTTACACTCTGAGAACTGTATATTCTCTCTCTTAAAACTGCAATATAATGTTTGTGTAGCAATAATACATATATTTTAGATGTCTCCAGTACCGATAACGTCGTAGCTTAACGGGGCCCGGTACCCATCCCTAGTGATTAGTGTTGTTCGTACCGTCCATCTCCACCAGCAGCTGGTTCAGAGTGTTCTCCTGCTCACTCTGACCCCCAAAGTTCCCCCCCCCCTCTTCCTCCCCACGGCGTCGATCTCATCGATGAAGAGGATGCAGGGCGCGTTCTTCCTCGCCATCGCGAACATGTCCCTCACCTGCAGACGAGGAAACACACAGCGTTAAGAGAGAGAAGAGCGGAAACATCCTGAAGCTGAAAATAGTGTCGGCATTATGTTTGATTATTTAAAGCTAGTAAATAATAATATATATATTAATAAGATATATGGAAGTGCAGGTAAATAAATGTCCAGTGATGACACGGTTACGACGTGGTTCTTCCTGAGCTCACCCTGGCCGGCCCGACGCCCACGAACATCTCCAAGAACTCTGACCCGTTGACGGTGATGAACGGGACGTTGGCCTCTCCGGCCGTGGCCTTAGCGAGGAGAGTCTTCCCCGTCCCCGGAGGCCCCGACAGAACGGCGCCCTGCGAGCAAAATATATTATGAAATAAGATATCGCAGGACCAGACATTTAACAACAACACACACACTCGAACATTAACAATAAACTACATTTTTAACCACCTTTTGATGTCCCGAACCTCTTAGCTGTGTGTGTGTGTGTGTGTGTGTGTGTGTGTACCTTGGGTATATTTGCCCCCAGGCCCTGGTCTCTGTGTGTGTGTGTGTGTGTGTGTGCATGTGTCCCCCTGTGTGTGTGTGTGTGTGTGTGTGTGTGTGTGTGCATGTGTCCCCCTGTGTGTGTGTGTGTGTGTGTGTGTGTGTGTGTGTGTGTGTGTGTGTGTGTGTGTGTGTGTGTGTGTGTACCTTGGGTATATTTGCCCCCAGGCCCTGGTCTCTGTGTGTGTGTGTGTGTGTGTGTGTGTGTGCATGTGTCCCCCTGTGTGTGTGTGTGTGTGTGTGTGTGTGTGTGTGTGTGTGTGCGTGTGCATGTGTGTGTGCATGTGTCCCCCTGTGTGTGTGTGTGTGTGTGTGTGTGTGCGCGTGTGTGTCCCCCGTGTGTGTGTGTGTGTGTGTCCCTGTGTGTGTGTGTCCCTGTGTGTGTGTGTGTGTGTGTGTGTGTGCACCTTGGGTATATTTGCCCCCAGGCCCTGGTCTCTCTGTGTGTGTGTGTGTGTGTGTGTGTGTGTGTGTGTGTGTGTGTGTGTCCGTGTGTGTGTGTGTCCGTGTGTGTGTGTGTGCGTGCGCGCGTGCGTGCGTGTGTGTGTGTGTACCTTGGGTATCTTTGCCCCCAGGTCCTGGTACTGCTGAGGGTTCTTCAGGAAGTTGACGAACTCGAGGATCTCCAGCTTGGCTTCCTCGCAGCCGGCCACGTCTTTGAACTTCACGTCGATGTTGTCCTTCATCATCTTGGCCGGGGACTCGCTCATACTGAAGGGCCCCCCTCGGCCCCCGCCGGCCCCCCCCCATGGGGCCCCGGCGCAGTGTGTACAGCAAGATGCTGACGAGCAGCAGCGTGGGGACGATGCTCAGCAGGAAGGAGCTGGAAAACAGAGGAGGAGGAGGGATGTTGTTGTTGTTGTTGTTGTTGTTGTTGTAGTTAACATTAATGACAAAAGGCAGAATAGGGCCTCTTTAATGTACCGATGTATCAACGTAGCTAATCAGCTATTTTTGGTACAGCCCTATGAACGAGTACACATGCTTTTCCGGCCGACAGCTTTTCCTGCTGGAGCCCGCCGCTTAAAGGTGGCGGGCTCGGACCGGTCCTAGAGCCCGTAGTGTTAAAGGTGGTTAATTTTACCTGTAAAATCCAGATCTAGGAGGTTCCCTAGTGGCCGTTAGCTGTACAACAAAAAATGGGGGAAAAAGTCTCGGCTTATAGTCCGAAAAGTACGGTAGATGTTTTTATGTTAAAGTAAATTCAGATTGAACATAGTAAAAAAAAATGTAAATTATTGTGTCCGTCCAAAAGAAAAAACATTACTTATAGTGAAAACCACCCTTAATGATGGGATGGTAGACTACAAGCTTTAGGAATCCAAACTACAACATATAATAAGTACCCTGTATCAAGATGTATCAAGATTTATGCAAAACAAGTGACCTTTGACCTTTTTAGAGAGATTTAGCAACAAAAAACACGTCTGGGGTGATTATCCATATCCCTGGAACCCATTGGTCGATTTTGATGATTGACCGTCAGAGCCAATAGAACCAAGAGGGGGTTCCTAAAATCCATCTAAACATTACCATTGAGGAGTGAGAGGGATGCGCACGCAGCTCGCCCAAACCGAAAGCTATGTTACGCTCTGAAAACTACTCTTATTGACATAAATGTTATGATGAATTATGAGTACCGTACTTTTCGGACTATAAGCCGCGACTTTTCCCCCCATTGTTTTTGTACCGCTAACGGCCACTAGGGGACCTCCTACATCTATGGATTTTACAGGTACAATTAACCACCTTTAACACTACGGGCTCTAGGACCGGTCCGCGCCCGCCACCTTTAAGCGGCGGGCTCCAGCAGGAAAAGCTGGAGGCCGGAAAAGAGAGAGACAGGCAGCGCGCCAAAGTAAAAGTGGAACCGAGAGACAGAACGAGAGCGAGACAGACGGACAGTTTAGCTGCTGCGGCTCATATGCCGGTGCGCTTTATAGTCCGAAAAGTACGGTAATCATTTCAAAAGGGACACAGACACATTGGATTGACCTTCAGAAGCGCGTTTCTGCGTTTGAATGCCATTGAACACGACTTTCGATCAGAAAAACCGCAACGGTAAGAAGTATTTGCCGTTTTGGTAAAGTGAAGTTGTGTGTTGTCTTTGGTGAACTTAAATACGGAGGTTGCTAACAAGCGTCTAAATGAGTAGCATAAATGTCACCACGCCCAACATTAGCCACCGTTAGCTTAGCGGTGGGGACGAATAAAGGCAGAATACAAAAGGCAGAATCGGGCCTCTTTCATGTCCCGATGTATCGACGTAGCTTCTTTGGTACGGCCCTATGAACGCGTACACATGCTTTCTCACCCGTCGCTCTCCGTGCTGTAGACGACGGACGGGCGGTGCGACGGCTCCAGATTCAGCTCCATCTGCGCCGCCTCCAGGTTCCTCTCGAACGTGTCCACGCTCCCTATGTTGAACCACACGTAGCTCTGCAGGTCACATGACACATATCACACATTTTAGACGAACGTATTGAGAATAAAGTCCCATCAGAATACGTTTATTCGTCCCACAGAGGGGAGATGTACATTGCTACAGCAGAAAAAGAGCCAGCTTAATGTTACCGAAGAAGCATGCATAACAAATAATAATTAAAAAGGTAAACAATTTACATCCTGTAACAGTTCAGAGGATTTAGCAGCCGTCTTATCTGAATTAAAAGATAATATGTATCTGTGTCAGGACTTGTGTTGAATTATCTTATGACTGTTGAAAATAATATTGAACATAAAAAGGAGAAAGAAAAGGGTAGGTGCAATAAGATCTAGGTTTTAAAAAACTAAAATGTATACTGCATTGTCGTTATTATTTTTCTTATATAATTAAATGGATAGCATAATAAAGTAAAGTTACCCCAAAATATACTCGAAAAAATGCTGGCTTTATACAATGTGTACGATTCAACTCACCGCATCGGTCTCGGCCCCCGGCGCCAGGATGACTCGGACATATTGTTTGTTGACGACCTCTAACCGCTCCACCTGACCAGAAGAAAAACATTTAGTCAATGATTTATTTTTTGAACGGGTCAAAATAAGGTCTGTGGTAAAGCTGGAGAGATTTTAACGTTTTGTTCTACGACATAAAATACGTCAGCAAATACCCCACTGGTGAATTTAAATATGCCGGTTGCTAACAAGTGTCTAAATGAGACGACTAAACGGCATCACGCCCAACGTTAGCCGCCTTTAGCTTAGCGGTGGTGACGTGAAGTCATGTGACCGTGCTGTAGTTCCTTTATAGCCCAACATTAGCCACCTTTAGCTTAGCGGTGGTGACGTGAAGTCATGTGACCGTGCTGTAGTTCCTTTATAGCCCAACATTAGCCTCCTTTAGCTTAGCGGTGGTGACGTGAAGTCATGTGACCGTGCTGTAGTTCCTTTATAGCCCAACATTAGCCACCTTTTAGCTTAGCGGTGGTGACGTGAAGTCATGTGACCGTGCTGTAGTTCCTTTATAGCCCAACATTAGCCTCCTTTAGCTTAGCGGTGGTGACGTGAAGTCATGTGACCGTGCTGTAGTTCCTTTATAGCCCAACATTAGCCTCCTTTAGCTTAGCGGTGGTGACGTGAAGTCATGTGACCGTGCTGTAGTTCCTTTATAGCCCAACATTAGCCACCTTTAGCTTAGCGGTGGTGACGTGAAGTCATGTGACCGTGCTGTAGTTCCTTTATAGCCCAACATTAGCCTCCTTTAGCTTAGCGGTGGTGACGTGAAGTCATGTGACCGTGCTGTAGTTCCTTTATAGCCCAACATTAGCCACCTTTAGCTTAGCGGTGGTGACGTGAAGTCATGTGACCGTGCTGTAGTTCCTTTATAGCCCAACATTAGCCACCTTTAGCTTAGCGGTGGTGACGTGAAGTCATGTGACCGTGCTGTAGTTCCACGAGCAACCCCCGTCAAGGCTCGCCGGCAGTACACTTTCCTCAACAGGAACACGCTTTGCTGGCTGCGAAAATAATGCCACCTGACTCCTTTGCCCCTCCAACAGAGGGATGTCTTTGTCCTTTTTCCTTTTCGTCATTTCAAGCGATAAAAACTCTTGATCTTCTCTCGAATTATGTATTCGTCAAAAGACGGCAGGACGCCCCCCTGGCGGAAACACTGCGTGTAAGCATGATAAACGTGTGTTTGATGCTGCCTTCAGGGTCCAACACAGAAATACATCAGCCCTGCTCACCATTCCTCGGCCCACGTAGCGGTGGATGAAGTCCTTCCAGCTGATCTCTTTCCCCGTGTTTCTGAAGTAATAATACATCCCAAGGGCGCTGACCCCCGCCAAGGCGATCACCATGTACCGTAAATCCTTCTCATCCCAGGGGAAGTCGCCCTGAAGAGTCAGAGACACACAGGTTACTCACGGCTATATTTATCTGTTTAAAGGGAATTTATAGTAGAAGTTTGACGAACCTTTTGTAGTCGGCTCAACCAGTCATTCGCTCCTTTCTTCCCTCCACCCGATGATCGTCCCCCTCCTCCTGTCGCTCCTCCTTTTCCATATGAAACACACACATGATTCTGAGATTAAACGAACAAACCAGAATTGTCATGTCAGTGTCAGTCCTGCTCAGACACCACGTTTTGTTCTGCCATCAATCTGCTTTATAACAGCGGTACGAACCGTAAAGGGATTTGTTTCAGATTGAACTGCAATGACGACAACAAAAGTGATGTCGAAATAACCAAATTATGACGCTGATTAGTAAAAAAGTCCTAATTCATGCTTTTAAAATGCTTGGAGTTCGGATCCGCTGCACTCAAGTTAACGCTCCAGATTTAACGTGATTAATTAGCATAAAAACATCAGAATGATATTGTTGTTAAACACATCTCAACATTGACACACATTTCTTAAACTAGACCGTTTCAACAAGAAAAATAAAGCCGGTTTTTTATGAATTAATGTTGACATTGCATAACGGCGCTGCATAATACATTGTCTTTGCATTGAGCATGAACACACCACTTTACCAAGGTTTAAACCTGCATCTGAAATATATTTAAAGACTCAACTGACTGTAACCTGAGCTTTTGGAACATTAAAGCATGGAGACATGTCCCAGTCGTAGGGCTGTCCCAAATACCATTTTTCGGGCTCCGGATATTCGGTAGTAATCAGCAGCGAATATTCGGGCGGGGGGGGAGCGTAGTAATCAGCAGCAAACCGCTTCAACACGTGTATTTCGGTTTATTCACGGCATTCATTTTGTTACTTATTCTACAGTATTGTTGTTTTATAGTTATTTGTTGATGTAACCCAATTTGTGTTCTTTGAAATTGAAAAGGATATCGCATCGTGTTTGTTACTTTCGTTGCAGTTGTATGTGTCTTAAGTGTAATTTGGCTTGGCGCTGTTGACAGGAAGTTGTTGTTGCTATGGAAACAACGTGACTGGAGATTAACGGAGAAAAAGTCATATCTACATATAAAGACGGAGAAAGTAAACGATAACGTTTATGGTTAAGTGTTAGCACCCCCCGAAGAGGCACGAGCTCTTACGGTGATATTGGAGATTTAAATTAATTCAATTTTTTTTTGAACGGGGGAAAAACAAACAAAACGAATAACGAAATTGAAACCCGAATAGTACTCCAACAAACGGATATTCGGATATCCGGGAACAGCCCTACCCAGTAGAGACACTACATACTGATATACACCTGAACATCAGCAGGAGAGGACTCTTTAAAGTAGAGACACTACATACTGATATACACCTGAACATCAGCAGGAGAGGACTCTTTAAAGTAGAGACGCAACATACTGATATACACCTGAACATCAGCAGGAGAGGACTCTTTAAAGTAGAGACACTACATACTGATATACACCTGAACATCAGCAGGAGAGGACTCTTTAAAGTAGAGACACTACATACTGATATACACCTGAACATCAGCAGGAGAGGACTCTTTAAAGTAGAGACACTACATACTGATATACACCTGAACATCAGCAGGAGAGGACTCTTTAAAGTAGAGACGCAACATACTGATATACACCTGAACATCAGCAGGAGAGGACTCTTTAAAGTAGAGACGCAACATACTGATATACACCTGAACATCAGCAGGAGAGGACTCTTTAAAGTAGAGACACTACATACTGATATACACCTGAACATCAGCAGGAGAGGACTCTTTAAAGTAGAGACCAACATACTGATATACACCTGAACATCAGCAGGAGAGGACTCTTTAAAGTAGAGACACTACATACTGATATACACCTGAACATCAGCAGGAGAGGACTCTTTAAAGTAGAGACCAACATACTGATATACACCTGAACATCAGCAGGAGAGGACTCTTTAAAGTAGAGACACTACATACTGATATACACCTGAACATCAGCAGGAGAGGACTCTTTAAAGTAGAGACACTACACACTGATATACACCTGAACATCAGCAGGAGAGGGACTCTTTAAAGTAGAGACACTACATACTGATATACACCTGAACATCAGCAGGAGAGGACTCTTTAAAGTAGAGACACTACATACTGATATACACCTGAACATCAGCAGGAGAGGACTCTTTAAAGTAGAGACACTACATACTGATATACACCTGAACATCAGCAGGAGAGGACTCTTTAAAGTAGAGACACTACATACTGATATACACCTGAACATCAGCAGGAGAGGACTCTTTAAAGTAGAGACACTACATACTGATATACACCTGAACATCAGCAGGAGAGGACTCTTTAAAGTAGAGACACTACATACTGATATACACCTGAACATCAGCAGGAGAGGACTCTTTAAAGTAGAGACGCAACATACTGATATACACCTGAACATCAGCAGGAGAGGACTCTTTAAAGTAGAGACACTACATACTGATATACACCTGAACATCAGCAGGAGAGGACTCTTTAAAGTAGAGACAACATACTGATATACACCTGAACATCAGCAGGAGAGGACTCTTTAAAGTAGAGACACTACATACTGATATACACCTGAACATCAGCAGGAGAGGACTCTTTAAAGTAGAGACCAACATACTGATATACACCTGAACATCAGCAGGAGAGGACTCTTTAAAGTAGAGACACTACATACTGATATACACCTGAACATCAGCAGGAGAGGACTCTTTAAAGTAGAGACGCAACATACTGATATACACCTGAACATCAGCAGGAGAGGACTCTTTAAAGTAGAGACCTACATACTGATATACACCTGAACATCAGCAGGAGAGGACTCTTTAAAGTAGAGACACTACATACTGATATACACCTGAACATCAGCAGGAGAGGACTCTTTAAAGTAGAGACGCAACATACTGATATACACCTGAACATCAGCAGGAGAGGACTCTTTAAAGTAGAGACACTACATACTGATATACACCTGAACATCAGCAGGAGAGGACTCTTTAAAGTAGAGACGCAACATACTGATATACACCTGAACATCAGCAGGAGAGGACTCTTTAAAGTAGAGACACTACATACTGATATACACCTGAACATCAGCAGGAGAGGACTCTTTAAAGTAGAGACACTACACTACTGATATACACCTGAACATCAGCAGGAGAGGGACTCTTTAAAGTAGAGACACTACATACTGATATACACCTGAACATCAGCAGGAGAGGACTCTTTAAAGTAGAGACACTACATACTGATATACACCTGAACATCAGCAGGAGAGGGACTCTTTAAAGTAGAGACACTACATACTGATATACACCTGAACATCAGCAGGAGAGAACTCTTTAAAGTAGAGACGCTACATACTGATATACACCTGAACATCAGCAGGAGAGGACTCTTTAAAGTAGAGACACTACATACTGATATACACCTGAACATCAGCAGGAGAGGACTCTTTAAAGTAGAGACTCTACATACTGATATACACCTGAACATCAGCAGGAGAGGACTCTTTAAAGTAGAGACACCACATACTGATATACACCTGAACAGTCAGCAGGAGAGGACTCTTTAAAGTAGAGACACTACATACTGATATACACCTGAACATCAGAGGAGAGGACTCTTTAAAGTAGAGACACTACATACTGATATACACCTGAACATGAGCAGGAGAGGACTCTTTAAAGTAGAGACACTACATGCTGATATACACCTGAACATCAACAGGAGAGGACTCTTTAAAGTAGAGACACTACATACTGATATACACCTGAACATCAGAGGAGAGGACTCTTTAAAGTAGAGACACTACATACTGATATACACCTGAACATCAGAGGAGAGGACTCTTTAAAGTAGAGACACTACATACTGATATACACCTGAACATCAGAGGAGAGGACTCTTTAAAGTAGAGACTCTACTTACTGATATACACCTGAACATCAGCAGGAGAAGACTCTTTAAAGTAGAGACACTACATACTGATATACACCTGAACATCAGCAGGAGAGGACTCTTTAAAGTAGAGACACTACATGCTGATATACACCTGAACATCAGCAGGAGAGGACTCTTTAAAGTAGAGACACTACATACTGATATACACCTGAACATCAGAGGAGAGGACTCTTTAAAGTAGAGACACTACATACTGATATACACCTGAACATCAGCAGGAGAGGACTCTTTAAAGTAGAGACACTACATGCTGATATACACCTGAACATCAGCAGGAGAGTACTCTTTAAAGTAGAGACACTACATACTGATATACACCTGAACATCAGAGGAGAGGACTCTTTAAAGTAGAGACACTACATACTGATATACACCTGAACATCAGAGGAGAGGACTCTTTAAAGTAGAGACACTACATACTGATATACACCTGAACATCAGAGGAGAGGACTCTTTAAAGTAGAGACACTTCATACTGATATACACCTGAACATCAGCAGGAGAGGACTCTTTAAAGTAGAGACACTACATACTGATATACACCTGAACATCAGCAGGAGAGGACTCTTTAAAGTAGAGACACTACATACTGATATACACCTGAACATCAGCAGGAGAGGACTCTTTAAAGTAGAGACACTACATACTGATATACACCTGAACATCAGAGGAGAGGACTCTTTAAAGTAGAGACACTACATACTGATATACACCTGGACATCAGAGGAGAGGACTCTTTAAAGTAGAGTATTACTTGTTAACATGGATTGTTGAGGTTCTTGTAAAAGGGTTTGTTACGGTGTGTGAAGGAAGCAGGACCCAAATGCAGATTAGTGACAAAAAACTCCTTTATTTCAGGGCTATACTATTAAATAAAGACTAAACAGAACACTCACGAGGAACCGACAAACGACAGACAAACCAGAACTTAAATACACACAAGAGTAATCACACAAACAAGACACAGGGAGGAGGAAACACGGGGACACCAGAGAGGTTTCTCAATACTCAAATCTCCCCTCCTCGAGACTTGGTCCCGCCCACATGAGATGCGAGTGGAGGAGCCGAGGAGAGAGGAGGGGAACCGAGGAGAGAGGAGGGGAGCCGAAGAGAGAGGAGGGGAGCCGAAGAGAGAGGAGGGGAGCCGAGGAGAGAGGAGGGGAGCCGAAGAGAGAGGAGGGGAGCCGAGGAGAGAGGAGGGGAGCCGAGAGAGAGGAGGGAGCCGAGGAGAGGAGGGGAGCCGAGAGAGAGGAGGGAGCCGAGGAGCGGAGCGAGGAGAGGAGGAGAGAGGAGAGAGGAGGGGAGCCGAGGAGAGAGGAGAGAGCGAGGAGAGAGGAGAGGAGCGGAGGAGAGAGGAGGGGAGTTGAGGAGAGAGGAGGGGAGCCGAGAGAGAGGAGGAGAGAGAGGAGGGGGAGCGAGGAGAGAGGAGAGGAGGAGGAGGAGGGGTGAGGAGAGAGGAGGGGAGCCGAGGAGAGAGGAGGAGAGGAGGGGAGCCGAGAGGAGGAGGGAACCGAGGAGAGAGGAGGGGAGCGGAGGAACCGAGAGAGAGGAGAGGAGGGGAGCGAGGAGGACCGAGGAGAGGAGGGGAGCGAGGAGAGAGGAGGAGAGAGGAGGGGAGCCGAGGAGAGAGGAGAGGAGGAGGAGGGGAGCCGAGGAGAGAGGAGGGGGATTTGAGTATTGAGAAGCCTCTTAGGTGAACACAATCGGTAATCAGACCCACCAGGGAAACTAACGACAGGGAACCACAGACGCAGACAGAAACCGGCACGACAGGGAGGCGAAGACCTTTCAAAATAAAACACGAAACAAAAGACAGATCGGGACGGGGTGCACAGCGTGCAGTAAACTCCTCCTCATTCTACGCCAGCTGCCTTCCCTGTGAATGCCCCCGCGGCGGGACGTCCTCCTTCCCCTGAACCCCCCTGCCACCGGACGAGCAGAACAACACCACTCACCTTTAGGCTCAGTGGAGTACAGGCGTCTCTGAAGGGTCTGGAGTCTGCGGGAGGACAGGAAGTCAGCCGGCGTCCGCCCGACGTTCTGAAGGACACAAACACAAGACTCTCAGCGCGCAGACACACACCGAGCTGAGAAACGCCTCGTTTAGATGACTGTCTAACGGCCATTTCCACTGCAGGGCTTAGCACGGTATAGGTAGGCCTGGTAGGCCTTGGTATTAGGGATGCCAGCGATTATTCGATTATTCGCTACAGTCTCCATAATCGAATATTATTTTTAAAAATCGACCATCAACCAAAATATATATAAATATATATATGCTAATAATAGTAATAGTATTAATAATTGTAAACGGTCTCACCACCAGTTTGTTTTACTGTAAACTTGTCGGTCGAATAATCGATTATTATTCGCCCAGGGCTGCCGAATAATCGATTTTGATCATGGTCAGTTTCTGGCAACCCTACTTGGTAAGCCGGGCTCACTTTATGCTGCGTCTCCATTGCAGTTTAGTAGCTGGGGCGGTAACTATAGTAACGCAGTGTAGGCGGAGCCGTGACGTCATCTCAATGTGAACCACAAAACCAACATTAGCCGTTAGCACTCAGAGCTACAGCTCCTCGTGTCTGTTCAGAAACTAGACAGAAGTGAAACCACAGACTGTCGGAGTCGTGGAGGATCCAGTCGCTGCTGGTTGTGTCTGGAGGCCGTTGCTGTGAGGGTGGACGGAGCAGCATACGAGACCGCAGTGACGCGTCCTAAAACCCGATGTAAACTCCTGCCGGTCCTTCGTCATAACGCATGCCTCGTAGGAAAATAGCTGACGCTCTCAGTCGTGTTGACGCTAAGACGTCGTCGCGATCTCTCAGCGTCTGCGCAAGCTCTGCTAATCTGTCTCTCTCATCTCGCTCTCTCTCTCTCTCCCTCTCTCTCCTCTCTCTCTCTCTCTCTCTCCTCTCATCTCTCTCTCTCCTCTCTCTCTCCTCTCTCCTCTCTCTCTCTCCTCTCCTCTCTCTCTCTCTCTCTCTCTCTTCTCACTCTCTCTCTCTCTCTCTCTCTCTCTTCTCTCTCTCTCTCTCTCTCTCTCTCTCTCTCTCTCTCTCTCTCTCTCCTCTCTCTCTCTCTCTCTCTCTCCGCTCTCTCTCTCTCTCTCTCCTTCCTCTCTCTCTCTCCTCTCTCTCTCTCTCTCTCTCTCTCCTCTCTCTCTCTCTCTCACCTCTCTCTCTCTCTCTCTCTCTCTCTCTCTCTCTCTCTCTCCTCCTCTCTCTCTCTCTCTCCTCTCTCTCTCTCTCTCTCCACGTGGAAACGCAACCAAAACCGTGCTACGCGCTGCAGTGGAAATGCGCCGTACGACCTCTACCGGGTAAACAAACCCGCCCTGAAGGTCATATTTATTTAGAAGTCCTGACGGAGACCTCTGAACGCATCAGGCTCCGTTCGCCGTGGAGACGTTAAAGTGGCAGCAACGCTTTGGCAGCAACGGATACATAACCGAGATATTAGACAAATCAACGCTGGCATTCTAATCTTTCTTGTTGTTGTTGTTGTCCTTTATAACTAGGTTGTTGGAGGAGGAGCTTGGGACTTTAGCTCTTCATCGCCATGGCTGTGAAGATGACTTTAAAGCCTTTACATCTTGAATCTGGGGATGACGTGTGGATACACCATCGACGGCTCCGTTGCCACTCACATCCGTAACCTTGGCAACATCCTCACTTTCCTCCCTCACGTCAACCAGGTCACAAAAAACCGCTTTCCCTCACCCCCATCCTCCACGACCTCCACTGGCTCCCCTCACCCCCATCCTCCACGACCTCCCCTCACCCCCATCCTCCACTGGCTCCCCTCACCCCCATCCTCCACGACCTCCACTGGCTCCCCTCACCCCCATCCTCCACGACCTCCACTGGCTCCCCTCACCCCCATCCTCCACGACCTCCACTGGCTCCCCTCACCCCCATCCTCCACTGGCTCCCCTCACCCCCATCCTCCACGACCTCCACTGGCTCCCCTCACCCCCATCCTCCACGACCTCCACTGGCCCCTCACCCCCATCCTCCACGACCTCCACTGGCTCCCCTCACCCCCATCCTCCACGACCTCCCTCACCCCCATCCTCCACGACCTCCCCTCACCCCCATCCTCCACGACTCCCCTCACCCCCATCCTCCACTGGCTCCCCTCACCCCCATCCTCCACTGGCTTCCCTCACCCCCATCCTCCACTGGCTCCCCTCACCCCCATCCTCCACTGGCTCCCCTCACCCCCATCTCCACTGGCTCCCCTCACCCCCATCCTCCACTGGCTCCCCTCACCCCCATCCTCCACTGGCTCCCCTCACCCCCATCCTCCACGACCTCCACTGGCTCCCCTCACCCCCATCCTCCACTGGCTCCCCTCACCCCCATCCTCCACGACCTCCCTGGCTCCCCTCACCCCCATCCTCCACGACCTCCACTGGCTCCCCTAACCCTCATCCTCCACGACCTCCACTGGCTCCCCTCACCCTCATCCTCACGACCTCCACTGGCTCCCCTAACCCTCATCCTCCACGACCTCCACTGGCTCCCCTCACCCCCATCCTCCACTGGCTCCCCTCACCCCCATCCTCCACTGGCTCCCCCACCCCCATCCTCCACGACCTCCCCTCACCCCCATCCTCCACTGGCTCCCCTCACCCCCATCCTCCACTGGCTTCCCTCACCCCCATCCTCCACTGGCTCCCCTCACCCCCATCCTCCACTGGCTCCCCTCACCCCCATCCTCCACTGGCTCCCCTCACCCCCATCCTCCACTGGCTCCCCTCACCCCCATCCTCCACTGGCTCCCCTCACCCCCATCCTCCACGACCTCCACTGGCTCCCCTCACCCCCATCCTCCACTGGCTCCCCTCACCCCCATCCTCCACGACCTCCCCTGGCTCCCCTCACCCCCATCCTCCACTGGCTCCCCTAACCCTCATCCTCCACGACCTCCACTGGCTCCCCTCACCCTCATCTCCACGACCTCCACTGGCTCCCCTAACCCTCATCCTCCACGACCTCCACTGGCTCCCCTCACCCCCATCCTCCACTGGCTCCCCTCACCCCCATCCTCCACTGGCTCCCCTCACCCCCATCCTCCACGACCTCCCCTCACCCCCATCCTCCACGACCTCCACTGGCTCCCCTCTCCCCTCTCCCCATGACCTCCACTGGCCCCCTCACCCCCATCCTCACTGGCCCCCCTCACCCCCATCCTCCACTGGCTCCCCATCAAACACCGCATTGACTTTAAAATATTACTTTTCACTTTCAAAGCCCTCAACAACCTTGCTTCCTACCTCTGTGACCTCATCCAGCGACACGCCCCCACCCGTCGCCTCAGGTCTGCTGAAGCTAACCTCCTGTCTGCAGCCCATCAGGACCGAGCTCCGGACCTGGGGGGACAGGGCCTTCACAGCACACCCTGGATCTCCCTCCCCAGCCACGTCAGATCCGTCAAAACTCACCTTTTCACTCTTGCCTCCTAATCCCTAGCCCCTCGCGCTGATTCCACCTAGTTTAGCACGTGTGTTGTGATTGTGTTGTACTTGTTTCTAAGCACCGGGCAAAGCGCTTTATAAATGCAATATTATTATTAGATATTAGGGCAAATGAACGCCAACGTGTTAACCCAGCTAACTAGCAACAGGAGCACACACATACAGGACACATCATCTACCTCCGTACTAAGACACATCCACGATTAAGAGGAGATTAAATACTGATAGTTGGGTCATTGTTAGATCCTGCGGGCTCTCCCACCTCCACCTACCGTCGCGAAGAGCCGTCCGGAGAGCACCGCAGACAGCCGGGCCCGGGCTCCTCCTGCCCGGAAGAGAGGCAGGGAGGCCGCGGAGAGAAGCCTCAGCAGCTGGGACATCTTGCCACAGCACCGAGTGCACTTTGTATATCCAAAACAACACGATTCTCGCTCTAATTTCTCTCCGTGAACTCCATGGAGTGTAAGTGTTATTGAATAAGAGCGAGTAATGTCAACGGGAGGGTGATGTAAAGCCCCTCTGAGGCGAACTCGCGAACGCCTGTCTGAAAATGTCCTACAAATAAATATATGTATACATTTTAAAACCTATACAAGTCAAATAGTATGTGTTTATTACACAACAATGTATTTGTTCAATGTATTCATTAAAAAACAGGTTTATTTCTTTGTTAAATAACCTTATTACACTCAGGCATCAGAAAAGCCAGACCTGGGTCCTCGGGACAGACATGCCCTCTGATTGGCTGAGACAGATTTCACTCGCTTTCTTCAGCCTCATGTAACTGATCTTTTTCTCCGTTATAAAAACATAGGATGACTTTTGATATAACGCAACAAAAGACTAATATAACTAACAACACGTGTGTATGGTTAATGTATCTGTGGATCATTTGATCAACTAATACATTCATGATTTGATGTATTTAGCCGATTAATAATGACAATAACAGAGATTAGGCTACAGTAGTTGTTCGTAGTATCAGTCAAGACGCTGACACTGGCATGTGTTCGTCATTTTTTATTTAAAATGTATAATGTCTGCATCTAAAGCACAACCTATTCTCAAATCCAGTATTTCAACACATAATAATACACGTGTTACTGATATACTGATGCAGCAGCAGCTCTCAGCTTCCTCTGTAGACGCTGTAGGAGAAGCGGCTCATCAGCAGGGGGAGGTGAACCCTCTGCTGCTGCTCACTGATGGTGAACACAACCTGAGAGAGAGAGAGAGAGAGGGGGGGGAGAGAGAGAGAGAGAGAGGGGGGGGGAGAGAGCGAGAGAGAGAGAGAGAGAGAGAGGGGGAGGGGGAGAGAGAGAGAGAGAGAGGGGGGGGGGAGAGAGAGAGGGGGAGACAGAGAGAGGGAGAGAGAAAGAAAGAGAGGGAGAGAGAGAGAGAGAAGAGAGGAGGAGAGAGAGAGAGAGAGAGAGATGGGGGGGGGAGAGAGAGGGGGAGAGAGGAGAGAGAGAGAGAGGGGGGGGGAGGAGAGAGATGAGAGAGAGAGAGGGGGGGGAGAGAGGAGAGAGAGAGGAGAGGGGGGGGGAGAGAGAGAGGGAGGGGGAGAGAGAGAGGGGGGGGGAGAGAGAGAGGGGAGAGAGAGAGAGAGAGGAGAGAGAGAGAGGGAGAGAGAGAGAGAGAGGGGGGGGGGAGAGAGAGAGAGGGGGGGGAGAGAGGAGAGAGAGAGGGGGGAGGGGAGAGAGCGAGAGGAGAGAGAGAGAGAGGGGGGGGGGAGAAAGAGAGAGGAGAAAGAGAGGGGGGGGAGAGGGAGAGAGAGAGAGAGGGGGGGGGAGAAAGAGAGAGGAGAGAGACAGAGAGGGGAGAGAGAGAGAGGAGAGAGAGAAGAGAGAGGGGGGGGAGAGAGAGAGAGAGACAGAGAGGGGAGAGAGAGAGAGAGGAGAGAGAGAAAGAGAGGGGGGGGGAGAGGGAGAGAGAGAGAGGAGAGAGAGAAAGAGAGGGGGGGGAGAGGGAGAGAGAGAGGAGAGAGAGAAAGAAAGAGAGCGAGAGAGAGAGAGAGGGAGGAGAGAGAGAGAGAGGAGAGAGAGAGAGAGAGAGGGGGGGAGAGAGGAGAGAGAGAGAGGTAGAGAGAAAGAGAGAGAGAGAGAGAGGGAGAGAGAGGGAGAGAGAGAGAGAGGAGAGAGAGAGAGAGGGGGGAGAGAGGAGAGAGAGGAGAGAAGGAGAGAGGGAGGAGAGAGAGGGAGAGAGAGAGAGAGGAGAGAAAGAGAGAGGAGAGAGAGAGGGAGAGAGAGAGGGAGAGGGAGAGAGAGAGAGAGACAGAGAGAGAGGGGAGAGAGAGAGGGAGGAGAGAGAGGGAGAGAGAGAGAGAGGAGAGAGACAGAGAGAGAGGGGAGAGAGAGAGAGAGAGAGGTTAAACTATCAGATTACAGGAAGTGTGGTGACTTTTCTCAATAAGAGAAGTGCTCCTGCGCGTGGTGTGATGTGGCGCCACTGGTGGCAGGTAACAAATTGGGAAAACACGTTTTGTCTGCGATGATGTATTAATTACCAACAACAGAAATAACAACCTAAACTATATAAATAATAACCTCGTGTGAACACAAGGTTATTATTTATATAGTTTCTACGGTAACTGGATGCGTTCTGTTCGACAGCAGCCGAGGTCTTGGTTTGGATTGGCTCCAGATGAAGAGACGCTGGATCTCACCTCCACGTACGGGAAGAAGCAGCTCTGGCCCAGGCTCTCCCAGTACGCGCCCGCCTCAAAGCGCACTTTGTACATCCCGGGCCCGAACGCGTCTCCGCCGACGAGCCCTGCGCAGCGGCCATCTTCATCTGTCGTTCTGAAAATCATAAAACGTTAGTGAGCTCTGGCGTTCCCCGAAGGACTCCGGTCCTCTGGGTCTTTCATAGATTCTTCATGTTCCAAACCACATCAAGGATTCTCTCTGAACCAGGAGCTCAAACGCTTTCTCTCTGTCCTCATTCACACCAACCGGTTCAGGCTCCGTGCTGGAGCTTTTCAGGTTCAGAACCGGTTCTTCGGTTTAGCTCCGGCTCTTTTCACACCGCCCGAGTCCGACTGGTGCTGCGTCATCGTTTGCGTCATGACGTAACCGTTTGCGTGCCTGCGCCATAAAGCCAAACCGCGCGGAAACCCCTCACAGCTGATAACGACACAACAACAACAACAACAATGGCGATTATGCTCCAGCTTCCTCTGCACCTCTTCGGAAGACCAGATTCCCAGTAGGTAGCTGGTCTCTTCAGTGGACCCCTGCTGCTCGTTACGTTTCTCCATCGTTGTGTACAAACTGGATAAAACGCGGGCTTGTTGTTGTTGTTGTTGTTGT
>CM070429.1:3144841-3160048 GCA_036324595.1 Champsocephalus gunnari | reverse complement strand
GGTGGTTTTCACTATAAGTAATGTTTTTTCTTTTGGACGGACACAATAATTTACATTTTTTTTACTATGTTCAATCTGAATTTACTTTAACATAAAAACATCTACCGTACTTTTCGGACTATAAGCCGAGACTTTTTCCCCCATTTTTTGTTGTACAGCTAACGGCCACTAGGGAACCTCCTAGATCTGGATTTTACAGGTAAAATTAACCACCTTTAACACTACGGGCTCTAGGGACCGGTCCGAGCCCGCCACCTTTAAGCGGCGGGCTCCAGCAGGAAAAGCTGTCGGCCGGAAAAGCATGTGTACTCGTTCATAGGGCTGTACCAAAAATAGCTGATTAGCTACGTTGATACATCGGTACATTAAAGAGGCCCTATTCTGCCTTTTGTCATTAATGTTAACTACAACAACAACAACAACAACAACAACAACATCCCTCCTCCTCCTCTGTTTTCCAGCTCCTTCCTGCTGAGCATCGTCCCCACGCTGCTGCTCGTCAGCATCTTGCTGTACACACTGCGCCGGGGGGCCCCATGCCGGCGGGGGCCGAGGGGGGCCCTTCAGTATGAGCGAGTCCCCGGCCAAGATGATGAAGGACAACATCGACGTGAAGTTCAAAGACGTGGCCGGCTGCGAGGAAGCCAAGCTGGAGATCCTCGAGTTCGTCAACTTCCTGAAGAACCCTCAGCAGTACCAGGACCTGGGGGCAAAGATACCCAAGGTACACACACACACACGCACGCACGCACGCGCGCACGCACACACACACACACGGACACACACACACACGGACACACACACACACACCACACACACACACACACACACACACACACACACAGAGAGACCAGGGCCTGGGGGCAAATATACCCAAGGTGCACACCACACACACACACACACACACACAGGGACACACACACACAGGGACACACACACACACACACACGGGGGACACACACGCGCACACACACACACACCACACACACACAGGGGGACACATGCACACACACATGCACACGCACACACACACACACACACACACACACACACACACACACACAGGGGGACACATGCACACACACACACACACACACACACACACAGAGACCAGGGCCTGGGGGCAAATATACCCAAGGTACACACACACACACACACACACACACACACACACACACACACACACACACACACACACACACACACACACACAGGGGGACACATGCACACACACACACACACACACACACACACACAGGGGGACACATGCACACACACACACACACACACACAGAGACCAGGGCCTGGGGGCAAATATACCCAAGGTACACACACACACACACACACACACACACACAGCTAAGAGGTTCGGGACATCAAAAGGTGGTTAAAAATGTAGTTTATTGTTAATGTTCGAGTGTGTGTGTTGTTTTGTTAAATGTCTGGTCCTGCGATATCTTATTTCATAATATATTTTGCTCGCAGGGCGCCGTTCTGTCGGGGCCTCCGGGGACGGGGAAGACTCTCCTCGCTAAGGCCACGGCCGGAGAGGCCAACGTCCCGTTCATCACCGTCAACGGGTCAGAGTTCTTGGAGATGTTCGTGGGCGTCGGGCCGGCCAGGGTGAGCTCAGGAAGAACCACGTCGTAACCGTGTCATCACTGGACATTTATTTACCTGCACTTCCATATATCTTATTAATATATATATTATTATTTACTAGCTTTAAATAATCAAACATAATGCCGACACTATTTTCAGCTTCAGGATGTTTCCGCTCTTCTCTCTCTTAACGCTGTGTGTTTCCTCGTCTGCAGGTGAGGGACATGTTCGCGATGGCGAGGAAGAACGCGCCCTGCATCCTCTTCATCGATGAGATCGACGCCGTGGGGAGGAAGAGAACTTTGGGGGTCAGAGTGAGCAGGAGAACACTCTGAACCAGCTGCTGGTGGAGATGGACGGTACGAACAACACTAATCACTAGGGATGGGTACCGGGCCCCGTTAAGCTACGACGTTATCGGTACTGGAGACATCTAAAATATATGTATTATTGCTACACAAACATTATATTGCAGTTTTAAGAGAGAGAATATACAGTTCTCAGAGTGTAAAGGCCGACGGGTAATACTGAATTTTGACGGAAACTTTCCGATCCTGGCCGTGAAAATGACAAGCAGTGAAAAAGTCTAGCGCAACCTCCGAGTAGTTTAAAGGACATTTTAAATTAAAATGTTTAAGATATTTATATATTTTTTATTTGACTGCTGTGTGAATATTACAGTAGGTAGAGTACTTTTTACTAACTGACTTTTTTTATCGGTTTTATTCACTTTTTTTAAATCTATTATTTTTTCCATACACGTAAAAATAAATGTTTTCCATACAATATAAATTAAAGAAAATAAACTTCACCCGGAGATTATTTACATTTTATTAAAGGGGACCTATCATGAAAAATGCACATGTTGATGTCTTTTCTACATCAACATGTGTCCCCGGTGTGTCGGGGAACTCACGCAGCGTCAGGAAATAAAACCTCTCTCTTGTCCTCCGTACCCAAATCTCTAAAAACGGGGAACAACGGAGCTGATCCAGATTTGCGTCCGATATGATGTAACATCTGAAATGTGGACCCACGGGCCAATCAGAAACGTTGCTATCAGAAACGATGCCCGACTGTTTTGCACGTAATATGGTCGGTGTTGACATTAGCATCGCTAACACTCAGAGCTAACCTGTGCTGGAGAGCATGTGTTTGAAGAAGCAGGAAGTAGAAAGGAACTCACCTTGTGGTGTAACCGGGAGAGAGAAAGCCTTGAGCTCCAGACTGTTTCAGAGCCTTGATGATCCATGATATGGCGTTTCATCACGGCAGCATTTAGTTTAGACGGTAGCTGCCGGGTCCCCATGAGCTCAGACCCCTCCTTTTTAAAGCTTTATCCCCAAATCAGCGCTTTAGAAACAGGAAGTGAAATAGAGGGATATGAGGCGTGGCTAGAATCTGTTTGGTGTTTTGAGCAAAACACTTCATAGATATGTTTTTTATATATCTGAGACCAATGCTATTGCCTAGAAATAGCATGATGGGTGACCTTTAAAGCACTCCTAAGATGCTGTCTTCATATTTAGCCTCTCCAATTTGTGTTATAAAGCAACAACAATGTTTTAGATCTTGACTTAGTTGTTTTTCTCTGCAGGGTTCAACACGTCGACTAACGTGGTCGTCCTCGCAGGAACCAACAGACCCGACATCCTGGATCCGGCTCTGATGAGACCGGGACGCTTTGACAGGCAGATCTATATCGGTGAGTCCAACACAATTATACATTTAAATATGAGCACATTTTTCTTCAAATAAAGGAACCAGTCGGCGCTGCTTTGACTCCTACTATAAGAGCAATCAAAATGTAGCCATGGCGTCCCTCAAGGCTCTGTACTCGGACATCTTCTCTTCCCCTTTTTATATTTTCCTGAAGCTTGTTTTTTCTCCCGTCTCCTCTCAGGTCCTCCAGACATTAAGGGCAGGGCGTCCATCTTTAAAGTTCACCTGAGGCCCATCAAGACGGACCCCACTATGGACAAAGACAACCTCGCCAGGAAGATGGCCGCCGCCACGCCGGGATTCACCGGTACGTTTGTTTTAAATCGGAAATATCGCCAAGTAACTTACGAGGAATGTGTGTTGGTGTACTTGGTGCAAACTTAACCACAGTTAAAGAAGATTAATAAGTAAGAAAACTGTTATTACGGTGCAGTCAATCAGTGTCTTTTAACCTCAGGATGCTAAAATTAATAATCTAAATTATCTGAGGGAAAATCACATCCATAACGTTGAATTTCAAATTATGCACAGTTTCTTTAATTTGCATTTGTCTTCATAGTGTTTAAAGTCGGGATTTGTGCACAGGTGCAAATGAACATTGAGCTACACTTATTTTATAGTATTAATCTATTAGTGGAGTCAACATTAATTGATGGAATATTGATGTAATCCTTGTCAAAATTCCCAAATAAACATTATAAAAATTAGGAGATTATATCAAACTCATGCAACACCTTGTTTGCTCTCCTTCTTGCTGCGTGCAATGAAATGGACAAATACGTTTGGTTCCAAAATTAAGCGTATTTGACCCGAGAGACTGGCGGCCATCTTGGATTTCACCTCTCACGGTCCTCACAGGTCAAATCGACTTCCCTACGGATCTGAAAATAAACCTTATGGAACAAATTTAGAAATGTCATGCTTTTCTCATAAAATTCACAATTGTTATTGTTGTATCAATCTTGGACCTCGTCATAGTAACTAGGTAAGTTATTGAATTACAGTTTCCAGAGCCAAGAGGCTAATCGTCTTTTTGCTAATTATTCACATTACGTGACGCCAAGGTCAGAGGAAGTACAAAGGGGCTATATTTAGATTATAATAAAGTTAAATCTTTGTTAGTTAATTACTCCTAAAAGACGTGATGAGATAATGACCTTTCGACATCTGGAACATATCCAAGTTTAGGAGATCTGACAATGTCCGTGCGTTAAACATTGAGGTTTGTGTGCTAGCTAAATGTAAGGATGAGAGGGAAAGTGTGTGTGTGTGTGTGTGTGTGTGTGTGTGTGTGTGTGTGTGTGTTCATTACAGTAGCTATATATGCCTGTGTGACTGTTGTCCTCGTTGGAGCATTGCTGTGACTGCTTGAGACCAACGGTAATGTTCCTCATTATTATTGATTGTTGTACAACGAAATAATAATTGATCAACTATATCTGTGTCTTATTGATGTTTTCCTCCAGGAGCCGACATCGCTAACGTCTGCAACGAGGCGGCGCTGATCGCTGCCCGACATCTGAACAAGTCGGTCAGCGGGAAACACTTCGAGCAGGCCATCGACCGTGTCATCGGAGGTCAGACACATATTTGTTGTTTTTTAATAGGGCTGCACAATTAATCAAACATTTACCATATTAAGAAAAAGATTTGCGTCTGCAGCGCCTTTTGAGCTATACAAAATGAAATGTAATTTTTTTTTATAAATTAGCGTTATTATCTTTTATTCATTTTATCTTTGTTATTTTCTTTAATTGTTGTATTGTTTTAATTGTGTGTGTGTTCAGGTTTGGAGAAGAAGACGCAGGTCCTGCAGCCGACGGAGAAGAAGACGGTGGCGTTTCACGAGGCGGGGCACGCCATCGTGGGCTGGTTCCTGGAGCACGCAGACCCCCTGCTGAAGGTACGCTCGATATCTTTAAATACTAATAAATAAATCAATATTAACCCCAATATGTCGTTACAACATACGAAGGTACGCTGTTATCCATCCGTCATCTACCCAAACGTTGAAAAATCTATTTCATCCGCTCGTATCCAGACCTGGTTCCTTCGCTCACGGCCCATCCCTCAATATCAATATCCTCAATATGTAGTGGAGATTTTGGCTGCATGTTGATGTGGGGGTGGGCGATATTGAAAAATATAATATCACGATATTTTTCGAGCAGATAGACGATATTTATCACGATATTTTTTCATGTCGGTTATTTTGACGGTTACTTAACAGAACAACCAAACTAAAAAGGATACCAAGATACCATTTCAAGCTGGTTTTAATTCTGCAGTGAATCCCTGAATGAACAATTCAACAGGAATTTTGATTCGACAGTACGAAGTAGGTAGGCCGACACCCTACACCACACACGTTAACACTGGTTTCTTCACCAAGCAAAGTGCACTCTCTTGCTAAATAAAATATTCAAGGCCCAGTTTCTCAGTGTAAAAATGCACTTTCTGTTTTAGGCAGCACTCGCAGTGATGTAACATCAAGACACATGAAAAGGAGAGTAAAACATCAATGAGGAAAAGTCAGTCCCAAACAATTAAAATGTAAACTTTAGACTTGAAGTGCAATCAAAGACTTTAGCATAACTGAACATCTGTTTCAAAGGGGAAACACAATATAAATACCTTATTATACTGTCTGAATCCAGACAGCTTGGGTTTTACTAACCGTTATCAGTATTTAGTTACTTCGGCATCATTTTGAAAACGTGTATTACAATTAAATCACGGTAAAATAGCTTAATTTAATCGTAGTTGGTTTCCACCACAGTATTTACATGGATATAAGCCCCGCCCCCTCTCCAGCGCGTCCTGTTTGAGTGACAGGAGTAAACATGGATATAAGCCCCGCCCCCTCTCCAGCGCGTCCTGTTTGAGTGACAGGAGTAAACATGGATATAAGCCCCGCCCCCTCTCCAGCGCGTCCTGTTTGAGTGACGGGAGTAAACATGGATATAAGCCCCGCCCCCTCTCCAGCGCGTCCTGTTTGAGTGACGGGAGTAAACATGGATATAAGCCCCGCCCCCTCTCCAGCGCGTCCTGTTTGAGTGACGGGAGTAAACATGGATATAAGCCCCGCCCCCTCTCCAGCGCGTCCTGTTTGAGTGACGGGAGTAAACATGGATATAAGCCCCGCCCCCTCTCCAGCGCGTCCTGTTTGAGTGACAGGAGTAAACATGGATATAAGCCCCGCCCCCTCTCCAGCGCGTCCTGTTTGAGTGACAGGAGTAAACACAGCGGACAGCCGCGGTGAAACTCCAGCGGTTAGGGTGAGAATATTCGCATGGCGTCCGTTGTGAACGCAGCATAACGCAACTTGGAGATGTGAACAGTATCAGGGGCACGCAGGTCATGGCGGCCGTAGGACGTACAATTATTTTCGGGGCTTCACGGCCAGACCGACCGTCATGGCCGCCGTGAAAATCCTACCCTGGTCCTATCCTACCCATACCCCGATAGATATGATGTCTCTGAAAAGGCATATCGTGGAGACCTAATATCGTCATATCGCCCACCCCTAAAATACTAACCTTCCACGAAGACATCGTCTCGCTCGGATAACGCTGCGCATGTTGAACCTCTGCGTGGACAAAATGGACTCTTCATTTTTTTTGCTATAAAAACTGTACGTCTCATTTTCACTCGACATAATTATGTGAATCATTTCATTAATGTTGAAAATGCTTCCGTTTGAAGTACCTGCTGTATTTTACAGTTCAGCTAAATACTTTAAACACTAATACAGAAATACATACTAACGCTAATATATCTTTACATCATGTTTTAAAACCCAGCTCCTCACAACATGTCTTTCTGTTTTATTAGGATGAATACAAGTGTGTTAAATATTAATAATAAAAAACTCTAAAAGTAGTAGTGTGTGTGTGTGTGCAGGTGTCGATCATCCCGCGGGGGAAGGGTCTGGGCTACGCGCAGTACCTGCCCAGGGAGCAGTACCTGTACAGCAAGGAGCAGCTGTTCGACAGGATGTGCATGATGCTGGGAGGGAGAGTCGCCGAGCACGTGTTCTTCGGGAGGATCACGACGGGAGCTCAGGACGACCTGAAGAAGGTCACCCAGTCTGCGTACGCTCAGGTAGCAGACACACACACACACACACACACACTCACACTCACACTCACACACACACACACACACACACACACACACACCACACACACACACACACACACACACACACACACACACACACACACACACTCACCCAGTCTGCGTACGCTCAGGTAGCGCGCACACACACACACACACACACACACACACACACACACACACACACACACACACACACACACACACACACACACACACACTCACCCAGTCTGCGTACGCTCAGGTAACACACACACACACACACACACACACACACACACACACACACACACACACACACTCAGTCTGTGTACGCTCAGGTAACACACACACACACACACACGCACACACACACACACTCAGTCTGCGTACGCTCAGGTAACACACACGCACACACGCACACACACACACACACACACACACACACACACACACACACACACACACACACACACACTCAGTCTGCGTACGCTCAGGTAACACACACACACACACGCACACACACACACACTCAGTCTGCGTACGCTCAGGTAACACACACACACATGCGCACACACACACACACACACACACACTCAGTCTGCATATGCTCAGGTAACACACACACACACACACACACACACACCTGAAGGGTCACTAAGTATAATAAATTGTTTTTGTTGCAGTTGCATAAAATGAAACAGGCTTATTGAGTGTGTGTGTGTGTGTGTGTGTGTGTGTGTCCAGGTGGTGCAGTTTGGGATGAGTGAGCGGGTGGGCCAGGTGTCCTTCGACCTCCCCAGGCAGGGGGAGATGGTTCTGGAGAAGCCGTACAGCGAGGCCACGGCAGAGCTCATCGACTCTGAGGTCCGAGAGCTCATAGAGAGAGCCTATCAGAGGACTCTGGAGCTGGTGACGGAGAAGAGGGAGCTGGTGGAGCTGGTGAGGACACACACACACACACACACACACACCCCCCCCCCTGTCTGTGTGGTCAGTCCCTGTATTAACAGGTGGGCCAGCGCCTCCTGCAGAGGGAGATTCTGGACAAGGCGGACATGCTGGAGCTGCTGGGGCCGCGGCCCTTCGAGGAGAAGTGCACCTACGAGGAGTTTGTGGAGGGGACGGGGAGCTTCGAGGAGGACACCTCGCTGCCCGAGGGCCTGAAGGACTGGAACCAGGAGCGGGGGGCCGAGGAGGAGACGACAAGCCCCCCTCAGGCCAAGCAGCAGGCCGTGTAGAGCAGGGGGAAACCAGCGCTCCCTCCTCCCCTCCACGGGGGGGACGAGAGCAGCAGACACTGACTGAGCTGGGAGGACGGGTACTGAGCGCCTCAATGTACCGTGTTGTGCCAGGATGTGGTCCAGGTGTCGCTTCGCTTTGACTCTCAGACACTTCCGCAGGAAAGATATGGACTCATGTTTAAAAAAAAGTATATTTTAGAGCTTTAATTATTAACTCAAGGACGTAAAGGTGAGCGAAACCAGCGCTCCCACCCAACCTGCTGCTGTCTGAGCCGGGGTGAACTGAACCGTGCTCCAGGTGAGAGTTCAGATCGTTCAAACCCGGGTCTCGATCTTCTTCTCGACTCGCGGAAGACCTCGAGGACGTTCTCCAGGTATCGCTTCACTTTGATTCGCCACACTTCACCTCTCCAGCAGAGACTCAAAAAGTAAATTAAGAGCTTTAATTATTAACCCAAGGATGTAAAGGTGAGCGAAACGAGCGCTCCCATCCAACCTGCTGCAGACACGCCGACTGGGTTTCCGGTGATCGGGTTCTGAAGTGTGTCATTTCAAACTGAAACCCTAAAGCCATGACGGAAACATCGTCATGATATTAGTGTCGCGTATTGAGCTACAACGGCGTCCAGTGATTTGTTTCAGGTCTCAAGCGAAGACAGAACGCGGGCTCACGAAGAGCATCCATTATTCCTCCAGCGTGGAGTTTCTAGAAGACGGGTTTGAGGATCGGGAAGTTCCTCCGAACGGGGACTTTATTTAAACGCTGATCGGTCTCCTCGCTCAGTCCGACCGGCCCCGCGTGGAGGACTTCCCTGACGACGTCCCGGATGCGTTTTAGACGTCGAGTTGTTTTCTGTTTCCACGTGACGGAGCCTTCTGACGAACCGCTCGATGCCGGACGATGTGTGTGTCTGTATTGATCGATGCCGGACGATGTGTGTGTCTGTATTGATCGATGCCGGACGATGTGTGTGTCTGTATTGATCGATGCCGGACGATGTGTGTGTCTGTATGATTTTGTGCAAAGTAAATAATATCCAATATTCATAATGGCGTCTCTTTGAAGGATCTCTGATGCTTTACAGCAGGAACCCAACACCACAATGATGGTTGGGTAGTTTGGAACGCCCCCCGAGAAGCCCTTGTCTTCTGTCTTCGTGTCTTTCGTTCGCCCTTAAAGAACGTCTCAGCCCGTGAGACCGAGGGCCCGCCCCCGACTGAGGGGTCCCAAAGTCACTCATGAAACCTCTCCGTCTGTTGACTTCTCTCAGGGCTCCAATCACTGCTGACCAGGTGGGAAGTAACTAAGTACATGTACTCAAGTACTTCAGTACAATTTACTCTAGTGGTACTTTACTCAGTATTTCCACTTATACTCAAATACAAGATCTGAGTACTTTTACTTTACTCAAGTACAAGATCTGAGTACTTCTACTTTTACTCAAGTACCAGATCTGAGTACTTCTACTTTTACTACAATATCTGAGTACTTCTACTTTTACTACAAGATCTGAGTACTTCTACTTTTACTACAAGATCTGAGTACTTCTATTTTTACTTCAAGATCTGAGTACTTCTACTTTACTCAAGTACAAGATCTGAGTACTTCTACTTTTACTACAAGATCTGAATACTTCTACTTTTACTACAATATCTGAATACTTCTACTTTTACTACAAGATCTGAGTACTTCTACTTTTACTACAAGATCTGAGTACTTCTACTTTTACTACAAGATCTGAGTACTTCTGCTTTTACTCAAGTACAACATCTGAGTACTTCTACTTTTACTACAAGATCTGAGTACTTCTACTTTTACTACAAGATCTGAGTACTTCTACTTTTACTACAAGATCTGAGTACTTCTGCTTTTACTCAAGTACAACATCTGAGTACTTCTACTTTTACTACAATATCTGAGTACTTCTACTTTTACTACAAGATCTGAGTACTTCTACTTTTACTACAAGATCTGAGTACTTCTACTTTTACTACAAGATCTGAGTACTTCTACTTTTACGACAAGATCTGAGTACTTCTACTTTTACTACAAGATCTGAGTACTTCTATTTTTACTTCAAGATCTGAGTACTTCTACTTTTACGACAAGATCTGAGTACTTCTACTTTTACTTCAAGATCTGAGTACTTCTACTTTTACGACAAGATCTGAGTACTTCTACTTTACTCAAGTACAAGATCTGAGTACTTCTACTTTTACTACAAGATCTGAATACTTCTACTTTTACTACAATATCTGAATACTTCTACTTTTACTACAAGATCTGAGTACTTCTACTTTTACTACAAGATCTGAGTACTTCTACTTTTACTACAAGATCTGAGTACTTCTGCTTTTACTACAAGATCTGAGTACTTCTACTTTTACTCAAGTACCAGATCTGAGTACTTCTACTTTTACTACAAGATCTGAGTACTTCTACTTTTACTCAAGTACAAGATCTGAGTACTTCTACTTTACTCAAGTACAAGATCTGAGTACTTCTACTTTTACTCAAGTACCAGATCTGAGTACTTCTACTTTTACTACAAGATCTGAGTACTTCTACTTTTACTCAAGTACAAGATCTGAGTACTTCTACTTTACTCAAGTACAAGATCTGAGTACTTCTACTTTTACTACAAGATCTGAGTACTTCTACTTTTATTACAAGATCTGAGTACTTCTACTTTTACTACAAGATCTGAGTACTTCTACTTTTACTCAAGTACCAGATCTGAGTACTTCTACTTTTACTACAAGATCTGAGTACTTCTACTTTTACTCAAGTACCAGATCTGAGTACTTCTACTTTTACTACAAGATCTGAGTACTTCTGCTTTTACTCAAGTACAACATCTGAGTACTTCTACTTTTACTACAAGATCTGAGTACTTCTGCTTTTACTCAAGTACAACATCTGAGTACTTCTACTTTTACTACAAGATCTGAGTACTTCTGCTTTTACTCAAGTACAACATCTGAGTACTTCTACTTTTACTACAAGATCTGAGTACTTCTACTTTTACTCAAGTTCAAGATCTGAGTACTTCTACTTTTACTACAAGATCTGAGTACTTCTACTTTTACTACAAGATCTGAGTACTTCTACTTTTACTACAAGATCTGAGTACTTCTACTTTTACTACAATATCTGAGTACTTCTACTTTTAATACAAGATCTGAGTACTTCTACTTTTACTCAAGTACCAGATCTGAGTACTTCTAGTTTACTCAAGTACAACATCTGAGTACTTCTACTTTTACTACAAGATCTGAGTACTTCTACTTTTACTCAAGTAAAGATCTGAGTACTTCTACTTTTACTACAACATCTGAGTACTTGTCCCCTCTGGTAGAGGTACAGCCACTCTTATTAGATGCATGTTAAGTATGGAATCCCCAAAGGGACAAAAAGCCAAAACAGCTCTCAAATCAACAAAGACTCGAACCCGAGCTGCTGAGTGTCCTGTGAAGCCTGAAGTCTGGGGCTGAAGTCTGAAGTCTGAAGCTTTGGGCTGAAGTCTGAAGCTTTGGGCTGAAGTCTGAAGCTTTGGTCTGAAGCTTTGGGCTGAAGTCTGAAGCTTTGGGCTGAAGTCTGAAGCTTTGGGCTGAAGTCTGAAGCTTTGGGCTGAAGTCTGAAGCTTTGGGCTGAAGGCTGAAGCTTTGGGCTGAAGGCTGAAGCTTTGGGCTGAAGTCTGAAGCTTTGGGCTGAAGGCTGAAGCTTTGGGCTGAAGGCTGAAGCTTTGGGCTGAAGGCTGAAGCTTTGGGCTGAAGGCTGAAGCTTTGGGCTGAAGGCTGAAGCTTTGGGCTGAAGGCTGAAGCTTTGGGCTGAAGTCTGAAGCTTTGGGCTGAAGCCTGAAGCTTTGGGCTGAAGTCTGAAGCTTTGGGCTGAAGTCTGAAGCTTTGGGCTGAAGTCTGAAGCTTTGGGCTGAAGTCTGAAGCTTTGGGCTGAAGTCTGAAGCTTTGGGCTGAAGTCTGAAGCTTTGGGCTGAAGTCTGAAGCTTTGGGCTGAAGTCTGAAGCTTTGGGCTGAAGTCTGAAGTCTGAAGCTTTGGGCTGAAGTCTGAAGCTTTGGGCTGAAGTCTGAAGCTTTGGGCTGAAGTCTGAAGCTTTGGGCTGAAGTCTGAAGCTTTGGGCTGAAGTCTGAAGCTTTGGTCTGAAGTCTGAAGCTTTGGGCTGAAGTCTGAAGCTTTGGGCTGAAGTCTGAAGCTTTGGGCTGAAGTCTGAAGCTTTGGGCTGAAGTCTGAAGCTTTGGGCTGAAGTCTGAAGCTTTGGGCTGAAGTCTGAAGCTTTGGGCTGAAGTCTGAAGTCTGAAGCTTTGGGCTGAAGTCTGAAGCTTTGGGCTGAAGTCTGAAGTCTGAAGCTTTGGGCTGAAGTCTGAAACTTTGGGCTGAAGTCTGAAGTCTGAAGCTTTGGGCTGAAGTCTGAAGCTTTGGGCTGAAGTCTGAAGTCTGAAGCTTTGGGCTGAAGTCTGAAACTTTGGGCTGAAGTCTGAAGTCTGAAGCTTTGGGCTGAAGTCTGAAGCTTTGGGCTGAAGTCTGAAGCTTTGGGCTGAAGTCTGAAGCTTTGGGCTGAAGTCTGAAGTCTGAAGCTTTGGGCTGAAGTCTGAAGCTTTGGGCTGAAGTCTGAAGTCTGAAGCTTTGGGCTGAAGTCTGAAGCTTTGGGCTGAAGTCTGAAGCTTTGGGCTGAAGTCTGAAGCTTTGGGCTGAAGTCTGAAGTCTGAAGCTTTGGGCTGAAGTCTGAAGCTTTGGGCTGAAGTCTGAAGCTTTGGGCTGAAGTCTGAAGCTTTGGGCTGAAGTCTGAAGCTTTGGGCTGAAGTCTGAAGCTTTGGGCTGAAGTCTGAAGTCTGAAGCTTTGGGCTGAAGTCTGAAGTCTGAAGCTTTGGGCTGAAGTCTGAAGTCTGAAGCTTTGGGCTGAAGTCTGAAGTCTGAAGCTTTGGGCTGAAGTCTGAAGTCTGAAGCTTTGGGCTGAAGTCTGAAGTCTGAAGCTTTGGGCTGAAGTCTGAAGCTTTGGGCTGAAGTCTGAAGCTTTGGGCTGAAGTCTGAAGTCTGAAGCTTTGGGCTGAAGTCTGAAGTCTGAAGCTTTGGGCTGAAGTCTGAAGTCTGAAGCTTTGGGCTGAAGTCTGAAGCTTTGGGCTGAAGTCTGAAGCCTGAAGACAACAGACCGACAACAAAGATAGCTAAAGTAAAGAATAAAGAATAAAGTAGGTGTCTTGTTAAAACACAGGTGTTGTTACTGCAGGTGTCCAGCAGGGGGCGACATCACTGCATTGATACAAAGCTGTTCGAGCTCTACGTGTGTCTTTGAACGCAGCATCAGAGTTTAGTGACTGCATACAATACCAATTAGGACACGCACACACACACACACACACCGTTATGATAGAAACGGGGACATTTCTGTGTAAATGTATTAAACCTGTAAAATGTGAAACATCAGGAAACACAAAGAGAGCTGAACAATAAATATTCTTTATATCAAAATCTGACGGTACAGGTTTAAAATGGGAGCTGCAATATTAATACAAATGTACTTTTCTGTAGAGCGTGGGGAAACACACTGTAAATAGAAATGAACGTGTGGTTTCCACATGTGGAGCTAATGGGAGACGAGGTTCCTGCTTCTCCACAGAGTCAGACACAATCAGAGAATAAAACCCATACGTTTCTTTAAAAACTAATTTAAAATAACTTAAAAACCCACAACAAATCGTTACCTTTTACAAAGAGGGTTTGTTATACAGTGTAATAATTCCAGCATATTTAATCACCATATTTAATTCAATGTTATACCCAGAACTGCATTTATGGATCATTAACAATTCATACTTATTACCAGAAATGTGACAAGACGTGAAGCCCTAAAGTGAGTCTGGACCACACCAGTCAAACCACTGGCTGTGTAATGCGAGCGCGTGGGTGTGCCCACGCGCTCGCATTACACAGCCAGTGTTTTGACTGCATTGAAACGACTGTCTCATGGCGGAGCGTCACCCTGCGGCACACACACACACACACACACACACACACACACACACACAGTGGTCGTTCCCCCGCTTTTTTGGAGCATGATTTTTTTGTGAATAGTCTAATAATAAATATAAAATCATTGCCAGTGTTATCGGTGCAAGAGGGAGAGGGAGAGAAGCCGCGATGTCTGCTTATTTGCAATGACCTAGCTCAAGCATTTATGCAACTTGATTTGAAGTGTGTGTGAGTGTGAGAGAGAGAGAGCACGCGCGCGCTCGCCAGGAATAATAACAAATCCCCACTACACCACTGGTTATTAATCACCAATAAATACAGATGTCGTTAAATGTAAGCTTCAACCCAGATTCAGGTTCATCAGAGTCTGGAACAGTCTTTCTTCTTCCCGTTGAAAGTCGAGAGGATTCTTTCATTCATCTCTGAGAGCGTGACACGTGGCGTTTTATGAACATCTAAAAGCGTGGTTTGTATTAAATCTTCTGGAAGTGCTGCATTTAATCTGAGGATAAATCCGGGAGATTAATTCACAAAAACACGTCTGCTTTCGACTAA
>CM070429.1:3134841-3139841 GCA_036324595.1 Champsocephalus gunnari | reverse complement strand
GAACGGCTGAAGGAGAAACACGAAGATTATTTAAATAAAACTGAATCTGCATTTTAATAAAGTGGAATTTATTTGACACGATGAGGAATGTTTTTATTTTATGTGTCAAGACGGATTGAGAACACAAAAAGTGTGTCAAAAATTACATTCTGTTTAATTAATACTATTTCCACCTTTTCCTGAGTTGAATATAACTGCTGGACAAAATAACTTAACGCAGTCGTTTTCTAAACTATATTTTATTGGACTTTATTTAGTTTGACAATTTACTTTAACTTTTAGTTTTAAAGGACCCTATCATCCTGTTTCTCATCAGTATATCCAGAGCCTGTCTCTGATTGGCTGAAACACCAGACAGATCATTGCAGCATTACCCATAATCCCCTCTGTTTCAGCTCTGTTTCCAAAGTGCTGATTAGGCGCTTTCACACCGCAGTACTTTTCCCACAAAGAGTTCTCACGAACTAAATTCAGATCCCGTTTACAAAAGTCCCTGAGGGAGGATTAGGGGGATGAGCCGCTGACATTTCTTCTTCTTCTTCTTCTTCTTCTTCTTCTTCTTCTTCTTCTTCTTCTTCTTCTTCTTCTTCTTCTTCTTCTTCTTTACTGGCAGGCCGCAACCCACTTCACGGCCTATACTGCCACCCGGAGTCCCCGGCCGGAAGTCCCCGGAGTTGGGGAAGGCTTCAGTAGCAGCTGCTGGGAGTCCCAGCAGCTGCTACTGAAGCCTTCCGAGTAAATCTCCAGAACGCCGACACCTCCTCATCTCCACCGCTCCCATGTTTTATTTTGTGTTGCCATAAGTTAGTCTCTCTGCGTTTCTGCGCTGGGCTAATGCTAATGCTAATAATGCTAATGCGAGGATAATAAAATGGCGGCTTCACAAAACTCTTTGGGAGTGTTACGGGGCGTGGTTTGCAATCCGCCCAGCCAATCAGAATATAGCTCTTTCCTCACAAAAGAGCCGCTCGAAAGTCCCTGCTCTCCAGCAGGGACTTTCGAGCGGGTAAAAAGGTTCGCATTAACTAATTTTAGTACCGGCTCTTTTTGGTGTGAACGCGATCATGAACTAAGTTCGCATGAACCTTACTTACTTACTCAAGACAACACATCGTTATGACATCACAACGTGTCCAAAATGTGATCAGCTCGTTTTCAGACAGGTTTTTATAGAAATGGATCAAAAAGAGAGAATCTTTGTTATAATTAAACCAAATAATAAATGTCTAAAACTCACGCTGAGCAGAGGCCGGGCGCTGTTGCCGTGGTGATGGATGCTCCTACACATCGCCTGGTAGTCGAACAACGACACTCTGCACAAACAAACAAACAAAAACACGTAAAAGCACTTCAGAAACATCTCGTATTTATCTTGTAAGTACTCAGATCTTGTAAAAGTAGAAGTACTCAGAGCTTGTACTTGAGTAAAAGTAGAAGTACTCAGATATTGTACTTGAGTAAAAGTACTCAGATCTTGTACTTGAGTAAAAGTAGAAGTACTCAGATCTTGTACTTGAGTAAAAGTAGAAGTACTCAGATCTTGCCCTTGAGTCAACGTGTAAATGTAGTGGAGTAGAAGTACAACATCAAGTAAAAGTATTCAAGTAAAAGTACCTCAATATGATCTTAAGTGCAGAACTTGAGTAAATGTACTCAGTTACTTCACACCACAGAGTGGTCTCTTATCTTCACGTTTATAAACTACATTTCTTTTATCCTGTCGTACTTTTTGAACATCCCCATCTTGATCAGCGACGCCATCGTGGACCCGTCCACCTCCCCGAAGAACCGCCCCACCTGCGGGGCAACAACTTTATTAGTTTGTGACGTCAGAGACACAGACAGCCGTTCAGTCAGGAACCGAGCATCAATGCTAGGTAGCGCTACGTAGCATCAATGCTACGTAGCGCTACGTAGCATCAATGCTATGTAGCGCTACGTAGCATCGATGCTAGGTAGCGCTACGTAGCATCAATGCTACGTAGCGCTGCGGCTAACGTGCACATGAGAGGGCTTCTGTTGTGTCCTGTTTCGAGGCGTTTGTGAGCAGTTTGAATCCGTTACAAAGTGTACTAAAAGTGTCAGAATGTCGCTCAACACATTTGAAATGCTTTCTGATGACTTGTCGGATGTTTTCTTCGTAGTCTGTGGAATTGAAATGTGACTTTTTGAGCAGGAACCAGCAGTGTGGCATGCTTTGTGATGAATCGATAATGCGTACACGTGTAGTTGTTGTCTGAGCAGGACACGGACAGATGGTTTGAAGTGAGATTTGAAGTCCGGCCCTCGGCTGCAGCACACCTGAATTATTCAGAGCGTTTTGTCTCTTTCTGTTCGGCTGCTCTCACTTTGTCTCCTTCGGTGGATTTTACCCACAATCCTCGGAGGTTTCTCTGCAGGACGCTGAGTATTAACGTCAGCATGAAAACATGCCTCTGTTGACCGAGGAGGGCAGACGGTAAACGTGCTGCAGGAAACTCAAATACACCAGCAGCCGGTTCGACTCGGCTGCAAATCCTGCATCTTCTCTGAACACTTTTTAAAACACATTCTTAATTTGTTTTGGGAAAGTCTTCAGACATGTTTCACAGTTGTCTTTAGGGTATTTTTCTGACTTTTTGTACACATAATTTATTATAAATTTATTTTTGCTTTGATTTGTTCCCATAATTCTTTGAAAGTTTTGAAATATTTTCAGACAAGTTTTCGCATAATCCTTTCAAGATTATTCTACCACCGTTTTTCAAATAATATTTCTGGTATTTTTTACGTTTTCGACATATTTCAAAATATCTTTTCACACATTTAAGGGATTTATTTTCCTATATTAATCTTTACTCTTAATTCACATATTTTTGAAGATATTTTCACAATCGTCTCCAGCATTTTACCGCTGTTAAACATTGTATTTATTGTAACTCCTTTTACATACCGTTGGCTAGTTACTCTGCATTAATGCACCGTATTCTGTACATGTGCATGATTGTTTCCATTTTTCAGATATTTTATGTAAATATATTCTAACATATGATTGCACATTTTTGTTGACATGTATCTTCTTGAACAATTTCGGAAATGTTTCACTTGATTATCCGAATTATTGTAATACTTTATTGTTCAGTTCGTCACACACATTCAAAATCATCTGGAGACACATGGGGACGAATGACTGTAAATACAACTGAGAAATGTAGTTAGTATAAAGATGCATGAAAGGGCACTTCGTTACAGTACAGTACATTGTTGTGGATAATATTTAGTCTCTCTCTCTCTCTCTCTCTCTCTCTCTCTCTCTCTCTCTCTCTCTCTCTCTCTCTCTCTCTCTCGGGACACATTTCTTTTAGTCAGCAGCGACTTCATTTCTGTCCTGATTAAATATTTACTGTGCCCTGCAAACAATACGAGCTGCACCCCCGCACCAGGGAGGATTCTGGGTGTTTTTCCACTAGAAAAAACTTCCTGCAAAGTGCAGAGCTCAGCAGAAACGTGGAGGAAGCACTTCATCATAATATCTGCTTAGTAAGGACCGGCAGACATGCAAACGGTGAGCAACGAGCTCCAGTGAGATATTTACAATCTGCGGTTGAAGCTGTATTTACTGACCACACGCGCTATTAACATGAAATACTCTCACTAAAGATGATCTGGTCTTGTTAGAAGTTACAGTCTGTATCCTGTAGTCTGTAGCCTGTAGTCTGTATCCTGCATCCTGTAGCCTGTAGTCTGTATCCTGCATCCTGTAGCCTGTAGTCTGTATCCTGTGTCCTGTATCCTGTAGTCTGTATCCTGTGTCCTGTATCCTGTAGCCTGTAGTCTGTATCCTGCATCCTGTAGCCTGTAGTCTGTATCCTGTAGTCTGTATCCTGTGTCCTGTAGCCTGTAGTCTGTAGCCTGTAGTCTGTATCCTGTAGTCTGTATCCTGTATCCTGTAGTCTGTAGCCTGTAGTCTGTATCCTGTGTCCTGTATCCTGTAGCCTGTAGTCTGTATCCTGTAGTCTGTATCCTGTAGTCTGTATCCTGTATCCTGTAGTCTGTATCCTGTAGTCTGTAGCCTGTAGCCTGTATCCTGTAGCCTGTAGTCTGTATCCTGTAGCCTGTAGTCTGTATCCTGTAGTCTGTATCCTGTATCCTGTAGTCTGTATCCTGTAGTCTGTGGCCTGTAGTCTGTATCCTGTGTCCTGTATCCTGTAGCCTGTAGTCTGTATCCTGTAGCCTGTATCCTGTAGTCTGTATCCTGTATCCTGTAGTCTGTATCCTGTAGTCTGTAGCCTGTAGTCTGTATCATGTAGCCTGTATCCTGTAGTCTGTATCCTGTAGTCTGTAGCCTGTAGTCTGTATCATGTAGCCTGTAGTCTGTATCCTGTAGTCTGTAGCCTGTAGTCTGTATCCTGTATCCTATAGCATGTAGTCTGTAGCCTATAGCCTGTAGTCTGTATCCTGTAGTCTGTAGCCTGTAGTCTGTATCATGTAGCCTGTAGTCTGTAGTCTGTAGCCTGTATCCTGTAGTCTGTATCCTGTAGTCTGTATCCTGTAGTCTGTATCCTGTAGTCTGTAGCCTGTAGTCTGTAGTCTGTAGTCTGTATCCTGTAGCCTGTAGTCTGTATCCTGTAGTCTGTAGCGTGTAGCCTGTATCCTGTAGTCTGTATCCTGTAGCCTATAGTCTGTAGCCTGTAGCCTGTATCCTGCAGTCTGTATCCTGTAGCCTGTATCCTGTAACCTGTATCCTATATCCTGTATCCTGTAGCCTGTATCCTGTAGCCTGTAGTCTGTATCATGTAGCCTGCAGTCTGTAGCCTGTATCCTGTAGTCTGTATCCTGTAACTTGCAGTCTGTATCCTGTAGTCTGTAGCCTGTATCCTGTAGCCTGTCTCCTGTATCCTGTAGTCTGTATCCTGTAGCCTGTATCCTGTATCCTGTAGTCTGTATCCTGTATCCTGTATCCTGTATCCTGTAGTCTGTATCCTTCCGTTTCAACCCAGTCTCACGGCATTTCGTGTTAT
>CM070429.1:3072341-3117341 GCA_036324595.1 Champsocephalus gunnari | reverse complement strand
CTGCTGATGTTCAGGTGTATATCAGTATGTGGTGTCTCTACTTTAAAGAGTCCTCTCCTGCTGATGTTCAGGTGTATATCAGTATGTAGTGTCTCTACTTTAAAGAGTCCTCTTCTGCTGATGTTCAGGTGTATATCAGTATGTAGTGTCTCTACTTTAAAGAGTCCTCTCCTGCTGATGTTCAGGTGTATATCAGTAAGTAGTGTCTCTACTTTAAAGAGTCCTCTTCAACCCGATGCACATTACAGTCTGAAGGCGGTGAAGTCTTCGGCCTAGAAAGGTTTGTTGAATGTTCTCTCACACGCGAACCTGCCGGTAACGTTTGAGTTGAGGTGAAAGTGACGTCCTCGACCCAGCAGCCTCTGAGGAGTCCTCAAAAGTCAAAAAGACAGAGACGCCAAGCGGTGGACGGCTCGGGGACGAGCGACGGAGCAGAGAGATGTGGAAAAGCAGCCAGGAGCAACTTCAGCGCTTGATAAACAGAAGATGACATTCCACCCTCTACGTGTGCTTTCGTTTCCTCGGCGACAGCTACTGAGGTGTTTCGAGTGTGTGTGTTGAGTGTGTGCGTTGAGTGTGTGCGTTGAGTGTGTGTGTTGAGTGTGTGTGTTCAGTGTGTGTTGAGTGTGTGTTGAGTGTGTGTGTGTTGAGTGTGTGTGTTGAGTGTGTGTTGAGTGTGTGTTGAGTGTGTGTTGAGTGTGTGCGTTGAGTGTGTGTTGAGTGTGTGTTGAGTGTGTGCGTTGAGTGTGTGTTGAGTGTGTGTTGAGTGTGTGTTGAGTGTGTGTGTTGAGTGTGTGTGTTGAGTGTGTGTTGAGTGTGTGTGTTGAGTGTGTGTGTTGAGTGTGTGTTGAGTGTGTGTTGAGTGTGTGCGTTGAGTGTGTGCGTTGAGTGTGTGCGTTGAGTGTGTGTGTGGAGTGTGTGTGTGGAGTGTGTGCGTTGAGTGTGTGTGTGGAGTGTGTGTGTGTGGAGTGTGTGTGTGGAGTGTGTGTGTTGAGTGTGTGCGTTGAGTGTGTGTGTGGAGTGTGTGTGTGGAGTGTGTGCGTTGAGTGTGTGCGTTGAGTGTGTGTGTTGAGTGTGTGTGTGGAGTGTGTGCGTTGAGTGTGTGTGTGGAGTCTGTGTGTGGAGTGTGTGTGTGGAGTGTGTGTGTGGAGTGTGTGTGTTGAGTGTGTGCGTTGATCTGTTGGTAATGCCTCGGGGTTCCGGTGGGCATGTAAACAGATGCATTAATGCTGCGCTATACTTTGCGGCCTCACCCGGTTGCTTAGCGACGCTTATTGTTTAGGAGTCTTCTAATAAGCAGGTCGTCTATCATCAGCTAGAACTGCATCTGATCGATATGGACAGAAACGAGAGTGAAGTCTAATCTGACGGCTCGACACGCAGCTCTGCACGACCACAGGACAACACACTCCAGGTCAGAATATCACACGTAGATATTAATGACCTCTCAAACCACCGTAACTAGTTATAGTTTAGTTTCACTGTCGGGTCGGGTGTTATTGTAAGTTACTGTTCACTTCTGAATAATGTAGTTAATCAAAGAAGTCCTTTCACCGGCACTTTTCTCACTTCGTCCGGAAGATTTAAACTTGACGGACGTGTTGACCGACGAAAACATATTCTAACGGGAACTCCGGCTGCTTCATGAGGAAATAAAGAAATGGGTTTCTTGTGAGAGTATCTGGATAATATCTTCTAAACAAACCAAGGACACTTGCTTGTGACTGTTATCTAGGAGAGAAGACTGTGAGCTCGTGAGGATGTGAAGAGACGTCACCCTCCACCTCCTCCTCCACCGGCTTTGTGATGTCGGTGAGGCCCGAAGGCGCCGCAGCCGAGTGACTGGCTTCATTGTGCCGACGCAACAAAAGGAAGACCTTGAGGCGGCGTCCCTCGCGCTCTCTAAAGCATCTGCAGAGCGATGACGGAGCCACGGCACTTTCCTCTATCCCCCTGCCCGCACGTCGGAGAGTCCTCAGCGAACAGACCGGATCCAGGGGGGATTAAAGATGCAGGAGTCATCACAAATCCAACCGGTCCTCGAGGGAGACGATGCTGACGCCGCGCTGGATCTGCAGCGTACGGGAATTGCGAGTGGGCGTTAAAGAAGACCGAAGTTGGCATCGACTTTTCTCCGATGAAAACACGGAGGATTATTTCACTTCGACACCAAGCTCGTGTTCTCTCTGAAGGAGGAGGAGAGGATTGAGGACGCTGCGAGTCACAGAACAGACACTTCGATCAGCTCCGCCGGAGGATAAGCTGTTGATGCTTCGTTTCTTAATCAGCAAACAGGAAATGCTCCACTTAATCTCGCTCGTGGAGTTGCACTCTTTGTGGCGGCGGAGATGTTTGAGAAACGGAATGATCGGTTTGAAACGCTGGACCAGATGTGAGGAGTAAAGCTGGCCGATAACGAGATGAACAGAAAGCTGGAAGAGAGCAACGTAAACGAAGCTCAGAGGATTATCCCTCACAGTGAAGCCGTTCGGTTGCTTTTCTCACTTCGTGTCGACTGTTCAGGACGACTGATGGCAGCACTTCAAGGGTTGAGATGTCCCTTTTTTTAAGTCAAAAAAGTCCAAATGAAAACCCTGTCGACGGAGAAGCGGTCTGGGACCATCAGCGAGCAGAAGCTAAAGATCACACCGTGTTTAAACCTCTTACAACATTCGGCTTTCCACGTTTTTGGTGAACTTTAGGCAGATTCGGTTGCCATAGCAAAGCATATTCGTGCCTTTTTACTGTTGTCTTCAAGCGTCGGCGTATCGTCTGCAAGCCTGCCAAGAACCGATTGGCTCTTCTGGCAAACTTTGGTAACGAACACTGGTTCCTTCAGGCGGAGGCAGAACGACCTTCGTTGGAGATATATTGATATCAGGCGGTTTCTCAAATGACTTAAAGCAGGGGGGTCAAATTCAATTTCATCGCGGGACACTTTCGCATAAAGGTTGCACTCAAAGGGCCGGTTGTAACTATAGAAATATATAATATATATAATAATGTATTATATTACATTATTGCCTCTGAATTGGATTATTATCGGATAGGATAGTAACTTAGTCATTAATTACGTCTGAAAGCAGAAGTCCAGGGCAAATCATTGCAAGTCTCTTCAGTGCGCATGTCACAAAACCAGATGCATTGTGGGACATGTAGTTTATGGGCAACCTGCTTCTGTAAAGTGGCATGAAACCGATGAACGTATTATATTCTTTGCAAGCTCTTGCGGGGCCACATAAAATAAAGTCGCGGGCCGGATTTGGCCCCCGGGCCTTGAGTTTGACACCCCTGACTTAAAGCTTTTCTCGTTGGACTTTCTCTTGACCGAGGCCCAGATTTGGCTTCATGCACACAAGTGGCTGATCTTGATGTCAAGGTTATTTCAAAACTGTACTGCGTGTCCCATACAGATATCACATTACACTTAGCTGAGGCTTTCATCCAAAGGGACTTACAATAAGTGCAAAATCATACAGATTCAAACTCCGAACATCAAGGAAAGTGAAGATATATTCACTTCAACCAAGATCGTAATATAGTTAGTACCGGTGAATCGGATACAAGGCCTACATTAACTCAACAAGGGCTTCATGGTTTTTTTAATTGCCAAGGTACAATCGAAAGAGATGCACTTTCAGTTTCCGACGGAAGACATTCAGAGTTACTACTGTCCTGATGTCGATGTGTAGATCACAAGGTATCCTGATACGTGGAGCCAGCAGTCTGACGAAACGTTGATTGGAAGTAGAAACATGCGATGGCTGAATCCGACAGGAGACTGCTTCGTCGTTATGTTGAGGAAATCATTAACCTTTCTCCATTGCTCTTCTCTTTCAGGACGTTGTTCACAGCTTGGTGTGACCCGGCGGAGAGCGACGGGTGAGAGTCTGAACCCTCAGGAGAGTCAATGTGACAGACATGAAGACCCCGGACCAGTATGGACACAATCACAAGGAGAGTCTGGGTGAGTCCGGACAGACGTCGCCGTAATCTGCTTCCGTAGTCGTGCTGCAGACCGTTCCGTATACCGGGGATGTCTTTTCAAAAGGGGATACAAGCGCTAACATCGGCAAATAAACCAATTTCCGGTTACTCTGGACGGTCACTAAGAATGTCTTCGCTTTCACGACCTTGGTGTCAAATCATAGCATTTTGAAGATGTGGAAACCAAGTTCAGACTTCAGGAGTTACTCAACGCTTCTTTTAACGATATCCGAGTCATACGGTCAAGATAATCCGTCAGTGGGATCTGGGTATCGTAACATGCGTGTTGGTGGAGGTGGTGGAGGTAGTTTGGGGCGTAGGAGTGTAGGTAGAACTGGTGAGATGATGGTGTGGGCTAACTAATTTCGCTAACATATAACCACGGTTCTTACGGTCATTAAAAACCTGGAAAAGTCATGGAAATTCAAAATGCTAATTCCAGGCCCTGGGAAACAATATTTTTCCCAAAGTTTTGGAAAAGTCATGAAAATGTAACTAAAGTCAAATATAATTTATATTTTATCTAATCGCCAAAATACTATAATGATAATAAATACTGTATCGTATAGTAATGAAACGTAAAATGGCATTTAACTGACGAGGTATTTTGCGGGTGAGAGATGTTAGTTGCTTTAGCGTGTAGAAGCTAGTAAGCCTACTATTTGATTTGTTTTAGAAAGGTTTTCAGATGCAGACCTTATTTTCCTGTTACATGTTAAAATAAATTATTTTCAGTGGTACCGCTGAGAAAGAGTAATTTTTTTGGTCATGGAAAATTAGGTAAAGGTCATGGACAAGTCATGGAGAAGTCATTGGTGGAAAAGTGTATGAACCCTGTATAACTAGTATGAATATTCGTGTGGTTAAGTGTCGGAAGATCCCTAAAAATCCCCACATTTTGTTTCCATAACGACACAAAAAACTCTGAAGGAGTTCCCGTATATTAGAATTGATTTCCCCATAATCAAAGATATATCATTCAACACCAAAGTCACGATACTGGTCCAGCGGTTTCAATGATGTGGTAAAATACCGATTCCTCGGCTGAAATGAAAGCCAATGGTCGGTTGGATTGGGAAAATTCAATTGGCTAACGTCCTTTTTTTTTAAATAAATGGCCACAGACGAATGGACGTGGACATGTTGGCGCTTGTATCCACTTTTGAAAGGTTATTCCAGCGATCTGCGGCACTAAAAGAAAACCTTCAATGATTTAGCTTTCCTTTCGGTGTTTTGAGTTCTCTCTCTTCGATAACGTCTGACGTGTCTCCTGTGTTGCAGTGTTTGCCGCCCTGTCCGGTCTGGTGCTGGTTCCTCTGGTTCTGCTGGGCTCGGTCCACGGTTGCCCCGGTGTCTGCTCCTGTTACGGTAACACCACCGACTGCTCCTCCGCCGGCCTCCTGTCTCTGACCTCCGTCTTGGTGCTGTTGGACCGGGACTCTCTGATCCTCCGCCTCCCCCAGAACAACCTCTCCTTCCTGGGCGCCACTGAGCTGATGAACCTCAGCCGCCTGGAGCTCCTGGACCTCTCCCAGAATCACTTTTCCGCCCTGCAGCCCGGGGCATTTTCCGACATTAACGGCCTGCGATTCCTCAATCTTTCCTCCAACTACCTCGGTAACCGCGTTTTTTCTGTCCCGAGCAACACCACGGATGTCCTGGAGGGTTTGAATGGGAGTCAAGGGAGCGCCGGATTGAGCAAGGACGCGTTCAGAGGGCTTTGGAGGCTGCGAGGACTCGATTTGTCCTTCAACGGCCTCCTGTGGCTGCCCAAAGGTCTCCTGGACGGGCTGCAGAGACTCGACTGGCTCTCCTTGGCCAGCAATCGTCTGGCGGCCCTGGACCGGGTCACGTTCGAACCCCTGGTGGGGCTTCAGGAGCTCCGACTGGCAGGGAACCCTTGGGAATGCGACTGCAAACTGAGAGAGTTCAAGCACTGGATAGAGTGGCTGATTTACAGGGGTGAGCACACTTTAGATTCTCTGGAGCTGGTCTGCTTTAAGGCAGAGCCAGGAGAAACACTTTCATGTTAAGTCTGTACTTCAGATGCAGCCTAATCAAAGCAACGCATCTCTGCACTGTATTTCATTTTAGGATTGACTGGTGCTCAAAAGAGTGCTTCGGTCTTATGTCCTGAACAGCACATATTCCACTGTACCCGTTGTTCAGGTCTCAGGCTCGAAAAGGACATTCCCAGAACAAATCCATATCTTCTGAAAGGGTTACATTAATAATCTTTCTTCTCAAAGCAAGGGTACGCCTGTGAGCTGGATGTAGAAGTGTCAGAATCAATAAAGATGTTTTTATTTGAAAGTAAATTCAGATTGAACACAGTAAACAAATGTAAATTATTGTGTCCGTCCAAAAAGGAAAAATGACTTCTAGTGCAAACCACCCTTGATGATGGGATGGTAGACTAAAGGCTTTAGGAATCCAAACTACAACATATGAGAAGTACCCTGAAGCATCAGGATCGATGCAAAACAAGTGAAATTTGACCTTTTTAGAGAGATTTAGAAAAAAAAACCACTTCTGGGGTCATTTGGGTGGATTTGACCGATCTCTGGCCCCCCTTGCTCGATTTTCTCTTTCTCTTTCTGACCGTCAGAGCCAATGGGATCGAGGGGAACTCCCACACACTCCTTATTTGGTAATGTGTGTGTGTGAGACTGACGCATAGCCAAGACCGGAAGCTGAGATAACTCTGGTGGCTACTAGCAGCTAACTTTTACTCTCTCTCTCTCTCTCTCTCTCTCTCTCTCTCTCTCTCTCTCTCTCTCTCTCTCTCTCTCTCTCTCTCTCTCTCTCTCTCTCTCTCTCTCTCTCTCTCTCTCTCTCTCTCTCTCTCTCTCTCTCTCTCTCTCAGACGGGCAGGTGGACGCGATGCAGTGCAGCCTCCCGGGGGATTTGAAGGGTCGAGATATCCGCAGCGTCCCGGCGGAGATGTTCACTCACTGTCTCCAGGTAACCGCCAACAGCAAAGAGACGCCAGGATACGCCAGCAGACCTCCGTGTCCGGCGGGTCGAATCAACACTAACGAGGAATGCGTGCGCCAACGATATCGACCCGTCAGCGTCCGACGCGCCCACGGCACGCAGATCGTCGCGGGCGTGATTTGCGGCACGGTGTGTGTCATGATGGTGGTGGCGGCGACTTACGGATGTGTGTACGCCTCGCTGATGGCGCGGTACCAGAGAGAGATGAAGAGCCGAGGGCAGCCTCTGATGGCCGAGTGCGGCACCGACACGGACCTGGAGGACGGACAGATGGGGTCTCCGGAGGACCTGCCGCCCAAAGAGGCCATCGTGCACGGGTATCGGATCAGCAGCTTCTGACACGTCTGATTTTTGTATTCTTCCAGGACACTCAACGACTTCTGGAGGCGGACACTGACTCTCCTTCCCTAAGTAGGCGGAAGCTAAGATTTCACTGTAAAAACCCAGTACAACATCCAGCTTTCCCAGTGCACCTTTTACTGTTGTAAACCATTCTAACACCGATAAATCAGACTGGCTATTATACTGGCGGATGTCGTCTCCGGGGACATGCCGCCTAAAGAGGTCATCGTGCACGTTATCGAATCAGAGGCGTCCAACCCGCTGCTTTTGGTCTGATTTCCTGATTCTTCCAGGACACTCTGGAGACAGAAACCCTCTGAACTTATCGCTAACCCATCTCAGCCTCTTGTATCCCGGTCCTTCTCTTCAACAAGCAGGTAGAAGCTAAAGCAGGTAGAAGGTAAAGCAGGTAGAAGCTAAAGCAGGCGGAAGCTAAAGCAGGCGGAAGCTAAAGCAGGCGGAAGCTAAAGCAGGCAGAAGCTAAAGCAGGTAGAAGCTAAAGCAGGTATAAGCTAAAGCAGGTGGAAGCTAAAGCAGGTGGAAGCTAAAGCAAGTGGAAGCTAAAGCAGGCGGAAGCTAAAGCAGGTAGAAGCTACAGCAGGTAGAAGCTACAGCAGGTAGAAGCTAAAGCAGGTGGAAGCTAAAGCAGGTGGAAGCTAAAGCAGGCGGAAGCTAAAGCAGGCGGAAGCTAAAGCAGGCGGAAGCTAAAGCAGGTAGAAGCTACAGCAGGTAGAAGCTACAGCAGGTAGAAGCTAAAGCAGGCGGAAGCTACAGCAGGTAGAAGCTAAAGCAGGCGGAAGCTACAGCAGGTAGAAGCTAAAGCAGGTGGAAGCTACAGCAGGTGGAAGCTAAAGCAGGCGGAAGCTAAAGCAGGTAGAAGCTACAGCAGGTAGAAGCTACAGCAGGTAGAAGCTACAGCAGGTAGAAGCTAAAGCAGGTGGAAGCTAAAGCAGGTAGAAGCTAAAGCAGGCGGAAGCTAAAGCAGGCGGAAGCTACAGCAGGTAGAAGCTAAAGCAGGTGGAAGCTAAAGCAGGCGGAAGCTACAGCAGGTGGAAGCTAAAGCAGGTGGAAGCTAAAGCAGGTAGAAGCTAAAGCAGGCGGAAGCTAAAGCAGGCGGAAGCTACAGCAGGCGGAAGCTAAAGCAGGCGGAAGCTAAAGCAGGCAGAAGCTAAAGCAGGCAGAAGCTACAGCAGGTAGAAGCTAAAGCAGGCAGAAGCTACAGCAGGTAGAAGCTAAAGCAGGCAGAAGCTAAAGCAGGCAGAAGCTACAGCAGGCGGAAGCTAAAGCAGGCAGAAGCTACAGCAGGTAGAAGCTAAAGCAGGTGGAAGCTAAAGCAGAGAAGCTAAAGCAGGTAGAAGCTACAGCAGGTAGAAGCTAAAGCAGGTAGTAGCTAAAGACTACACTGTGTAAAACCCAGTGAAGCTTACGGCATACTCCTTTAGTCTCCGCGCTGCAGCTTTGAAACTCCTCTGAAGCCGCTGAAGCACTTCTGCACCTTGACTTCCCGTCATATCGTTTCTCCTTTAGTTACAAAGCATTTTTACTGTTGTCTTTAGCATTCTAACAACAATAAATAACTATTATCGAGGCAGTGTACGAACCGATTGCTCGGACCTGGAGGACGGGCAGATGTCTTCCCCAAAGGACACGCCCCCAAAGAGGCCATTGTGCACGGGTATCAGATCAGCAGCTTCCGATCCGCTGCTTCTGTCTGTTTCCTGATTCTTCCAGGAAGCGTCTTTCGTTTCTCCGACCCAGTTTAGATTGAACCACGCCCCTGTCCACATGATGAATGTGTGTCGACACGGCATCAGAGCGTCGATAGCAGTATTCATATGAATTTCACGTTTTCAAAGTAAATGGTATTAAGTGCGTTTTTAAAATGAAAGAAGATCAGTCGGGCAATTTGTTTAATATTAATTCACCATGGATTTAAGAATAATAAACTACAAGCCAATATGTAGCTTATAATAGCTCGTTGTTGGTTTGTCGAGCTTAGTACAGAACCATGCTAGAGTAGATGTGATATAACGTTAGCGTTGTTAACTTGGGCACCAGCTCTGTATACATCCATGACGCAGTCACGAACAGCTGCCTGACGCAGGACTGGGAGCGGCTGAATCTATACTGGGTTGGAGGACGCTCTGTCTGGAGGGGGAACCCTGCAGCTCCGAGAGAGAGAGGCTAATGGACTGTATTGAGAGAATGCCGCAGCACTTCCTTTAATGTATGGATGCTCTGTGAATTGTTATTCCCCGCGCTGCAGCTTTTGCTCCTCTGAAGCTGCTCATGCACTTCTGCACCTTGACTTCCCTTAGTGCTCTCGACACACACTGTACAAAACCTCCCTTTTTGTTTTGAGCCAAAAACATGTGATTGTGAATCTGTGAAATGTGACTTTTCTCCGTTTTGTTTTTGTTTTCTTCTGATGTGTTATGTTACACGTTACATCCCCACTTTGTTATATGTTACACGTTACATCCCCACTGTGGGAGATAGTCATCCCTCTGTTCGGAGGATGCCCCGTTGAATTCCCTCTAGATATCAGACACTTTGACCATGTTAGAGGCCTGCTGTTTCAACACCACTGAGGTCAAACAACATGTGAGCCGTACTGCCACCTACAGGGCGAGCATTGAACTGCATCCCCTTCAATCCAGCACAAGTTATGAGGACTTTATTCCCAGCATAGCAGAGTGAACGTGTGATCCACCTTGACCGCAATATCCAGATGTTTCCATGTCCCTTTTTCTTTCTACGATAAGCACATGTCTCAAACTCAACTCAAGGACTGTAAATCAGGCGGAAGATAATAAACTCTATATTTATCTAATTATCCTGGACTTCTTTCTTATTTGTTTAATAACACCACAATATGACTGCCACCAAAACACCAGCCTGGAAACAACATTCATCAAACCATAAGAAAACAAAAAGAGTAATTCTTGTCATACAGAGTAAAGGGTTCAACCAGGGCCGGTCCTAGACATTTTGGTGCCCTAGGCGAGATTATGATCGCTTATAACCCCCCCCAAGGAATACACAATAGAATATATAAAGAATAAATGAAACATCTCAACAAAAGACCAATACACTACAAAAACTGAAACGTATTGACATGTTGGTTATATACATAAAGAAGGTTTCAAATGTATTCATTATTGTATGAACATGTTTTAATTGGGGGGTGGACATCACATCCTCTAGGGGGCCCGGGGGTATGCCCCCCCGGAAAGATTTGTTTGAACATTTAAAGTAAAATGCTTCAATCTGGTGCACTTTGAGCAGAATGACTAGAGACCTGATCTAGAGGGTACATAAACACTAGGGGTGTTGAAAATAATCGTTTCTACGATGCATTGCGATGCGGACGTGGACGATTCGGTCTCGATGCAGTGACGGAAGATAATCGGTTATAGAGTAGTAACGTTGCTTCCTGATTTTCCGGCCGCGGCAACGTTTTTTCTGTCACTTTAATATCAAATCGGTTGGTGACGCAGAGATCAGGGAACAGACGTGACAGCGGCACAGCAACACGGAGCAGTCTGCTTTATCCACCAACACAAGGACACCAGTCCAGAACCAACAGCAGAAGGACCCGCTCTCAATCACTCCGTGTCTCTGAGCCGCAGCGACACGGAGTGTGACAGGGATTTATGTTTTTCAAAAATAATCGCGTTACAATCATGTCAGGTTTTTGGTGGATTTAATTAAGTCTTGGATTGCAGAGTATGAATGTCCTCTAGCAATTTTCAGACGATATATACGTGTGTAAAGTTTGTGAAGGCAGGAGGAAAAAAGCTTCCGCGATCACAGTCTCCTCTCCGTTCCTCCAAGCCCCGCCCCCTCCCTGAAAATAATGAGTGACAGGCTGATAGTGACCCGATAGAAACTTTATTATTCACTTAATCACTGAGATATAATGAAGCTAACTTAGCCTCATGCATGCATGGGATTTATGTAACAGTAAGACAGAGAATGTAAGTGTGCACCCACATGCAGTATTTTTGTTGTTATATGCTGTTGTAAATCCTCCTGTTGTCTGCTGTGTTCAGACTCAAGGTGTGTGAAGCCTCATTCAGGACATTCAGTGTCCTTTCTTAACAGAAGGCCGTGGCTAGAAGCTGCAGCTCGACTGCAGGAGCATTAGCTTTTTGTTTTTGAGGATGGAACAACTTCACACTAGGCTCGACCTATACAATTCATTTATTTTGGTTTATAAATGAATGTCAAGACATGTATGTTATTGATTTCTGAAGCCCTTTCTAAATAATAAAGAGAGTTCATATGTATTTACTGCATGTATGCATTGATGAAAAATAAGCCATGTGCAGTAATATAGAAAATTGAGGATGCAACGCATTGGTATGAATCGTGATGCACCGGGATGCACCGGGATATCGAACCGAATCGAATCGTTGACAGGATAATCGTAATCGAATCGAATCGTGAGACCAGTGAAGATGCACAGCCCTAATAAACACCCATATGAAAAAGATCTGTTTACATTTTAATAATCAACTAAGTATGTGAACATAACCAATAACCTACCATAGCCAATAACAAATGCATGTAATGTATTTTATTTTTGTTGTTCATTCATATCTTATTTTACCTTAACATTTATTTATCTATGCATTTTTTTTAAATCTCTCCAGTTTTAAAGGATATTATTAGTTTACTGTCCTGTAGTATACATTGGAAGGATTTCAAACCTGTTCAACATTGCCATATTCTGAGATAAGAGCTGCATCTTAAGGTTATTAATCTTGGTTTATCAATGTTCAGAAAATACTGAAAATGACCATCCAACTGCCTGAATCCAAGGTGATGTCTTTAAATGTGAGTGAAATGAGTTCAAAGCTCAAAGATATTACATTTAATATGATATAAAGCATCGGACATTTCGATATTTGAGAGGCTGAAAACAGCACTTTACTTTTTACAATTACTCAAGTGCTGACATAGAAGTCCATCACAGTACGTCCACACGGCAGCTTCAGAAGAATCTTCCACCGCTTCCAACGCTTCTCTGCCCGTTGACTTTGAATGGGGATGACGTCACTTTGCCTCGCTTTTCGCCGAACTGCATTGTGGGGGAGCGAAGCGAAGATTTCCAGGATGTCCAGGATTCCAAAGTTGAGCAATGTTCAACTTTGGAAGCTGAGCTGGAAGCGCCAGCCAATCAAACACGTTTATGCAAATCTGACAGTAGAAGCGCTAGCCAATCAAACCGCGTGTAAGCAGGGAGAGCCAGACCGCAGTTCATTTCCTCATATTCCAAACAAGAAGTTACGGTAGCAAATCACCCGGTTCTTTACGACCAGAACTATTAACGGGATCCAAACCGGAGGAACCAGCATGGAGGGAGGAGGCAGAGGCAGTGGGGGAAACTGGTAGGGTTTCACCTGTTTGGGGAGTTTATATATATATATATTGCTCGCATAAAATCCCCGGGGTTTTTGCTTTGTATGTCGGGGGCGGGACATTCATGTGATTGGTTGTTGGTGGCGTTGCTCGCAAAAAATCCCCAAGCTGTCAGACACGCCCAGCTCCAAGATGTTCAAGATGTTTGTAAAGCTGCTGTGTGACGTACCGTAAAGCTGCCGTGTGGACGTACCGTAAAGCTGCTGTGTGGACGTACCGTAAAGCTGCCGTGTGGACGTAGCGTAAAGCTGCTGTGTGGACGTACCGTAAAGCTGCCGTGTGGACGTACCGTAAAGCTGCTGTGTGGACGTACCGTAAAGCTGCCGTGTGGACGTACCGTAAAGCTGCTGTGTGGACGTACCGTAAAGCCGCCGTGTGGACGTACCGTAAAGCTGCTGTGTGGACGTACCGTAAAGCTGCCGTGTGGACGTACCGTAAAGCTGCCGTGTGGACGTACCGTAAAGCTGCTGTGTGGACGTACCGTAAAGCTGCCGTGTGGACGTACCGTAAAGCTGCTGTGTGGACGTACCGTAAAGCTGCTGTGTGGACGTACCGTAAAGCTGCTGTGTGGACGTAACGTGAGCGAAACAACCCGATCATTTCAACAAAATCCTGACATGAAAATGTGTTTACAGACATCAGCCATATTTCGGTTTAGAGAGCGCCTCTTCTGCTTGTTAGGGTTCCCCTTCCTCTCGTGTGCTCTGGAGGTTTTAGTGCATGTAGGGAGTTTCGCTCCAACAACCCTGTGTTTTCTATTCTTCTCAGGTCCTTAGAAACCCCTTGAGGACCTGCCAGACTCCAACCTCCCAACGAGGGATGAGCCCCCTGAAACTCAGATCCCTTACGGCCCCTACACACGGCGGCGTGCGTTGCCGCTTGGCGGTGGGCGTGTCTTGAGCTTGGGGAATCAACGCGAGCAGCCCGACCAACAACCAACCACATGAATGTCCCGCCCCGGACATACAAAGCAAAGCATTCATGCTACATCCATGCTGGCTAAATATACTGTCTGCTTGCTAGCTGTCCATTCAAACGAAGTACACTGGATATAAACTCCCCAAACAAGAGAAAACCTACCAGTTTCCCCCCACTGCCTCTGCCCCCTCCCCCCATGCCTGGCTCCTCCGGTTTGTATGCCTGTATGTAAAGAGGGACTGGTCATAGAGTACCGGGTGATTCCCTACCGCCACGATCATTTTCTCCTCCTTTTGTTGACATATGGGAAATAACTGCGGTCTGGCTCTCCCAACATACACCCGGTTTGATTGGCTACTGCTTGTACTGTCAGATTTACATACGAGGGATTTGATTGGCTGACGCCTCCGTCGAGGCGGCAAAAGTAGAACATTGCTCTACTTTTGCAGCGAGCACCGCGAGAGAAGCTACGCTTTGCTCCCACAATGCAGTTCGGCGAATCGTGACGTCACCCCATTCAAAGTGAATGGGCAGAAGCGTTGAAGCGGCAACGCACGCCGCCGTGTGTAGGGGCCGTTAATCAATGGCTTCTCTCCGGACCCTGCTGGTCCATCAACTATTAATACAGACTATGTGCAGGACAGCCTTCAGTAACCGGATCACACTTTCAGTGACGCTTTATGATAACCTAAAGGCTGCTGTTGAAAAGGACGCTGGATTTTGATTTCCAGCTTTCTAGTTTGCGTACACAACCAAAACTAATAAAATAACTTCAAGGAAAGTAGAAAGCTTGCAACACATTTGACCCCTTGATCCTAACTGATACCCAGGACACGAACAAACCTCTCACTTGCCCCTCGGGGCTTCTGTGTTTCCATGACGCCCCACGAACAAGATACAACTCACAGCTTTAGCATAATGATTAGATAGAGACGTACCTGCAGCTATGGCCGTCTTCCCTTCGGAGGAAATGGTCGCTGACGTCACCGCGATCACGTATTTCACTCCTGGAGAGAAACACCGATGAGTGTCGGCTGGGAAGAATGATTCTGCTGATACTGCAGTAAGTGTATACTGAGCAGAGGTTAATTAACTAAGTACATTTGATCAAGTACTTAAGTAACATGTTTGAGATACTTGACTATGTCCATGTAATGCTGCTTTGTACTTCTCATGCACTCCAATCATAACAGCTTTCGCTACTTCTTCTCTACAAAGTGAAACTAGTGGACGAACTCTGTATGACATGAAGAAGAGAGGTGGAAGAAGTACTCAGATCTAGTACTTTAGTAAAAGTAGAAGTACTCAGATCTAGTACTTGAGTAAAAGTAGAAGTACTCAGATCTAGTACTTGAGTAAAAGTAGAAGTACTCAGATCTAGTACTTGAGTAAAAGTAGAAGTACTCAGATCTGGTACTTGAGTAAAGTAGAAGTACTCAGATCTTGTACTTGAGTAAAAGTAGAAGTACTCACTCAGATCTTGTTCTTGAGTAAAAGTACTCAGATCTTGTACTTGAGTAAAAGTAGAAGTACTCAGATCTTGTACTTGAGTAAAAGTAGAAGTACTAAGATCTTGTACTTGAGTAAAAGTAGAAGTACTCAGATCTCGTACTTGAGTAAAAGTAGAAGTACTCAGATCTTGCACTTGAGTAAAAGTAGAAGTACTCAGATCTAGTACTTGAGTAAAAGTATAAGTATTCAGATCTAGCACTTGAGTAAAAGTAGAAGTACTTAGATCTTGTACTTGAGTAAAAGTAGAAGTACTCAGATCTTGTACTTGAGTAAAAGTAGAAATATTCAGATCTAGTACTTGAGTAAAAGTAGAAGTACTCAGATCTTGAACTTGAGTAAAAGTAGAAATATTCAGATCTTGTACTTGAGTAAAAGTAGAAGTACCAGAGTGTAGGAATACTCTGTTATAGTGAAAGTCCTGCATTCAAAATGTTACTCAAATAAAAGTAGAAAAGTATTCTCATCAAAATATAGCTAAAGTAACAAAAGTAAAAGTAGTAATTGTGCAGATTGGTCCATTTCATTTTGACAGTAATGTATTGGTACTATCACTGAAGTAAAGTATCTGAATACTTCTTCCACTGCTGATTATGAGATGGCGAACCTTTGTCGTTGACTGGGTAATAGTAGAAGCTTCCGGGAGCGTTTTCCACGGCGAGCCGGTACCACAGCGGGAAGTGATCCATGGTGAACAGGTTGGCTTTATCAGCTGCCGTCAGAAACTTCCTGTCAGGGGGAGTTCAGAAAACATACACAAAGACACAATCAATAGTCCTGGTCTGGTAAGTGACAGAAGGATACAAGCATGTGCTGTGTCTAAGTAAATACGTAGCTCCAGACTGAATAAAAATGAACTTCAAGGTCCTGTGACCGTGCTGTAGCTCCTTTATAGCCCAACATTAGCCTCCTTTAGCTTAGCGGTGGTGACGTGAAGTCATGTGACCGTGCTGTAGTTCCTTTATAGCCCAACATTAGCCTCCTTTAGCTTAGCGGTGGTGACGTGAAGTCATGTGACCGTGCTGTAGTTCCTTTATAGCCCAACATTAGCCACCTTTAGCTTAGCGGTGGTGACGTGAAGTCATGTGACCGTGCCGTAGTTCCTTTATAGCCCAACATTAGCCACCTTTAGCTTAGCGGTGGTGACGTGAAGTCATGTGACCGTGCTGTCGTTCCTTTATAGCCCAACATTAGCCACCTTTAGCTTAGCGGTGGTGACGTGAAGTCATGTGACCGCGCTGGAGTTCCTTTATAGCCCAACATTAGCCACCTTTAGCTTAGCAGTGGTGACGTGAAGTCATGTGACCGTGCTGTAGTTCCTTTATAGCCCAACATTAGCCACCTTTAGCTTAGCGGTGGTGACGTGAAGTCATGTGACCGTGCTGTCGTTCCTTTATAGCCCAACATTAGCCACCTTTAGCTTAGCGGTGGTGACGTGAAGTCATGTGACCGCGCTGGAGTTCCTTTATAGCCCAACATTAGCCACCTTTAGCTTAGCGGTGGTGACGTGAAGTCATGTGACCGCGCTGTAGTTCCTTTATAGCCCAACATTAGCCACCTTTAGCTTAGCGGTGGTGACGTGAAGTCATGTGACCGTGCTGTCGTTCCTTTATAGCCCAACATTAGCCACCTTTAGCTTAGCGGTGGTGACGTGAAGTCATGTGACCGTGCTGTCGTTCCTTTATAGCCCAACATTAGCCACCTTTAGCTTAGCGGTGGTGACGTGAAGTCATGTGACCGCGCTGGAGTTCCTTTATAGCCCAACATTAGCCACCTTTAGCTTAGCGGTGGTGACGTGAAGTCATGTGACCGTGCTGTAGTTCCTTTATAGCCCAACATTAGCCTCCTTTAGCTTAGCGGTGGTGACGTGAAGTCATGTGACCGTGCTGTAGTTCCTTTATAGCCCAACGTTAGCCACCTTTAGCTTAGCGGTGGTGACGTGAAGTCATGTGACCGTGCTGTAGTTCCTTTATAGCCCAACATTAGCCTCCTTTAGCTTAGCGGTGGTGACGTGAAGTCATGTGACCGTGCTGTAGTTCCTTTATAGCCCAACATTAGCTTTTTACTTCAGAAACAATAAAGTGGTTAGCATGTGGAGATTATCCTGCTGAACTAAACTTTGGACCAGGGAGATATATTTATATATATTTTCTAACGGGTCTTACTTTGCCACCCTGCTCTCCACTCCGGCGTATCTTGTGAGCCTCAAAAGGCCGGAGCGAGTCCCGAGGAACGCCGTCTCCACGCCCGGCTCCACCCTGAAGATCACAGAGTTCAAAGGGGGAGTCAGGTACTCTTTAAAACAGTTAGTTATGGGTACTTTTTACTTAAGTACATTCTCGAAGCCCATACTTCTTTACTTTTACTTGAGTAAAGAACTTTAGTCAGTACTTCTACTTTTACCAAAGTATTTTTAAACACGAGTATCTGTACTTCTACTCGAGTAAAGGATGTGTGTACTTCTGCCCTCCCTGTTAATAATATAAAGTCTCACTTGTCGTTGAGCATCAGAGCGTTCCAGTACGCTTCCATCGGCGCCGTCACCACCGCGTCGAACAGAACGTGCTGCAGCAACAACTCGTCACCTGCTCAGGTAACATAACAGCAATATGATAAACACGTAACTCATGGGAAGGAGAGAAATTATTGTACTGAGAGTTTCGTACACTCCATATCCGGTTCGAGCCCCACAAGGTACCGGATGGCCGCCTGAAGCTGAGAGAACTTCATGTAGCTCGGGTCGATGTCCGTCACACAGTACGTCCTGAGAGGAGAGGAATCATTACATATATTAAAGGTCTCCTATCATAGTGTCCAGATATATCCAGAGCCTGTCTCTGATTGGCTGAAACACCAAACAGATCATTGCAGCATTACCCATAATCCCCTCTGTTTCAGCCCTGTTTCCAAAGTGCTGATTCTCTGTCTGTTACTTTAGATGAAAATAAGGGGGGGGGTTAGCTTGGTTGCTGATTGGCTAATGGCTACACAAGACAAAACATCGTTATGACATCACAACATTTGTTTTGTACTTGATTTGTTTATACGTCATTTTTACGAAGCAGCAAACATTTTGAAAGCTATATTTAAATATTTTGGTGAAATGATTGAAATTAAATTAATCCATTTAATAATTGATTTCAACCAAGTTTTGTTCAGCTCGGATGTTTGACTATCGTGTGCATTCTCTTGTAGATGATACGATATATTTAACAAGGTTTATTTATGGTTATTTGGGGCTATTAGTTAAAATAATGCATTTATAAATTCTACAATAGTAGATTATTTAAATGTGATAATGTCTGAAATTATAAATGGATTATTTGGATTTTTAAGTAACAAATACAAAAGGAAAATATTTGTCGACTACATTTGTTTTGTGATTAATTTGTTTAGACATCATTTTTATGCAGCACCAAAATATTAAAAGCTATATATAAAGCTTTAAAGAGGAGGGGCGGAGCTCATGCGGGACCCGGCAGCTACCGTCTAAACTAAATGCTGCCGTGATGAAACGCCATATCATGGATCATCAAGGATCTGAAACAGTCTGGAGCTCAAAGGCTTTCTCTCTTGCCGGTTACACCACGAGGTGAGTTCCTTTTTACTTCCTGCTTCTTCACACACATGCTCTCCAGCACAGGTTAGCTCTGAGTGTTAGCATGCTAATGCAAACACCGACCATATTACGTCCAAAACAGTCGGGCGTTGTTTCTGATAGCAGCGTTTCTGATTGGCCCGTGGGTCCACATTTCAGATGTTACGTCATATCGGACGCTAATCTGGATCAGCTCCGTTGTTCCCCGTTTTTAGAGATTTGGGTACGGAGGAAAAGAGAGAGGGTTTATTTCCTGACGCTTCCCCGACACACCGGGGACACACCGGGGACACACCGGGGACACTGCGGGGACACATGTTGATGTAGAAGAGACATCACAAAGTGCATTTCGCATGATAGGTCCCCTTTAAATTAAAGCATGTAATAATTGATTTTAACCACGTTTGTGTAAGTCTATCAGTATATATAAAAATAGTAAATAATGCATTTATTAACTTTTTTTAAGTTTATAGTTTCTATAATAAATTGTAGATTATTTAGATGTGATTAATTCTGAAATTCTGAAATGGAATATTTTGATTTTCTAAGTAACGAATAAAAAAGGAAAATATTTGTAGACTAAATTTGCTTTGTGATTAATTTGTTAAGACATCATTTTTATGCAGCGAAACATTTTTGAAAGCTATATATAAAGTTATATGGGTGGAATAAGTTAGGTAAGGGTTAATGTGCAGCGAGCCGGTCATTACGGGGAAAAGAACACCCGACAGGCAGATCAGGAGCCTGACGCGAAGCGGAGGGATCTGGATCAGCCTGAAGGGTGTTCTTCATAATGACCGCGTCGCCGCACATTATCCCGCTTATCACATGGCCACATTCTCAACAAAGTAACGACATGACTCCCAATATTAATTGAAATGCTTTTATGGATTTAGAAAATGATTTTATTGATTTAAAAAATAGTTGTATGTATTGATTTAAATTGACATGCATCCGCTAAGAAAAATAGTCCGTTGTTACCGTTTGAACTAACGTAGCAACGGCAGGAACGGCTTCGATAGCGCTTTTGAGGAGCTTCTGATTACAGATTTGAAAACATCGCTCCTTGCTTTAAAAGTAGCACAACTCATGATGTCAGACCTTGGAGAGTATCTAGATATCCCTGCCCTGATGCCAAAGTAACTGCACACTGAATATGTGTCGCCGGTTTGATGTCTATGTCTGGACCGCTGCGTAGAAAGGAGGGTTTCTGCCCGTTACTTCTCCGCTGTTTTCTTGTCCCTCTTGTCTTATCGGCCAAACTGTATCCAGTTCAATCGACCGGACTTCGGTCAATACGTCCTTGACAGCGATCTGTCTGTCACAATATAGCCTTTATTTAACCAGGTGAAAGACTCATTGAGATTACAATGTCTTTTCCAAGAGCGACCTGGCCAAGAAGGGCAGCATGTACGAAGTTACAGCAGATAAAACACAGACTTGACAGGCAGACAAATATAGCTGTAAAACACAAATAAAATGGCACATTAGCCAGTCAATATGCGAAGTAAAACAAACTATTAAAGTCATTCAAAACTGGCAACATTTAAAACGATTTCAGGATATACGAGCATTCACATCGACCAATGGTGTCGTGTCCTCTGTCCTCTAAGAGGGACCTGAATTCCCCCACAGTGACTAAATCTGAGAGTTTCAGCTCCTTCTGTACTGGATTAACAACGTGTCACGTGTTCTGAATTGACCAATCAGAATAGAGTATTCAACCAGTGGTTCCCAACGTGTGGGGCGACCACTGGTATGACAGGGGAGGCGCGAGAGACCAGAAGGAAAAATGGTTATTACAACAAAAAAAAGATTTATCATAATTTGATAGATTATTGATTTGAAAATAATATGATGCCGTACTGTTACGTCTGGGTCTCTGTGTTTCATTAAAGCTCGGCTCTGTGTGTGGAACGAGACATTTTGTGTGCGCGAGAGAGAGCGCACCGGTACCGGAGATCGTTGTTGTTAGCTTCTGGTGCTAGCGAGCTACGCTAACGGATATAAGGAGTTGTTTCAGCAACAAGGTGGAGGAGAGCCCTCTCCTGTCAGACTGAGAGGCTCCGTGAGCTAAAGGACTCAAACGCTTTGGTCACCATTCATGTAATCAATTATTTCCGAGGCACACGTTTATATGATCATTATAGATATAAAAAACAAGAGAATAAATGAACAACAGGTATGAAATACTATATGACATTAAAACAAGAATACAGTTTAAAAGGGTGATTTGTAAAATATCCATAAAGAAAAAGTAAATCTGTTTCTGTTTCAAATGGGTGTTGAGAGAGGTATCCATAGATCTCTCATGTTGCTCTCAAAGTGCACCAGATTGATGCTTTAACTTCAATATTTAAAAATCTTCCCGGGGGAGCATGCCCCCGGACCCCCCTAGAGGAGGTCCACACACCACCTATAAAAACAGCACGTTACCCCTGCTTATGCCGTGAGCTGATATCAAGCCTTCATTGTAACAGTCGCGGGGACATTGTGTGTGTGTGTGTGTGTGTGTGTGCGTGGGGAGTGTTGCAGTAGAACATTCCTCTGTAGCGCCCGGTACATCAACGGGAAACCCTAAATGTCTGAGCACCCTCTATGAAACGTCAAGCTGCCCCACAGCCCCCCCAAAAGAAGTCTCTGGCGCCGCCACTGAGCCTGACTATTTGTGTTGGGCGGCCCCACTTTTTTTTTGGCGCCTGACAGAAAAGGTTTGGGAACCACTGAACCATGTAATAAGTTAAATTAATGCATTTATAATTCAATGTACACAAAGTTTTGTTGATGGTTATTTTGGGCTTTCAGTGTTTGTTTGTTTTTAAAAACGAGTGGGGATGAAGTATTAATTGGTACTATCTCATTTAAGTAACATTTGGTTGGCAATTAATGTATTGGTGTCATGAAATCTTATAATAGTGTAATGTAAGTATACCCTCACTCATCCTGTTAAAAAAATACAATTATACAAAAGTTAAACTAATGCATTTATAGATTCTAGAATAAAATGTAGAAGATATTATTAATTTTGTATTTATTTAGATTTGTTTTAATAATGCATTTGATAATAATTAAATAACGTCATGTATTAATCACGAGTTTCAGACGTACCACTCGGAGGCGATGCTGAGGTCGGGGGAGGTCAGGTCGTGCAGTCCTGCAGAGAAAAACACAAACAATACGTCAGTTATATTTTAATACTGACTTCCTTTAGAGGACATGTGGTGTACATCCTCTGAGTAGGGAGTTATTTTTTAAACGCATGAAAGGAAAAGTGTGTGTGTGTGTGTGTGTGTGTGTGTGTGTGGTGTGTGTTTGTGTGTGTAGTGTGTGTTTTCCTACCTTCCTCCACAGACACATTTCCAAAATACATCAGCTTCCCGTTACCTCCCGTCAGCACCATGGAGAAACTGCAGAGACAAAGAAACGTCTACATTTTAATTGTGAGAGAACGACGCCATCTAGTGGCGAAGTCACACATGTGCAAGTGAGTATAAGTACACAGATCTTGTACTCGAGTAAAAGTAGAAGTACTCAGATCTTGTACTCGAGTAAAAGTAGAAGTACTCAGATCTTGTACTTGAGTAAAAGTAGAAGTACTCGGATCTTGTATTTGAGTAAAAGTAGAATTACTCAGATCTTGTACTTGAGTAAAAGTAGAAGTTCACAGATCTTGTACTTGAGTAAAAGTAGAAGTACTCAGTTCTTGTGCTTGAGTAAAAGTAGAAGTACTCAGATCTTGTACTTGAGTAAAAGTAGAAGTACTCAGGTCTTGCGCTTGAGTAAAAGTAGATGTACTCAGATCTTGTACTCGAGTAAAAGTAGAAGTACTCAGATCTTGTACTCGAGTAAAAGTAGAAGTACTCAGATCGTGTACTTGAGTAAAAGTAGAAGTTCTCAGATCATGTACTTGAGTAAAAGTAGAAGTACTCAGATCTTGTACTCGAGTAAAAGTAGAAGTACACAGATCTTGTACTCGAGTAAAAGTAGAAGTACACAGATCTTGTACTCGAGTAAAAGTAGAAGTACTCAGATCTTGTACTTGAGTAAAAGTAGAAGTACTCAGATCTTGTACTTGAGTAAAAGTAGAAGTTCACAGATCTTGTATTTGAGTAAAAGTAGAAGTACTCAGTTCTTGTGCTTGAGTAAAAGTAGAAGTACTCAGATCTTGTACTTGAGTAAAAGTAGAAGTACTCAGGTCTTGTGCTTGAGTAAAAGTAGAAGTACTCAGATCTTGTACTCGAGTAAAAGTAGAAGTACTCAGATCTTGTACTCGAGTAAAAGTAGAAGTACTCAGATCGTGTACTTGAGTAAAAGTAGAAGTACTCAGATCATGTACTTGAGTAAAAGTAGAAGTACTCAGATCTTGTACTCGAGTAAAAGTAGAAGTACACAGATCTTGTACTCGAGTAAAAGTAGAAGTACACAGATCTTGTACTCGAGTAAAAGTAGAAGTACTCAGATCTTGTACTTGAGTAAAAGTAGAAGTACTCCGATCTTGTGCTTGAGTAAAAGTAGATGTACTCAGATCTTGTACTCGAGTAAAAGTAGAAGTACTCAGGTCTTGTACTTGAGTAAAAGTAGAAGTACTCAGATCTTGTGCTTGAGTAAAAGTAGAAGTACTCAGATCTTGTACTTGACTAAAAGTAGAAGTAGTCAGGTCTTGTACTTGAGTAAAAGTAGAAGTACTCAGATCGTGTACTTGAGTAAAAGTAGAAGTACTCAGATGTAGAAGTACTCAAGTCTTGTGCTTGAGTAAAAGTAGAAGTACTCAGATCGTGTACTTGAGTCAAAGTAGAAGTATTCAGATCTAGTAGCTCCAACAGCAGATTCACCTGAAAGGAGTTTCATCGATGTTTGTGTAGAAGTAATCGTTGACGAGGTACAGAGGACGTTTCTGTTGGACGAGGAGGAAAGTATGATCATAATATAATACATATAACATAAATATACAGCAGGACCTGCATCTGTCTTTTAGTATTTTATTAAAGTCATGATGCTAATGTTAGCCTCTGTTAGCTTCTCCCTCTGGTGTGATGTAAGAGACGTTGTTTAAGTTAACATACATCAGTGGTGTTTATAATAACTGCTTCTCATCACACGAAGACCAATAAGCAGAATCATTAACAAAGCATTACCGCCACCTATTGACCTGGAGGGGAACTGCAGGTGCGCTCATATCATTTAATAAACTATAAAGTCTAAATCAGGTCAAACTCAAGGCCCGGGGGCCAAATCTGGCCCGCGACTTCATTTTCTGTGGCCCCACAAGAGCTTGCAAAGAATATAATATGTGTACATGCTACTTTACAGAAGCACGTTGCCCATAAACTACATGTCCCACAATGCATCTCAAATTTGACTTTTGGCAAAATATGCCTTTTTTCATTTTGTGACATTCTCACTGAAGAGACGTGCAAATATTTGCCCCTCGACTTCTGCTTTCAGACGTAGTTAATTATGAAGTTATTACCCTATCCGATAATAATCCAATGCAGAGGCAACTATGTAATATAATACATTATTTTATATATATTCAATATTTATATATGTCTTTTTTTATATAGTCTTAAAGTTACAACCGGCCCTTTGAGTGCAACCATAATGCTGATGTGGCCCGCGATGAAATTGAGTTTGACCCCCCTGCATTAAATGATGTATTAATGAGCGGCGATGGAATTTAACTATATTACTAATTAAATTCATAAATATACTGTCTTTGAGTTACGATAGAATCAGAATGAAAATACTTTATTCATCTCCGGGGGAAATTGTTAACGTGACGGTCGGTTACACAATTTAAGAATATAATAAAAAATAAGAGGTAAGGTAAAAATGTAGGTTAAAATTAAATAATAATAATAATAATAATAATAAATAAATATATATATAATTATAAATAAAACCCACCTCTTCAATCGTTGTTGTTGTGTTGCTTGATTTTAATGTGGCTTTAACGATACGTATGAGTTGTTCTTCTCTTTTCACTATCTCTGTAAAGCGACTTTGAGCTCCCGTAAAAGCGCTCACGAAATAAATCTATTATTATTAAGATAATAATATTTCCTTAATGAATTAGTAAAAATCAATCAAAGAAATAAATGTAATAAAAATACAGAATAAAAAGACAGAATAGTTATTTATACAAACAGGATATATTAAAGTAAAAGTATTTAATAAGAGATGAACTAGAATGAACTGAATTCTTTCCTCACCGCTTTGTCCACGGAGGCTCTGACGCTCAGCCGCATGCTGCCCGTCTCTCCTCTCACCATCGCCGTCCTCAGCTGCAGAACACGGGGACACACAAAGTCAGATCTAAAATAACAATTAAGGGACATTTTGGGTACTTTAAAAAGAAAAGGTACAGATGAAGGGGAGGTGGTAATATCCAGAGAAAGAACTGAAACTTCTGAAGTAGATGTGGTGAGTTCACAAGTCGTAACACTCACTAAAGTACTATTTATGTTTGTTTAAGAAACCACTTTGCAAAAACAAATAATACTTTTTTATCTCAGAGAATATTTAACGTTTGCCTGAAATCTATTTCCGTACGTTACCGTCTGAGTCTCGTGTTTTTCTGCAAATGTATATTTTGACACGTGCGAACAATTCCAACCTTATAACCTTTTTTATGAATTAACCCTTTTTAAGTTTATGTTTTTTCACGAGTTTTTTTATTGGAATTAATCTTCTTTAATCTACGAACAAATATCTGAGTTTTTTCCTCGTGAATTTGTAATTTCATTTTTTATCTCACTTTATCTCTCACATACCCCCCTTCCCTGAACGCCTGGATATTTATATATATATATTTTTTTCTATGCCGTCCAGCTCCCTCCTCTTGCGGCCCGGACACACCGAGCTGACTCCAAACAACGGACACAGACGGACCCCCGGCTGTGGCGTCGTCTCTGCGTCTCGGCCGTGTGTCGCACTGGAACACACCGCAAAGACTTCAGCCGACGGCGAAGAAGCACGTACGAACTGCGCATGCGTGAGTGGCAATACCTCTCCTTACCAGCAGGCGGCGGTAGTGTGTATTCGTCATTCAAAAGAGGCAACAACCGGAAGACAGACTGCGTGATAGCCGAGAGAAGAAGAACAGACAAAGAGAAAGAAACAACGGTCCATGTTCCCTCTACAGCGAGAAGCTCCCGAACCCGTCGAGAGCTGGAGGAAAATGGAATCTCACATTCGCCTTCTTAATAGTTTCTTTGGGTCCCTCACTTCCGCTTCGCTTCTCATTCGCTAGCTGAACAGCCAATCAGAGGGATTTCTTTTGCCGACTGCCTTCGGCCGACTGCCCACCGATTCGACATGTTGAAACGGCCCGTCTGAAAAGACACGACGGTGCGGGGCACACCGATCTGAGTAGGGTGTGTCAACGCTCATCGTCGGCCTGACGCCCACCGACGGCCACAAAGGGCTTGGTGTGTCCGCCTTCAGAGTGAAACACGACTATCTGAAGGGTTTCATTCCAACATAGTTACCGTACTTTTCGGACTATAAAGCGCACCGTCATATAAGCCGCAGCAGCTAAACCGTCCGTCTGTCTTGCTCTCGTTCTGTCTCTCGGTTCCACTTTCACTTTGGCGCGCTACCTGTCTCGCTCTTTTCCGGCCTCCAGCTTTTCCTGCTGGAGCCCGCCGCTTAAAGGTGGCGGGCGCGGACCGGTCCTAGAGCCCGTAGCGTTAAAGGTGGTTAATTGTACCTGTAAAACCCATAGATTTAGGAGGTCCCCTAGTGGCCGTTAGCGGTACAAAGAAAATGGGGAAAAAAGTCGCGGCTTATAGTCCGAAAAGTACGGTATATATTTGTATTGTGCTGGTGTTCACCGTCTCCTCTGTGTCCTCCCACTCCACCTCGGACATGTCCACACTGTTGTAGTTGGGCTTCGGCTTCAGCTTCTTCCCGTCTTTATACTGCGGACAGAGACATTTATTACCGTCTTCAGGAAAACTATACACGTCAATAACCCTCCAGAAAATCAGCTTAAAATACACGTCTTTCTTAAATCAGAGGTCGTGTTTAACTCACCAGAGGTCGGAGGTCAGGGTGAGCCAGGATGTAGCCGTTGTTGGTGATGAGGAAGGCGTAGCCGTGAGGACCCAGCTGAGGAAGAGGAGGAAGAGGAAGGATGCTCGGTAAATGTTAATGTCCTTGACCTTTATTGTGAAAGGGTAAGAAGCTAAATGAATGGTGCAAGCTTTTATTGTGAAATGAAAGGATGCTTAAGTATTGTTTTCAAAGCACTTTTTTAAGCTTTGTTTATGAAATGTAAGTAAGCAGTACGTTCTATTGTGAGATGGAGAAAGTTAAAGACACGTTTTAAGCTTTTATTATGAAATGGACGGTTTCTTAAGGAATGCTTTATTGTGAAATGGACGTAACAAAAGGCATGTTTTCAGCTTTTATTTTGAAAGAGAGGTGATTCTGTCGGCTTTTATTGTGAAAAGTGATCCCTCGGTGTGGATAACAACAGGAAGTGGAGTAAGAAGTGATCTCACCATGTATCTGGGGGCAAGCTTCATCACCTCCATCAGAGGGATGTCTGTGCCGACCACGCCCAGCAGGATGCCGTGAGACAGCTGCACAAACAACAACAACAACAACACACTCTTTATTTACTGTGATATCCAATGTGTGTTATTTAAACCTGTTGGAGAATCCTGAGTGTCCTCCTCCAGCATGAGAGTAGCATGCTAACTAAGGTATCAACTGTAGCTGTGAGCATGACAGGATGTGTGATGACCTGGAAGAGCATCAGGACTGTTTGAGGCAGATGATAGCTATGTGATTAACATGATGATTCAGCCTCGATGGAGAGAGACATCAAGCATGCTCATTTAAACAAAATTGATTTGGAGAAAAAGTCAGAATTTTGAGATTTTTTTTGAAAAAGTCTGAATTTTGCATTTTTTTATAGAAAAATACAGATTTTTGAGAAAAAGTCCGAATTTTTGGAATTTTGAGAGAAAGTCAGAGGTTTTAAAAAAAAATCAGAATCTATAAAAAAAGTCCACATTTTGAGATTTTTTTAAAAAAGACAGAATTTTGCATTTTTTCATAGAAAAATACAGATTTTTGAGAAAAAGTCAGGATTTGAAGAGACAAGTCAGAATTTTCAATTTTTTTGAAAAAGTCAGAATTTTGAGATTTTTTGAAAAAGTCAGAGTTTTGAGAAAATACCAACAAATTCTCTTTTTTTGTTTTGACTTCCATTCTTGAGAGGATACTAAGGACATGGATCCTGATATTGAAGCTCAAGCCGGTGACGAGTGAGAGTTTTTTAACAAAACCCAAAAGGCCCCAAACAAACATTAATGTACTGTTCACGCTTCATACAGTATTATGTCTATGTATAATATAATACAATTATTTATAATATGATATAATTGTTTATATATAATTTGAAAGTCAATCATATTTTTGTTTATCAATTTTATTTAAGTTTGTAAAGTATCATATAGGTTCATAATTATTATTATTTTTTGTGTTATTGTTTTACACGTTCAAAATAAATCAAATCAAAATATGTTTCTTATATATTATATTTATATATTTTTTTCCAAATATTCCACGAATGAATGAATGTGTTGTTTTGCTCCCGTTCCGATCTTTGTTTTCTGTTAGATGAGTTCATAATGACAGGGTAAACCTTCTGCTTTTCTCGTTTACCTTAAGTGTGCAGTTTTTAAAAGTTTAAATGATCATTATCAGAAGGATCAAAAAGAGCTTCCACGGACCGTTTCCTTCTTCTTGCTGAAGACGGGCATGGCCACAGACGTCATCATCAGCAGACTCTGAGCTTTCGTGGTGAACAGCTGAGAGACAAAACAACGCACAACGCAGTGAATAAAACACATACATAATTACATTTAAATGGTGGAAGCAGTGGAAAGAACTGATGCCATTTTCATCAGATGTTAAAAATCTCTATTTTTCTTTGAATATTCATATTTTTTAATGTGATCTTTGTAAAACATGATTTGTTCTACTGTTAACTTATTTATAATATCTTGCACTTCGTCTCCTCCTCTCGTTGTCTCTGTACCGCTGCACACTGCCCCGTATTGGGACTAGCTAAGAGTTCTCTTATTTGAATTATAATGCTGTGTTTATGGTGACAGTCCGTGCAGCTTTAAAGAGTGCAGCTCTAAGGCCGAACTCCAGGGGGCGATGTAGGACAACTGCGGTTCTGTGTACAATAAAAACACCCTTATGGTAAAAGTACAGCAACAAAAGTGTAGAGAGGATTATTGACTGTATTTACCTCTGTCTTTGGGCAACGTCTACATTACACGTTTTGTCTTACCTGATATTTACCATTTCCATGAATAGGACGTATTCTGCTGATGTTCAGGTGTATATCAGTATGTAGTGTCTCTACTTTAAAGAGTCCTCTCCTGCTGATGTTCAGGTGTATATCAGTATGTAGTGTCTCTACTTTAAAGAGTCCTCTCCTGCTGATGTTCAGGTGTATATCAGTATGTAGTGTCTCTACTTTAAAGAGTCCTCTCCTGCTGATGTTCAGGTGTATATCAGCATGTAGTGTCTCTACTTTAAAGAGTCCTCTCCTGCTGATGTTCAGGTGTATATCAGTATGTAGTGTCTCTACTTTAAAGAGTCCTCTCCTGCTGATGTTCAGGTGTATATCAGGATGTAGTGTCTCTACTTTAAAGAGTCCTCTCCTGCTCATGTTCAGGTGTATATCAGTATGTAGTGTCTCTACTTTAAAGAGTCCTCTCCAGCTGATGGTCAGGTGTATATCAGTATGTAGTGTCTCTACTTTAAAGAGTCCTCTCCTGCTGATGTTCAGGTGTATATCAGTATGTAGTGTCTCTACTTTAAAGAGTCCTCTCCTGCTGATGTTCAGGTGTACATCAGTATGTAGTGTCTCTACTTTAAAGAGTCCTCTCCTGCTGATGTTCAGGTGTATATCAGTATGTAGTGTCTCTACTTTAAAGAGTCCTCTCCTGCTGATGTTCAGGTGTATATCAGTATGTAGTGTCTCTACTTTAAAGAGTCCTCTCCTGCTGATGTTCAGGTGTATATCAGTATGTAGTGTCTCTACTTTAAAGAGTCCTCTCCTGCTGATGTCCAGGTGTATATCAGCATGTAGTGTCTCTACTATAAAGAGTCCTCTCCTGCTGATGTTCAGGTGTATATCAGTATGTAGTGTCTCTACTTTAAAGAGTCCTCTCCTGCTGATGTTCAGGTGTATATCAGTATGTAGTGTCTCTACTTTAAAGAGTCCTCTCCTGCTGATGTCCAGGTGTATATCAGCATGTAGTGTCTCTACTTTAAAGAGTCCTCAGCTGCTGATGTTCAGGTGTATATCAGTATGTAGTGTCTCTACTTTAAAGAGTCCTCAGCTGCTGATGTTCAGGTGTATATCAGTATGTAGTGTCTCTACTTTAAAGAGTCCTCTCCTGCTGATGTTCAGGTGTATATCAGCATGTAGTGTCTCTACTTTAAAGAGTCCTCTCCTGCTGATGTTCAGGTGTATATCAGCATGTAGTGTCTCTACTTTAAAGAGTCCTCTCCTGCTGATGTTCAGGTGTATATCAGTATGTAGTGTCTCTACTTTAAAGAGTCCTCTCCTGCTGATGTTCAGGTGTATATCAGGATGTAGTGTCTCTACTTTAAAGAGTCCTCTCCTGCTCATGTTCAGGTGTATATCAGTATGTAGTGTCTCTACTTTAAAGAGTCCTCTCCAGCTGATGGTCAGGTGTATATCAGTATGTAGTGTCTCTACTTTAAAGAGTCCTCTCCTGCTGATGTTCAGGTGTATATCAGTATGTAGTGTCTCTACTTTAAAGAGTCCTCTCCTGCTGATGTTCAGGTGTACATCAGTATGTAGTGTCTCTACTTTAAAGAGTCCTCTCCTGCTGATGTTCAGGTGTATATCAGTATGTAGTGTCTCTACTTTAAAGAGTCCTCTCCTGCTGATGTTCAGGTGTATATCAGTATGTAGTGTCTCTACTTTAAAGAGTCCTCTCCTGCTGATGTTCAGGTGTATATCAGTATGTAGTGTCTCTACTTTAAAGAGTCCTCTCCTGCTGATGTTCAGGTGTATATCAGTATGTAGTGTCTCTACTTTAAAGAGTCCTCTCCTGCTGATGTTCAGGTGTATATCAGTATGTAGTGTCTCTACTTTAAAGAGTCCTCTCCTGCTGATGTTCAGGTGTATATCAGTATGTAGTGTCTCTACTTTAAAGAGTCCTCTCCTGCTGATGTTCAGGTGTATATCTGTATGTAGTGTCTCTACTTTAAAGAGTCCTCTCCTGCTGATGTTCAGGTGTATATCAGTATGTAGCGTCTCTACTTTAAAGAGTCCTCTCCTGCTGATGTTCAGGTGTATATCAGTATGTAGTGTCTCTACTTTAAAGAGTCCTCTCCTGCTGATGTTCAGGTGTATATCAGTATGTAGTGTCTCTACTTTAAAGAGTCCTCTCCTGCTGATGTGCAGGTGTATATCAGTATGTAGTGTCTCTACTTTAAAGAGTCCTCTCCTGCTGATGTTCAGGTGTATATCAGTATGTAGTGTCTCTACTTTAAAGAGTCCTCTCCTGCTGATGTTCAGGTGTATATCAGTATGTAGTGTCTCTACATGTCTCCATGCTTTAATGTTCAAAAAGCTCTTTATTTTTCTCATACTGCCTGTGCTGCAACACCTCTTTTCACCCTCTGTCTGAAACCAGAGCCCAGTCTGCTCTAATTGGTTAGCTGGCTGGCTCTGTTGTGATTGGTTAAAACCGTCCTGTTCTACATGTTGAATCTAAAACTACAACTTCTTCTTCTACGTCTTTTTTTACCTCCATGGTGTTGGGAAGCTGCCGGAGAGATGGAGGCCAAGAGGATCATGGGAAAATGATCGGAAACACAGGGAGGAAGCAGAAAGATGAAGATGAAGTGATGATGATGATGATGAATGTACAGTATGTGGGGATAAAGGCATGGATGAATTATGGGACAGAAGGCCATAGGTTTTTTTCTCTTTGAAGTCTTTTTGTAGTCCTTTCTTTTTTGTTCTGCTATTTTTGTAGTCCTTTCTTCCTTTTCTAGTCTTTTTTAGTCCTTTCTTCATTTTCTTGTTTTTTTGTAGTCCTTTCTTCATTTTTTTGTTTTTTTGTAGTCATTTCTTCCTTTTCTTGTCTTTTTGTAGTCCTTTCTTCCCTTTCTTGTCTTTTTGTAGTCCTTTCTTCCTTTTCTAGTCTTTTTGTAGTCCTTTCTTCCTTTTCTAGTCTTTTTGTAGTCCTTTCTTCCTTTTCTAGTCTTTTTGTAGTCCTTTCTTCCTTTTCTAGTCTTTTTGTAGTCCTTTCTTCCCTTTCTTGTCTTTTTGTAGTGCTTTCTTCCTTTTCTAGTCTTTTTGTAGTCCTTTCTTCCTTTTCTAGTCTTTTTGTAGTCCTTTCTTCCTTTTCTAGTCTTTTTGTAGTCCTTTCTTCCCTTTCTTGTCTTTTTGTAGTCCTTTCTTCCTTTTCTAGTCTTTTTGTAGTCCTTTCTTCCTTTTCTAGTCTTTTTGTAGTCCTTTCTTCCTTTTCTAGTCTTTTTGTAGTCCTTTCTTCCTTTTCTAGTCTTTTTGTAGTCCTTTCTTCCTTTTCTAGTCTTTTTGTAGTCCTTTCTTCCTTTTCTTTTCTTTTTGTAGTCCTTTCTTCCTTTTCTAGTCTTTTTGTAGTCCTTTCTTCCTTTTCTAGTATTTTTGTAGTCCTTCCTTCCTTTTCTAGTCTTTTTGTAGTCCTTTCTTCCTTTTCTTTTCTTTTTGTAGTCCTTTCTTCCTTTTCTAGTCTTTTTGTAGTCCTTTCTTCCTTTTCTAGTCTTTTTGTAGTCCTTTCTTCCTTTTCTAGTCTTTTTGTAGTCCTTTCTTCCTTTTCTTGTCTTTTTGTAGTCCTTTCTTCCTTTTCTTTTCTTTTTGTAGTCCTTTCTTCCTTTTCTTGTCTTTTTGTAGTCCTTTCTTCCTTTTCTTGTCTTTTTGTAGTCCTTTCTTCCTTTTCTAGTATTTTTGTAGTCCTTCCTTCCTTTTCTAGTCTTTTTGTAGTCCTTTCTTCCTTTTCTTTTCTTTTTGTAGTCCTTTCTTCCTTTTCTAGTCTTTTTGTAGTCCTTTCTTCCTTTTCTAGTCTTTTTGTAGTCCTTTCTTCCTTTTCTTTTCTTTTTGTAGTCCTTTCTTCCTTTTCTAGTCTTTTTGTAGTCCTTTCTTCCTTTTCTTGTCTTTTTGTAGTCCTTTCTTCCTTTTCTAGTCTTTTTGTAGTCCTTTCTTCCTTTTCTTGTCTTTTTGTAGTCCTTTCTTCCTTTTCTAGTCTTTTTGTAGTCCTTTCTTCCCTTTCTTGTCTTTTTGTAGTCCTTTCTTCCTTTTCTAGTCTTTTTGTAGTCCTTTCTTCCCTTTCTTTTCTTTTTGTAGTCCTTTCTTCCTTTTCTTGTCTTTTTGTAGTCCTTTCTTCCTTTTCTTTTCTTTTTGTAGTCCTTCCTTCCTTTTCTAGTCTTTTTGTAGTCCTTTCTTCCTTTTCTTTTCTTTTTGTAGTCCTTTCTTCCTTTTCTAGTCTTTTTGTAGTCCTTTCTTCCTTTTCTAGTCTTTTTGTAGTCCTTTCTTCCTTTTCTTGTCTTTTTGTAGTCCTTTCTTCCTTTTCTAGTCTTTTTGTAGTCCTTTCTTCCTTTTCTAGTCTTTTTGTAGTCCTTTCTTCCTTTTCTTGTCTTTTTGTAGTCCTTTCTTCCTTTTCTAGTCTTTTTGTAGTCCTTTCTTCCTTTTCTAGTCTTTTTGTAGTCCTTCCTTCCTTTTCTAGTCTTTTTGTAGTCCTTTCTTCCTTTTCTTTTCTCTTTGTAGTCCTTTCTTCCTTTTCTAGTCTTTTTGTAGTCCTTTCTTCCTTTTCTAGTCTTTTTGTAGTCCTTTCTTCCTTTTCTAGTCTTTTTGTAGTCCTTTCTTCCCTTTCTTGTCTTTTTGTAGTCCTTTCTTCCTTTTCTTTTCTCTTTGTAGTCCTTTCTTCCTTTTCTAGTCTTTTTGTAGTCCTTTCTTCCTTTTCTAGTCTTTTTGTAGTCCTTTCTTCCTTTTCTAGTCTTTTTGTAGTCCTTTCTTCCCTTTCTTGTCTTTTTGTAGTCCTTTCTTCCTTTTCTAGTCTTTTTGTAGTCCTTCCTTCCTTTTCTAGTCTTTTTGTAGTCCTTTCTTCCTTTTCTTTTCTCTTTGTAGTCCTTTCTTCCTTTTCTAGTCTTTTTGTAGTCCTTTCTTCCTTTTCTAGTCTTTTTGTAGTCCTTTCTTCCTTTTCTAGTCTTTTTGTAGTCCTTTCTTCCCTTTCTAGTCTTTTTGTAGTCCTTTCTTCCTTTTCTAGTCTTTTTGTAGTCCTTTCTTCCTTTTCTAGTCTTTTTGTAGTCCTTTCTTCCTTTTCTAGTCTTTTTGTAGTCCTTTCTTCCTTTTCTTGTCTTTTTGTAGTCTTTCCTCCTTTTCTAGTCTTTTTGTAGTCCTTTCTTCCTTTTCTAGTCTTTTTGTAGTCCTTTCTTCCTTTTCTAGTCTTTTTGTAGTCCTTTCTTCCCTTTCTTGTCTTTTTGTAGTCTTTCCTCCTTTTCTAGTCTTTTTGTAGTCCTTTCTTCCTTTTCTAGTCTTTTTGTAGTCCTTTCTTCCTTTTCTAGTCTTTTTGTAGTCCTTTCTTCCTTTTCTTGTCTTTTTGTAGTCTTTCCTCCTTTTCTAGTCTTTTTGTAGTCCTTTCTTCCTTTTCTTGTCTTTTTGTAGTCCTTTCTTCCTTTTCTAGTCTTTTTGTAGTCCTTTCTTCCTTTTCTTGTCTTTTTGTAGTCCTTTCTTCCTTTTCTAGTCTTTTTGTAGTCCTTTCTTCCCTTTCTTGTCTTTTTGTAGTCCTTTCTTCCTTTTCTAGTCTTTTTGTAGTCCTTTCTTCCTTTTCTTGTCTTTTTGTAGTCCTTTCTTCCTTTTCTAGTCTTTTTGTAGTCCTTTCTTCCTTTTCTAGTCTTTTTGTAGTCCTTTCTTCCTTTTCTTGTCTTTTTGTAGTCCTTTCTTCCTTTTCTAGTCTTTTTGTAGTCCTTTCTTCCCTTTCTTGTCTTTTTGTAGTCCTTTCTTCCTTTTCTAGTCTTTTTGTAGTCCTTTCTTCCTTTTCTTTTCTTTTTGTAGTCCTTTCTTCCTTTTCTAGTCTTTTTGTAGTCCTTTCTTCCTTTTCTTGTCTTTTTGTAGTCCTTTCTTCCTTTTCTAGTCTTTTTGTAGTCCTTTCTTCCTTTTCTAGTCTTTTTGTAGTCCTTTCTTCCTTTTCTAGTCTTTTTGTAGTCCTTTCTTCCTTTTCTAGTCTTTTTGTAGTCCTTCCTTCCTTTTCTAGTCTTTTTGTAGTCCTTTCTTCCTTTTCTTTTCTCTTTGTAGTCCTTTCTTCCTTTTCTAGTCTTTTTGTAGTCCTTTCTTCCTTTTCTAGTCTTTTTGTAGTCCTTTCTTCCTTTTCTAGTCTTTTTGTAGTCCTTTCTTCCCTTTCTTGTCTTTTTGTAGTCCTTTCTTCCTTTTCTTTTCTCTTTGTAGTCCTTTCTTCCTTTTCTAGTCTTTTTGTAGTCCTTTCTTCCTTTTCTAGTCTTTTTGTAGTCCTTTCTTCCTTTTCTAGTCTTTTTGTAGTCCTTTCTTCCTTTTCTTGTCTTTTTGTAGTCTTTCCTCCTTTTCTAGTCTTTTTGTAGTCCTTTCTTCCTTTTCTAGTCTTTTTGTAGTCCTTTCTTCCTTTTCTAGTCTTTTTGTAGTCCTTTCTTCCCTTTCTTGTCTTTTTGTAGTCTTTCCTCCTTTTCTAGTCTTTTTGTAGTCCTTTCTTCCTTTTCTAGTCTTTTTGTAGTCCTTCCTTCCTTTTCTTGTCTTTTTGTAGTCCTTCCTTCCTTTTCTAGTCTTTTTGTAGTCCTTTCTTCCTTTTCTAGTATTTTTGTAGTCCTTCCTTCCTTTTCTAGTCTTTTTGTAGTCCTTTCTTCCTTTTCTTTTCTTTTTGTAGTCCTTTCTTCCTTTTCTAGTCTTTTTGTAGTCCTTTCTTCCTTTTCTAGTCTTTTTGTAGTCCTTTCTTCCTTTTCTTTTCTTTTTGTAGTCCTTTCTTCCTTTTCTAGTCTTTTTGTAGTCCTTTCTTCCTTTTCTTGTCTTTTTGTAGTCCTTTCTTCCTTTTCTAGTCTTTTTGTAGTCCTTTCTTCCTTTTCTTTTCTTTTTGTAGTCCTTTCTTCCTTTTCTTTTCTTTTTGTAGTCCTTTCTTCCTTTTCTTGTCTTTTTGTAGTCCTTTCTTCCTTTTCTAGTCTTTTTGTAGTCCTTTCTTCCTTTTCTTGTCTTTTTGTAGTCCTTTCTTCCTTTTCTAGTCTTTTTGTAGTCCTTTCTTCCCTTTCTTGTCTTTTTGTAGTCCTTTCTTCCTTTTCTAGTCTTTTTGTAGTCCTTTCTTCCCTTTCTTTTCTTTTTGTAGTCCTTTCTTCCTTTTCTTGTCTTTTTGTAGTCCTTTCTTCCTTTTCTTTTCTTTTTGTAGTCCTTCCTTCCTTTTCTAGTCTTTTTGTAGTCCTTTCTTCCTTTTCTTTTCTTTTTGTAGTCCTTTCTTCCTTTTCTAGTCTTTTTGTAGTCCTTTCTTCCTTTTCTAGTCTTTTTGTAGTCCTTTCTTCCTTTTCTTGTCTTTTTGTAGTCCTTTCTTCCTTTTCTAGTCTTTTTGTAGTCCTTTCTTCCTTTTCTAGTCTTTTTGTAGTCCTTTCTTCCTTTTCTTGTCTTTTTGTAGTCCTTTCTTCCTTTTCTAGTCTTTTTGTAGTCCTTTCTTCCTTTTCTAGTCTTTTTGTAGTCCTTCCTTCCTTTTCTAGTCTTTTTGTAGTCCTTTCTTCCTTTTCTTTTCTCTTTGTAGTCCTTTCTTCCTTTTCTAGTCTTTTTGTAGTCCTTTCTTCCTTTTCTAGTCTTTTTGTAGTCCTTTCTTCCTTTTCTAGTCTTTTTGTAGTCCTTTCTTCCCTTTCTTGTCTTTTTGTAGTCCTTTCTTCCTTTTCTTTTCTCTTTGTAGTCCTTTCTTCCTTTTCTAGTCTTTTTGTAGTCCTTTCTTCCTTTTCTAGTCTTTTTGTAGTCCTTTCTTCCTTTTCTAGTCTTTTTGTAGTCCTTTCTTCCCTTTCTTGTCTTTTTGTAGTCCTTTCTTCCTTTTCTAGTCTTTTTGTAGTCCTTCCTTCCTTTTCTAGTCTTTTTGTAGTCCTTTCTTCCTTTTCTTTTCTCTTTGTAGTCCTTTCTTCCTTTTCTAGTCTTTTTGTAGTCCTTTCTTCCTTTTCTAGTCTTTTTGTAGTCCTTTCTTCCTTTTCTAGTCTTTTTGTAGTCCTTTCTTCCCTTTCTAGTCTTTTTGTAGTCCTTTCTTCCTTTTCTAGTCTTTTTGTAGTCCTTTCTTCCTTTTCTAGTCTTTTTGTAGTCCTTTCTTCCTTTTCTAGTCTTTTTGTAGTCCTTTCTTCCTTTTCTTGTCTTTTTGTAGTCTTTCCTCCTTTTCTAGTCTTTTTGTAGTCCTTTCTTCCTTTTCTAGTCTTTTTGTAGTCCTTTCTTCCTTTTCTAGTCTTTTTGTAGTCCTTTCTTCCCTTTCTTGTCTTTTTGTAGTCTTTCCTCCTTTTCTAGTCTTTTTGTAGTCCTTTCTTCCTTTTCTAGTCTTTTTGTAGTCCTTTCTTCCTTTTCTAGTCTTTTTGTAGTCCTTTCTTCCTTTTCTTGTCTTTTTGTAGTCTTTCCTCCTTTTCTAGTCTTTTTGTAGTCCTTTCTTCCTTTTCTTGTCTTTTTGTAGTCCTTTCTTCCTTTTCTAGTCTTTTTGTAGTCCTTTCTTCCTTTTCTAGTCTTTTTGTAGTCCTTTCTTCCTTTTCTAGTCTTTTTGTAGTCCTTTCTTCCTTTTCTTGTCTTTTTGTAGTCCTTTCTTCCTTTTCTAGTCTTTTTGTAGTCCTTTCTTCCTTTTCTAGTCTTTTTGTAGTCCTTTCTTCCTTTTCTAGTCTTTTTGTAGTCCTTTCTTCCTTTTCTAGTCTTTTTGTAGTCCTTCCTTCCTTTTCTAGTCTTTTTGTAGTCCTTTCTTCCTTTTCTTTTCTCTTTGTAGTCCTTTCTTCCTTTTCTAGTCTTTTTGTAGTCCTTTCTTCCTTTTCTAGTCTTTTTGTAGTCCTTTCTTCCTTTTCTAGTCTTTTTGTAGTCCTTTCTTCCCTTTCTTGTCTTTTTGTAGTCCTTTCTTCCTTTTCTTTTCTCTTTGTAGTCCTTTCTTCCTTTTCTAGTCTTTTTGTAGTCCTTTCTTCCTTTTCTAGTCTTTTTGTAGTCCTTTCTTCCTTTTCTAGTCTTTTTGTAGTCCTTTCTTCCTTTTCTTGTCTTTTTGTAGTCTTTCCTCCTTTTCTAGTCTTTTTGTAGTCCTTTCTTCCTTTTCTAGTCTTTTTGTAGTCCTTTCTTCCTTTTCTAGTCTTTTTGTAGTCCTTTCTTCCCTTTCTTGTCTTTTTGTAGTCTTTCCTCCTTTTCTAGTCTTTTTGTAGTCCTTTCTTCCTTTTCTAGTCTTTTTGTAGTCCTTTCTTCCTTTTCTAGTATTTTTGTAGTCCTTTCTTCCTTTTCTAGTCTTTTTGTAGTCCTTTCTTCCTTTTCTTTTCTCTTTGTAGTCCTTTCTTCCTTTTCTAGTCTTTTTGTAGTCCTTTCTTCCTTTCTAGTCTCTTTGTAGTCCTTTCTTCCTTTTCTTGTCTTTTTGTAGTCTTTCCTCCTTTTCTAGTCTTTTTGTAGTCCTTTCTTCCCTTTCTTTTCTCTTTGTAGTCCTTTCTTCCTTTTCTAGTATTTTTGTAGTCCTTTCTTCCTTTTCTAGTCTTTTTGTAGTCCTTTCTTCCTTTTCTAGTCTTTTTGTAGTCCTTTCTTCCTTTCTAGTCTCTTTGTAGTCCTTTCTTCCTTTTCTTGTCTTTTTGTAGTCTTTCCTCCTTTTCTAGTCTTTTTGTAGTCCTTTCTTCCCTTTCTTTTCTCTTTGTAGTCCTTTCTTCCTTTTCTAGTATTTTTGTAGTCCTTTCTTCCTTTTCTAGTCTTTTTGTAGTCCTTTCTTCCTTTTCTTTTCTTTTTGTAGTCCTTTCTTCCTTTTCTTTTCTTTTTGTAGTCCTTTCTTCCTTTTCTTTTCTTTTTGTAGTCCTTTCTTCCTTTACTAGTCTTTTTGTAGTCCTTTCTTCCTTTTCTAGTCTTTTTGTAGTCCTTCCTTCCTTTTCTAGTCTTTTTGTAGTCCTTTATTCCTTTTCTAGTCTTTTTGTAGTCCTTTCTTCCTTTTCTTTTCTTTTTGTAGTCCTTTCTTCCTTTTCTTTTCTTTTTGTAGTCCTTTCTTCCTTTACTAGTCTTTTTGTAGTCCTTTCTTCCTTTTCTAGTCTTTTTGTAGTCCTTTCTTCCTTTTCTAGTCTTTTTGTAGTCCTTCCTTCCTTTTCTTTTCTCTTTGTAGTCCTTTCTTCCTTTTCTAGTCTTTTTGTAGTCCTTTCTTCCTTTTCTTTTCTCTTTGTAGTCCTTTCTTCCTTTTCTAGTCTTTTTGTAGTCCTTCCTTCCTTTTCTTTTCTCTTTGTAGTCCTTTCTTCCTTTTCTAGTCTTTTTGTAGTCCTTCCTTCCTTTTCTTTTCTCTTTGTAGTCCTTTCTTCCTTTTCTAGTCTTTTTGTAGTCCTTCCTTCCTTTTCTTTTCTCTTTGTAGTCCTTTCTTCCTTTTCTAGTCTTTTTGTAGTCCTTCCTTCCTTTTCTTTTCTCTTTGTAGTCCTTCCTTCCTTTTCTAGTCTCTTTGTAGTCCTTCCTTCCTTTTCTTGTCTTTTTGTAGTCTTTCTTTCCTTTCTAGTCTTTTTGTAGTCCTTTCTTCCCTTTCTTGTCTTTTTGTAGTCCTTTCTTCCTTTTCTTTTCTCTTTGTAGTCCTTTCTTCCTTTTCTAGTCTTTTTGTAGTCCTTTCTTCCTTTTCTAGTCTTTTTGTAGTCCTTTCTTCCTTTTCTTGTCTTTTTGTAGTCTTTCCTCCTTTTCTAGTCTTTTTGTAGTCCTTTCTTCCTTTTCTAGTCTTTTTGTAGTCCTTTCTTCCTTTTCTAGTCTTTTTGTAGTCCTTTCTTCCCTTTCTTGTCTTTTTGTAGTCTTTCCTCCTTTTCTAGTCTTTTTGTAGTCCTTTCTTCCTTTTCTAGTCTTTTTGTAGTCCTTTCTTCCTTTTCTAGTCTTTTTGTAGTCCTTTCTTCCTTTTCTAGTCTTTTTGTAGTCCTTTCTTCCCTTTCTTGTCTTTTTGTAGTCTTTCCTCCTTTTCTAGTCTTTTTGTAGTCCTTTCTTCCTTTTCTAGTCTTTTTGTAGTCCTTTCTTCCTTTTCTAGTATTTTTGTAGTCCTTTCTTCCTTTTCTAGTCTTTTTGTAGTCCTTTCTTCCTTTTCTTTTCTCTTTGTAGTCCTTTCTTCCTTTTCTAGTCTTTTTGTAGTCCTTTCTTCCTTTCTAGTCTCTTTGTAGTCCTTTCTTCCTTTTCTTGTCTTTTTGTAGTCTTTCCTCCTTTTCTAGTCTTTTTGTAGTCCTTTCTTCCCTTTCTTTTCTCTTTGTAGTCCTTTCTTCCTTTTCTAGTATTTTTGTAGTCCTTTCTTCCTTTTCTAGTCTTTTTGTAGTCCTTTCTTCCTTTTCTAGTCTTTTTGTAGTCCTTTCTTCCTTTCTAGTCTCTTTGTAGTCCTTTCTTCCTTTTCTTGTCTTTTTGTAGTCTTTCCTCCTTTTCTAGTCTTTTTGTAGTCCTTTCTTCCCTTTCTTTTCTCTTTGTAGTCCTTTCTTCCTTTTCTAGTATTTTTGTAGTCCTTTCTTCCTTTTCTAGTCTTTTTGTAGTCCTTTCTTCCTTTTCTTTTCTTTTTGTAGTCCTTTCTTCCTTTTCTTTTCTTTTTGTAGTCCTTTCTTCCTTTACTAGTCTTTTTGTAGTCCTTTCTTCCTTTTCTAGTCTTTTTGTAGTCCTTCCTTCCTTTTCTAGTCTTTTTGTAGTCCTTTATTCCTTTTCTAGTCTTTTTGTAGTCCTTTCTTCCTTTTCTTTTCTTTTTGTAGTCCTTTCTTCCTTTTCTTTTCTTTTTGTAGTCCTTTCTTCCTTTACTAGTCTTTTTGTAGTCCTTTCTTCCTTTTCTAGTCTTTTTGTAGTCCTTTCTTCCTTTTCTAGTCTTTTTGTAGTCCTTCCTTCCTTTTCTTTTCTCTTTGTAGTCCTTTCTTCCTTTTCTAGTCTTTTTGTAGTCCTTTCTTCCTTTTCTTTTCTCTTTGTAGTCCTTTCTTCCTTTTCTAGTCTTTTTGTAGTCCTTCCTTCCTTTTCTTTTCTCTTTGTAGTCCTTTCTTCCTTTTCTAGTCTTTTTGTAGTCCTTCCTTCCTTTTCTTTTCTCTTTGTAGTCCTTCCTTCCTTTTCTAGTCTCTTTGTAGTCCTTCCTTCCTTTTCTAGTCTTTTTGTAGTCTTTTATTCATTTTCTAGTCTTATTGTAGTCCTATTTTCCTTATTGCAGTGTTTTTGTTGTCATTGTTCTCGGTTTTACAGCCTTGTTTGTAGTCTTTGTCGTCTTCTTTTGTTGTCTTTTGAAGAATGCTGTGGTATTTAGTTTCTTTGCTGACTTTTAAAATGTCGCTGTAGTCTTTTTGTGCTCATATTGCATCGGGCTCTATTTTATTTTTCTATTTGTAGTGTTTTGATCGTTGTTTTTGTGTCTTTGTTTCCCAGTCTTTTTGTTGCTTTGCTGTTTACAAACATCTTGGTTAATCTTGGTCGTCTGTTTTGGTCTTTTTTTCAGCTGTCTTTTGGCCATTTTGTCTGTTTTTGTAGTTGTTTGTGTCTCTTTTGCCTTTCTTTGTATTTTGTTTCATGAGCATTTGTGCCTGTGCCTCATCCAGAAATCCATCCATGCTAAACGGAGTAGTACAGCCAAAATGAAAATGCAGAAATGATTTTAAGATGCTTAAATCATGAATCAGATGTTTGAAATAACGACGAGCTGCTCGGAGCTCTCTGATTGGCCGGCTGCTCTCACCACAGAGTCCATGTAGGCCTCGGTCCAGATGATGTCATGGTCGTGGTTGATGACCATTGGTCGGCTGAGGACGTGTAGATACTCCATCACATTCTCCTGCACGTCCGCCAGCGTGGAGATGTGTGTGTAGTAACCTGAGACACACACACACACACACACACACACACACACACACACACACACACACACACACACACACACACACACACACACACACACACACACACACACACACACACACACACACACACACACACAACACACACACACACACACACACACACACACACACACACACACACACACACACACACACACACACACACACACACACACACGTTACCTTATATTATGCTGTAATTGACCCATGTGGAGCACATTTTGAACTACTTTGTTATTTGTTTTTCATGTATTGTGTCTTGATATGTGTCTGTTGATGTTACACATGGAGCTGCTGTGATGCAAGTCACATTTCAGATGTCATCTGACCATTAAAGTATTATCGTATCGTACTGAGCAGATTTGTAGTTTATATAACGTATAAACACATCATGTTATTTATGTAATAGTAACGGCTAGTGGCAAATACATGCAGTCTACTAATAAGAAGCATGTTTCCCCGTGAGATTTAGAGAGTAGAAGTATAACATGGCAGAAAATTATAATAATTATATATTGGATGTTTATAGTGCTTTTCCTAATGCTCAAAGACGATTAGTATCATTATACTTCATTTACTTTACTTACCAAATAATTCCACACTTTTTTTTTGGGAAACATTTGTATTGAGCATTGTTGAACTGAGCCTGACATCATATCGTTTCACTGCCTCTCTGTAATGATTGCATTTATACAAATAAATAACGTTAAACTGTGATCAGACCTTTGTTGTTGCAGGCGATCCACTTTGTGTTCTGAGCGAAGGTCATCTCTCTGCCGATCAGGTAGGTGAACACTCGCACCTGGACACAAATAAAAACACTTTCTCTTATCATGGGAAGTGTTATTGTCCTGATTCAGTGTGTGTGTGTGTGTGTGTGTGTGTGTTTAAAGTTTTTCTGCAAAAGTTTCCCAAATATTACGACAAATATTTAACAGAGAAAACCAGAAAACAAGCAAACCTTATGCTGGGGCTGTAATTATGTTCAATGAGAAGTAAAGGGCTCAACAATAAGATTTAGGCCCTGCAGTAAATTAAAGAGCATCATGACAGAATCTACGCTAATTGCAGTTTGTGGGAACATTATGTGAAGCTTAATTCAGAAGATCCTTGATGACAACATGTTAGAGGTTACACCACAATACATATTTTATTTCTATGTAATGTTGATCCTAACAATTTCTAATGTCCCTCACATCTACATGTTATGATATTGTGTTGTTCTAAGTAGTATGCATTTTGTCTTTTTGTATCCTTCTGTAGTCTTGTTGTAGTCTTGTTGTAGTCTTTTTGTAGTCTTGTTGTTGTCTTTTTGTAATCTTGTTGTTGTCTTTTTGTAGTCTTGTTGTTGTCTTTTTGTAGTCTTGTTGTTGTCTTTTTGTAGTCTTTTTGTAGTCTTGTTGTAGTCTTGTTGTTGTCTTTTTGTAGTCTTGTTGTTGTCTTTTTGTAGTCTTGTCGTAGTCTTGTTGTTGTCTTGTTGTAGTCTTGTTGTAGTCTTGTTGTAGTCTTTTTGTAGTCTTGTTGTTGTCTTTTTGTAGTCTTGTCGTAGTCTTGTTGTTGTCTTGTTGTAGTCTTGTTGTAGTCTTGTTGTTGTCTTTTTGTAGTCTTGTCGTAATCTTGTTGTTGTCTTGTTGTAGTCTTGTTGTAGTCTTGTTGTAGTCTTTTTGTAGTCTTGTTGTAGTCTTGTTGTTGTGTTTTTGTAGTCTTGTTGTCGTCTTTTTGTATTTTTTTTGTAGTCTTGTTGTTGTGTTTTTGTAGTCTTGTTGAAGTCTTGTTGTTGTGTTTTTGTAGTCTTGTTGTAGTCTTGTTGTTGTCTTGTTGTAGTCTTGTTGTTGTCTTTTTGTAGTCTTGTTGTAGTCTTTTTGTAGTCTTGTTGTTGTCTTGTTGTAGTCTTTTTGTAGTCTTGTCGTAGTCTTGTTGTTGTCTTTTTGTAGTCTTGTTGTTGTCTTTTTGTAGTCTTTTTGTAGTCTTGTTGTTGTCTTTTTGTAGTCTTGTTGTTGTCTTTTTGTAGTCTTGTTGTTGTCTTTTTGTGTCTTTTTGTAGTTTTTTAAATCCCCTTGTAGTGTTTTTGACTTGTTGTAGTACTTTTGTATCCCGTTGTAATCTTTTTCTAGTGTTATAATGATATAACACTAAGATATGATATTGTGTTGTTCTCAGTAGTATTCATGTTGTTGTTGTTGCTAGTTTTCACCACAGGGTTGCGCCTGTGAGTAAACAAGAGAAGAAGCAGTAGAATTTGGTCTTAATGTACATTATTTAATTTCATACTCTGTACATATCATATTCTATTTACATGTATATATACTTCTTGCACTATTTTGTGTATTTGTGTTTTTGTATTTTATTATATATGTTGCATCGTGGGAGGAGCTCAGGTCAGAATCATTTCATTGCCACTTCTACTCTGTCGCTCATCTGCATACGATGATAAACCTTTGAATCTTGAACATCTGAACTTAGAGTCTTGTTGTTGTCTTTTTGTAGTCTTGTTGTTGTCTTTTTGTAGTCTTGTCGTAGTCTTGTTGTAGTCTTGTTGTAGTCTTGTTGTAGTCTTGTTGTTGTCTTTTTGTATTTTTTTTGTAGTCTTGTTGTTGTCTTTTTGTAGTCTTTTCGTAGTCTTGTTGTTGTCTTTTTGTAATCTTGTTGTTGTCTTGTTGTAGTCTTGTTGTTGTCTTTTTGTAGTCTTGTCGTAGTCTTGTTGTTGTCTTTTTGTAGTCTTGTTGTTGTCTTGTTGTTGTCTTTTTGTAGTCTTGTCGTAGTCTTGTTGTTGTCTTGTTGTAGTCTTTTTGTAGTCTTGTTGTAGTCTTTTTGTAGTCTTGTTGTTGTCTTGTTGTTGTCTTTTTGTAGTCTTGTTGTTGTCTTTTTGTAGTCTTGTTGTTGTCTTTTTCTAGTCTTGTTGTTGTCTTGTTGTTGTCTTTTTGTAGTCTTGTCGTAGTCTTGTTGTTGTCTTTTTGTAGTCTTGTCGTAGTCTTGTTGTTGTCTTTTTGTAGTCTTGTTGTTGTCTTGTTGTTGTCTTTTTGTAGTCTTGTTGTTGTCTTTTTGTAGTCTTGTTGTTGTCTTTTTCTAGTCTTGTTGTTGTCTTGTTGTTGTCTTTTTGTAGTCTTGTCGTAGTCTTGTTGTTGTCTTTTTGTAGTCTTGTCGTAGTCTTGTTGTTGTCTTTTTGT
>CM070429.1:3062341-3067341 GCA_036324595.1 Champsocephalus gunnari | reverse complement strand
TCATCTTCAGACCCTTCATGCTGCCGCTGATGTCCACCATGATGATGATGTCTTTGGGGGAGGTGGCGGCCTGGATGTACCTGAACGCACCACGAGAGGGGACTCATTAATAATTGGATGTACCTGAACGCACCGTCACAGAACAGGTATTTGAGTTCAACACGTAAAAAGTAGAAAGTACAGGTATTTGTGTTCAACATGTGAGAAGTAGAAAGTACAGGTATTTGAGTTCAACATGTAAGAAGTAGAAAGTACAGGTATTTGGGTTCAACATGTAAGAAGTAGAAAGTACAGGTATTTGAGTTCAACATGAGAGAAGTAGAAAGTACAGGTATTTGAGTTCAACATGTAAGAAGTAGAAAGTACAGGTATCTGAGTTCAACATGAGAGAAGTAGAAAGTACAGGTATTTGAGTTCAACATGTAAGAAGTAGAAAGTACAGGTATTTGAGTTCAACATGTAAGAAGTAGAAAGTACAGGTATTTGGGTTCAACATGTAAGAAGTAGAAAGTACAGGTATTTGAGTTCAACATGAGAGAAGTAGAAGGTACAGGTATCTGAGTTCAACATGAGAGAAGTAGAAAGTACAGGTATTTGAGTTCAACATGTAAGAAGTAGAAAGTACAGGTATTTGAGTTCAACATGTAAGAAGTAGAAAGTACAGGTATTTGAGTTCAACATGTAAGAAGTAGAAAGTACAGGTATCTGAGTTCAACATGAGAGAAGTAGAAAGTACAGGTATTTGAGTTCAACATGTGAGAAGTAGAAAGTATAGGTATTTGGGTTCAACATGTGAGAAGTAGAAAGTACAGGTATTTGTGTTCAACATGAGAGAAGTAGAAAGTACAGGTATTTGTGTTCAACATGTAAGAAGTAGAAAGTACAGGTATTTGTGTTCAACATGTGAGAAGTAGAAAGTACAGGTATTTGTGTTCAACATGTAAGAAGTAGAAAGTACAGGTATTTGAGTTCAACATGTAAGAAGTAGAAAGTTCAGGGATTTGAGTTCAACATGTAAGAAGTAGAAAGTACAGGTATTTGGGTTCAACATGTAAGAAGTAGAAAGTACAGGTATTTGAGTTCAACATGTGAGAAGTAGAAAGTACAGGTATTTGTGTTCAACATGTAAGAATTAGAAAGTATAGGTATTTGAGTTCAACATGTAAGAAGTAGAAAGTTCAGGGATTTGAGTTCAACATGTAAGAAGTAGAAAGTACAGGTATTTGAGTTCAACATGTGAGAAGTAGAAGGTACAGGTATTTGTGTTCAACATGTGAGAAGTAGAAAGTACAGGTATTTGTGTTCAACATGTAAGAAGTAGAAAGTACAGGTATTTGTGTTCAACATGTAAGAAGTAGAAAGTACAGGTATTTGGGTTCAACATGTAAGAAGTAGAAAGTACAGGTATTTGAGTTCAACATGTAAGAAGTAGAAAGTACAGGTATTTGGGTTCAACATGTAAGAAGTAGAAAGTACAGGTATTTGTGTTCAACATGTGAGAAGTAGAAAGTGGTCAGAAAAATAAGTTGTGGAGTGAAGTACTGATACCAGAAAAATTTACTTAAGTACAGTAACAAAGTATTTGTACTCCACTACTGGTTATTGACTATCCTGCTTTGATGTTAACATCATTCTGATTATTGATATGAATGAATAAATGCGTGCAGCTGCAGCACCGCGAGGCGTTCAGGGACATATGCAGCGCTCTGGTATTATTTGAAAGGCTTGAACAGTCGCATATGGTGCCATGTGTGCAGCAGTGAGCCGCTAAGGAGAAGATTATCGTCTTGCAGAGGATCAGGACACACACACACACACACACACACACACACACACACACACACACACACACACACACACACACACACACACACACACACACACACACACACACACACACCACACACACACACACACACACACACACACACACACACACACACACACACACACACACACACACACACACACACACACACACACACACACACACACACACACACACGCTGTGGCTTCTCTGTGTGTGTGTGTGTGTGTGTGTGTGTGTGTGTGTGTATTCTAATGGTTTCTCTTGTATTCTAAAAATAGACTCACTTTAGAGCAGAGTTAAGCGTCAGTTTAGTGAAGGTTTATAACCTTTGTGCCTCATTAAGGCATTATTTGACTTATTGTGTCAATGTCTTTGCATAGGCATTCACTTGGCAAGGGTTTAAATGATTTAAATAATGTCCTACTTTGGAAATTGGGCATCAGCTTCTATGATAAGATCTGATGTTCAGGTGTATATCAGTATGTAGTGACTCTACTTTAAAGAGTCCTCTCCTGCTGATGTTCAGGTGTATATCAGTATGTAGTGTCTCTACTTTAAAGAGTCCTCTCCTGCTGATGTTCAGGTGTATATCAGCATGTAGTGTCTCTACTTTAAAGAGTCCTCTCCTGCTGATGTTCAGGTGTATATCAGCATGTAGTGTCTCTACTTTAAAGAGTCCTCTCCTGCTGATGTTCAGGTGTATATCAGTATGTAGTGTCTCTACTTTAAAGAGTCCTCTCCTGCTGATGTTCAGGTGCATATCAGTATGTAGTGTCTCTACTTTAAAGAGTCCTCTCCTGCTGATGTTCAGGTGTATATCAGTATGTAGTGTCTCTACTTTAAAGAGTCCTCTCCTGCTGATGTTCAGGTGTATATCAGCATGTAGTGTCTCCAGTGGCGGCTGGTCATTAGGGGCAGGTGGGGCACAGCCCCACCTAGTGTCAGCAGAAAGTATTACAAATAATGATTACCAAAAAATGCACAAAAAAATAAATAAAATATATAAAATATATTTTAAGATCATGTTTAATCATCTGATTCGTCTGTACATTGTTTAATCTGTGTTCTTCTAATTAGTGTCTACAGTGTCACACAGCTCAATAGGCACACACTGTCAGTGTGTGCCTATTGAGCTGTTTAGAGCCATGTGGGACAAAACCCGATCCTGCCCCTCCCTCTCCCTGTTAAAGCAATGGTGACTGTAAAAACTACACTGCGCATGCTCAGAGTATTGTCCTATTTAATGTGTGTGGCAAAAAAATAATGACCATAGGGGCAAAGTGCTGCCATCCCCACCATACGTCATCTCACATAATTCAGAGCTGATTGGCTGTAAGTACGTGTGCCGCGAAAAGTGTGGTGTGTGAAGGGAGACGAGAGAGCTGCAGTGAGGCGTCCTAAAACCCGGAAGTAAGCTGCGCATGGCTTCCCTCGACCTAAAAGCAACGAGATTTCTCCATAGGATTTTAGAAAATAGCTCAAAATAAGATCTGTGGGAAACAAACCTGTTAGATAAATGAACGTTTTGTTCAGCCGGATAATATCCACATGTCTACCCTACTTTTATAATGTTCGAATCATAAATCTATTGATTAGATTAGATTTATGATAGACTTTTGAAACTACAAGAAGATAAGGAGGACTTTTACAAAAAAGTAATAGAGATGTTTGTCCAGAAGGATAGGCAAATGGACTTCATCTTCATGTCAAGGTAAGACTGCAATTTTATTGAAAATGGGATCTTACTAAGAGAGAACAATTCAATATTTAAATGATAAAATTACATGTTTTGGGTATCCTTTTGTTGAACGGTCTGTTTAAAATTAATTGAAGCGTCAGACAAAAAAGCTTTTGAAAATAATATTATATTTTGATTTAGGTCAAAATATAATATTTGTAAACCTGAAGAGTCAGAGCCTCACCAGCCATGAACCTCTCTGCAGAAGCTTATATTTAGACATCTGAGTTTTGTGTGCCCCACCACTTTTGTACATATAGAAACGCCACTGAGTGTCTCTACTTTAAAGAGTCCTCTCCTGCTGATGTTCAGGTGCATATCAGTATGTAGTGTCTCTACTTTAAAGAGTCCTCTCCTGCTGGTGTTCAGGTGTATATCAGTATGTAGTGTCTCACTTTAAAGAGTCCTCTCCGCTGAGTCAGTGTATATCAGTATGTAGTGTCTCTACTTTAAAGAGTCCTCTCCTGCTGATGTTGGTTAGCTGTCCGGCTCTGTTGTGATTGGTCAACCACTTAGAGATCTCGTATAATGTGTTGGAGCGCTAGCCTATAGAAGTGCGAGTGTTACATAGTGATGTCACTGTGCTGTGGAGTATGTGTTGGAGTGAACTCACCAGTTTCTGTTCCTGCAGTCGAAAGCTGCAACACCGTTAGAGTCTGGAGTCCATTTAATACCTGAGGTGAGATCAGAGCGTTTAAAACTTAGTACCTAATGATGGGCTGTGATTGGTCAATGCACAGAAAGGAAGCAGCATCTTAAACACAACAACAACGAGACAGATTTCTCCCTTTCGGTTTGAACTTTTCTTTCCAAGGAGATATTATATATTTTGCTTAATCAGTTATTTAATTAACATTTTGAAACATATGTGTTTCTGTCAACTGACCGGGAAAGATCCGGAAGAACCCGGTGGAGCTGCCGAAGAACTGCCAGGTGAGCGTGGGATCTTTCTGGAAGTTTCCGATAAAAACATCGTTCAGCGCCTCGAGTTATAGATGGAGTTCAGGATGTTGGGATCTGCAGGAACAAGGATATACACCTGAACATCAGCAGGAGAGGACTCTTTAAAGTAGAGACACTACATACTGATATACACCTGAACATCAGCAGGAGAGGACTCTTTAAAGTAGAGACACTACATGCTGATATACACCTGAACATCAGCAGGAGAGGACTCTTTAAAGTAGAGACTCTACATACTGATATACACCTGAACATCAGCAGGAGAGGACTCTTTAAAGTAGAGACACTACATACTGATATACACCTGAACATCAGCAGGAGAGGACTCTTTAAAGTAGAGACACTACATACTGATATACACCTGAACATCAGCAGGAGAGGACTCTTTAAAGTAGAGACACTACATACTGATATACACCTGAACATCAGCAGGAGAGGACTCTTTAAAGTAGAGACACTACATACTGATATACACCTGAACATCAGCAG
>CM070429.1:3023632-3061841 GCA_036324595.1 Champsocephalus gunnari | reverse complement strand
CGAATTTGAGTTTTGAAGCAACAACACATTCAGACCTTTCAGTCTAAATACCACGTGGTGCAGATGTTTACCGCTTTAAGGGTTGGAATGGAAAACCAACAGAAAGGTGTGGGTTTTTTTTAAAGAGGCCCTGCTGTGTTTGTTGGGGGTTTTCCCTTTCCTGCAGACTGGGCTCTGGTTTCAGACAGAGGGTGAAAAGAGGTGCTGCAGCACAGGCAGTATGAGAACAATAAAGAGCTTTTTGAACAATAAAGCGTGGAGAGATATAGACACTACATACTGATATACACCTGAACATCAGCAGGAGAGGACTCTTTAAAGTAGAGACACTACATACTGATATACACCTGAACATCAGCAGGAGAGGACTCTTTAAAGTAGAGACACTACATACTGATATACACCTGAACATCTGCAGGAGAGGACTCTTTAAAGTGGAGACCCTACATACTGATATACACCTGAACATCAGCAGGAGAGGACTCTTTAAAGTAGAGACACCACATACTGATATACACCTGAACATCAGCAGGAGAGGACTCTTTAAAGTAGAGACACCACATACTGATATACACCTGAACATCTGCAGGAGAGGACTCTTTAAAGTAGAGACACCACATACTGATATACACCTGAACATCAGCAGGAGAGGACTCTTTAAAGTAGAGACACTACATACTGATATGCACCTGAACATCAGCAGGAGAGGACTCTTTAAAGTAGAGTCACTACATACTGATATACACCTGAACATCAGCAGGAGAGTACTCTTTAAAGTAGAGACACTACATACTGATATACACCTGAACATCAGCAGGAGAGGACTCTTTAAAGTAGAGTCACTACATACTGATATACACCTGAACATCAGCAGGAGAGGACTCTTTAAGAAATAAGTTATTTCATTGTAATCTCTAAAAACACCAAAGCCTCTGTAGATGCAGTTCTTCTCTCCGACCACACGATGGCGCTGCAGGTTTAAAGGTTGAATGGTATATTTTACTACCAGACTGGTACCTGTGTTTTTAGGTGGAAAATCCAAGCTGATAAATATCTTGTATTCAGTTCACTTGTTTTTCTTGAATTGTTGGTGCAAAATATTATATGATTCGTTTTGAGCTTTTCCACAAAATATAATTTAATTTCTCTAAAAGTGAAAATAAAATTGTAAAATTATTAAAAAATACTAAATGGCTCATCATATAATAATCAAACAGCTGAATGTAATTAAAATATTTAAAAGCAGAAAGTTCTAATATCTTATGTACATCTAAATTAATGTATATTTAAGGACATATTATATATATTCTTTGTACCATTAAATAACATTATCATCAATAAATTACATTCAAATCTAAATAATCCTAAATATCCAAAAGTTCATCATAAAATGATTTACAGAAATGAAAAAGCAGAGTCGAGTTTTTTTGTATAAATATTCGTTTTCATTTATTAGTCATAAGACTGTCACTCAGTTTTCAGATGTATAAATATAAAGTTTAAAATCTTCACAACAAACAAACAAAAGCACGTACAGACGGAAACATTAAATACATAATTAACACTTTCATTGGAACAAATCAGCTCTTATTTACATCGTATGTACAGAAAAAGAAAAGTGGTCCTCCGCTGCGGTGAAAACATCAAATGATAATAATACTTGTTTTCAAATTGAACAGGAAGCAGACAGACTCCCACACGTTGTTGTTGTTGTGTTACTTACTGCAGTTTATCTACAGCAATCTGCAGTGTTGTATGACATATCTTTAAAACATCACTGGATGTTATTGCAGTTGCTTTTCCTCACGAGGGAATCAAACAGCTGGGGCTTTTTTTACGACTTCAGATGGACGAAAGTGGAGGAATGTAAATGGATGTTTTTTTTGTTTGGCCTCCGTCCTTCATCAAATAGACTTTTTGCACAGAGAGGAAGAAAAAAAAGCCATCTGGACGACTGACTCTAAATCAGCCTTTAAAATAATTTCTCATAACTTAAAATAAAATTGAAATACTGCAAAAAATGAACCGAGTTGTATTCATCACTAAACCTGTGTTTAGAAACGACATTTCCCAGCATTCATAGTGGTTTTTACATCAAAAATGCACCTTTTTTTTTACAGCAGGAAAGACAATTTCAGGGGTTAAATATAGTTAAATATAGAAGATAATTAATGCCAGGAAAATAAATATGGCGTATGGAAACTTGGGAATGAGAAAATACACTTTGAATCCTCTTTCAAAAAATGTTTTTACAGGTCAACAAAATATATTCTTAAAATGTTCAAAATACGAGTCAAAATTAGATAACTATAAATAATTATCGATATTTTTTTGTTGTAACTAATATTTGTAATACTTTAAAAGCTGTTTGATTAAGACTTAAAAATACAAAAAATATTTTCATTGCAAAATCGTCTTCTGCACGTGGAGTTTGCTCGGTAATTATAAAATCTATAACATCTGATATAAAATAAGAAACTCCACCAATAGCGACAAATACTTTTTGGTAAATAAGTAAATGGGCCTTAAGTTGTTTTTATGAACTCAAAAATGATTTCCCCAGAACTCTCGTTTTTTTTCTTGGCACAAATGAGCTTCCATATTTTTGTTTTTTGGAAGGAATCTGGTGCAAAGAGGTGAAAACTCAGCTCAGTTCAACTACATTAAAAGGTAGAGATAGTGGGGGTTTATAGGACTTGGTAGATTAGGTTTGGGTCCTGGATGGGGGTCTGGATGGGGATCTGGATTGGGTTCTGGTTCTGGATCTGGTTCTGGGTCTGGTTCTGGGTTTGGTTCTGGGTCTGGGTCTGGTTCTGGGTCTGGTTCTGGGTCTGGGTCTGGTTCTGTGTCTGGTTCTGGGTCTGGGTTTGGTTCTGGGTCTGGTTCTGGGTCTGGGTCTGGTTCTGGGTCTGGTTCTGGTTCTGCTCTGGTTCGGGGGCAGAGGGGGTGTCGGTTGAGATCCGCTCCACGATGCTGGACAGGCAGTCGAGGCTGGAGACAACAGAGCTGCGATTCTTCAGAGAACCTGCAAAACAAAACACAAGACAACGTTAAAAACCTAAAAAATCTATTTTCTGAACAAAGCTTTTAATTTTCAAGGCAAAGCAAGGAAAGTGTATTCAGCACCTTTCAACACAAGGCAATACAACGTGCTTTACACAAATCAAAGACATTAAGAAACATCAACGTCCCTTTGCTTTTACTGTTAAATAATAATATAATACATAGTTGATTAAATGAATATATTTTCTCTATGAAGTATACTGTAACACACAACTCTGTATCTGTATTTTCCTGCTCAGCATATAACAGTCAAACCTGATGTTTTTAGTTGTATTATTTATATGTTTTTATCAACTATGTGTATAGCTTTACTATGGAACAATTATACAATTATAAAACCTGCACATTTGCAAACACAGTTTTTGACGTTAAAAAATGTATTAATTTGAAGATATTTAATGTTTATTTATCACTACGTCTTTTAAGTGGCAGCATAACTGGCCTTTAAGCTGCTGTTATATTCAATATATTTATTTTTGGGGGGTTTCTTACCGTTTTGTTTCTCTGAGAAATACGAGCTCTCATAATTTCCTCTTCTGTTTTTCTGACAGCTGGGTCCGGTGAAATCCGTCTGCAGAGGCAAAGGAACATATCAGTGAATACGTTTCAGTCCCATGTCTGCATTATTTACAATAAACCAGTCACCGGAAGTCCGGATCTAAGGCCTGTGATCAGTTACACGGATTGGCCAAAGACAGACAATGAGTTCAAATAAGCAAAATAAGCAAAAGTTAAAGTGAGAAAAAGACGGATTTATACTTTTAATAAAATCACAATACATTACTAAACCGGCCCGACAGCCCAGTTCGATGGGGTTCATGTTGTTGTCAGATTGAGGATACAATTCACCAGGAGCTTTGTCTTGACCAATAGAATGAATTCTGGGGGTCGGGGCCTAGACTTTCCCACTTTCCATCCGAAGGACCACCCTACAGTGCGCGAGGCGACACTTCAAGGTTGACGAGGGAATAACATTCACCAGTTTTATTGACTATCATAACGAGTTCCGGTGGTTCGAGCTTAAAATAAATGAATTCAAAAATGCACATGGCACTAAGGACCACCCACATATTATCATTTCACTATTAATCATTTTTTATTCAATCAAATGTTTACGAACGATTTTCATGGAAATCAAATAAAATTATCGTAAAAAATGAACGAAATTAAAAAGTAATGAACGCTTTATTAAATCCTCAGTCACATCGCGAGTGAGTAATAAAGGGATCTAACGACATGTATAGAGCTTTAGTTTCCCACAAACAAATACATGTTTGAAACAAATCGAGTTCAGAAAAATGATGCTTTTCTGAATCAAAACGAAAACATTGTATTAATTATTAAAATCCATGTTTTTGTCTTTTTTTAAAGTCACTTAATTTACAGATAAAAAGACAACCTGGGATTAAACCAAATGGGCGGAAAGACATCCACTTGAATCAGATCGATAACAATAAAACAATTAATAGGATGTGTAAAAACCCGAGGGCTAAAATAATTAAATCAAATTAAATTAAAGAAATGTGAAAATAAATAAATAAACGAATGAAACTCAAACTACGACCGAGTTTCCCCAGAACTCCCCCGGTCCTTTGAGAAGACCTCAGCGGGGTTCTGAGCTTCCGTTTCCCGCAGAATGAATACAGACAGCGCTGGAGGGAAAGCAAGTGTCCCAGAGAAACGACAATAGCAAACACCTGAACCAGCGACGCGAGTCGAACTACAAGAGAAACCAGAGTAAGGATCAATTACTGTCTCAAATGAGAGAACGAATAAAACACAACAAAATAACCACAAAACTATTCCGTGCGTGAAGACACGGTGAGTACACGCGTGGACACGTTCATACGAACACTCAACCCCCTCTCCCCGCACCCTGCGGCATGTTTGACAACATGTACAATAGAATAAGGAAAAGTCAGATTTAAAACTAAACAAACATCTAACTTTTCCGCACGCAAAGACTCACGAGCCAACTAAAGCACCAAAACGAGTCAAACTAAAAGAGAACACCAAAGTAAAGATAAGTGGATACTATATCATATATAAACTAGTGCACACGTGTTTTTAGGAATTACAAAAACGAATAAAACACAAACAAATAACTAAACTAACTTGTCCGTGCGTAAAGACGCAGTGGGTACACACACTCAACCCCCCCCTCTCCCCCCCGCCCCTGCTGCCTGTCTGACAGCTGTCTGGCTCCCTGACACTCACCATGCCGTCCGAGCAGTTGGACCGGGGGCTGGAGGCGTCCGAGTCCCCGCTGTAGTGCTCCATCCCGGGTAGAAGCTCTCCTCCGGCGCGCCCCCCCCCTGCTCCGCGCAGCAGCGCCTGCAGGGACTCGATGTAGCTGATGGCGTTGCGCAGGATCTCCACTTTGGGCAGCCTCTGGTTCGGATTGGCAGAAGTGCATCTCTTCAGGTTCTCAAACGCGTCATTCACCTTCCCCAACCGCCGCCGCTCGCGCATGGTGGCCGCCTTCCTCCTGTCCGCGCCCGTGGTTTTCCTCTTGCACGCTTTGCACGCCCAGAGGAGGCAGCGGCCCGCGTGATGGTGTCCGCTGGGGGCCCGCACGTGCTCGTCCTGGTGGTGGTGGTGCAGGGAGGAGGAAGAGGAGGAGGATGACGGTGAGGGAGAGGGGCACGAGGAAGAAGAGTCCGGCTTCAGGAGGCCCGCGTGCACCAGGCGCGGGTCCAGGTCCTCGAAGAAGTGCATGTCAGTGGTGTTGAAGCACGGGTCGTCGTAGAAATCATCTGCGGCAGGGATGGGGAAAGAGATATCCGACAGCTCCATGGTCACACAGAAAAAATCTAAAACACCACCGAAGAAGAAGGAGGAGAAGGAGAAGAACACACAACTGGAAGATTGACAATAAAGTTGACTTTGAAGAAGAAGAAGGAAAATCCAGAAAGTGTCTGAGTCTGTTTGTGCTGGAGGGGAATGTAGAGTCCTTCACTCTCTTCTGTCCTCTCAGCTGTTGACCTGGACACTTTTATACCTGGGACAGCCCGAGGGGGGCGGGGTCAGAGCAGTGACGCGGGCTGGGGTCTGACCAATCAGCGAGAAGAGGGCGGGGTTTTTACAGCTTCACGGTAATTAGTGTACAATTACCTCTAACAGAGCAGTAACAGCGGGGTAATAAACTGCAGCTCTCAAAGACACATGCGCGAGGGTAAATACTGACAGCAGATATTAAGGATTTAAATCAGGGGGGGGGGTTACTTTATAGAGGGGCGATTTGAGTTTTTATTTTATTACAAAGTCTGTTTTTTTTAATAATAAATTGCGATACATTTTTTTATTAAATACAATGTTTTTCTGGCAGCCAGGAGAGATGGGTCACTAAAGGGAATCACATCGAGAGATGGGTCACTAAAGGAATCACATCGAGAGATGGGTCACTAAAGGGAATCACATCGAGAGATGGGTCACTAAAGGGAATCACATCGAGAGATGGGTCACTAAAGGGAATCACATCGAGAGATGGGTCACTAAAGGGAATCACATCGAGAGATGGGTCACTAAAGGGAATCACATCGAGAGATGGGTCACTAAAGGGAATCACATCGAGAGATGGGTCACTAAAGGGAATCACATCGAGAGATGGGTCACTAAAGGGAATCACATCGAGAGATGGGTCACTAAAGGGAATCACATCGAGAGATGGGTCACTAAAGGGAATCACATCGAGAGATGGGTCACTAAAGGGAATCACATCGAGAGATGGGTCACTAAAGGGAATCACATCGAGAGATGGGTCACTAAAGGGAATCACATCGAGAGATGGGTCACTAAAGGGAATCACATCGAGAGATGGGTCACTAAAGGGAATCACATCGAGAGATGGGTCACTAAAGGGAATCACATCGAGAGAGTGAGAGAAAATGAAATATGGTTGACTTGGGGCCTAATCTGACGTTTAGGCCCCAAGACAGAATAATACACTTTAAAAGATAATAATACATGATTTTAATGGAATACATGTGTTTTACGTGATTGAATAAATATGTATCAAAACAATAAACAAATCAGGAAAGCCAATTTGAAGTTGAAAACATTTTATTTGTGTTTATTTATATTTTGAAAGGAATACAAGTTACAAAAAGGTGGAAAGGAGGAATATTTCTTAAATCAAAGCAGAAAACGGTAATAAAAAAAGGAGAATTTTACAATCTTGATATATTTAAATCTGTATAAATATAATAGTACAATTAAATTGGGGCAAAGTAGTATAACATAAGAATTAATGGTGATATTGTGAAATAAATGACATTTTAAATGTGAGTTAATTATCATCCATTGCGATGTGTTCTCCTTGTGACTAATTGCTTTTTTATTATTAGCTCAAAACAATATTAAAAAACATTTAAAACCAAATAATGTTGATAATAATCTTTTTTTAAATTATTTTCTTCTATTACTTTTCATATATGTATAAAAGTTAAACTTATTAAGAGACAAATTATATCCAAAATGAGCAGAAATACTTCATACAAGGCCTCATATTTCATACTAAGCCACAAAGTGTAAATACTGTCAGTAAAATGAAACATGATTAGTTGAATGTAATTGAGATATTATTAAACGTCCCATCTGCATCACCACCCACACATATTAAAATGTACATTATAGATTTTAATGTCTATATAAAGTATACCTGCAGTACCGACATATTGCAGCAGAGGGCGCTGCAGAGCTCGCATCTGCACGAAGCTACCCTCCTCTGAGTGACAGATGGTCACGAGCTGATGCTTTAAGTGTTGGAGGAAATATTCAAAGCCTCCACTCACAGGATTACTCCAAAAGTGATTGACAGGTCTTCAAATACACCCCACACACAACAACTCAATACAAGGTGATAATGTTTAAACATGCCGGTAATGAAAGGTGTGTGGATACAATGGAAACACACCGTAACAAAACAAGTTCCTATTAGAAGTCAAAGTCTGAAATTCACCTGAAATTATGAAGTGAAAATCCAGAATAATCTTTTAAGCTCACATCAATTGCTTCCAAGTATGAATCATATCATGTCATATAGTGCTATAGACATGAACATGACACATGACCGGTTCTATAGGAGGCTATGAGACTGCTTCGGATGATCGAACATGCTAACAAGGCAAGTTTATTTAGCACTTTTCAACACAAGGCAATTCAAAGTGCTTTACAAAGAACGAAAGACATTCAGAAAATGGCATTTAAAATCAGTCATTAAAAATAAAAGCTAATAAAATAAACATTAAAAGAAAAAATGTGCAGTTTAAGATGTGAACAGTTCAATTAAAGGCAGCGACAAAAAGAAAAGTCTTCAGTCTGGATTTAAAAGTAGTCAGAGTTAGTAAGAGTACGCACTCAAACTAAAGTCTTTATTACATCGACAACAAATACATCATAGAAACACTGGTGAATTAATAATACAAAATAAAGTGCCATTTGGAATAAACAACAACAACAACAACAACAACAACACAACAACAACAACAATAACAACGTCAGGGCTTCTTCTCTGGCCCAGGCGAGATCAAGTTTCATGAGATGATGCATAATCCATCCATCCGGAGGAAGGGAACACACGTCATGGATGCAATGGTATCCCAACGTTACCACTTTATTCCGGACATTTCAAAAAGGGATCCCAAAATGTTCGCACTATTCTGAACGTTTTATTTGATCATCAACATGTTGACATTATTTAGAAAAGCGTTGTCCTTCTGTGTTCGAGGTATAGGTGAGTATACGTGTGTCTTGTGCCATGATGTTGTCGCTAACGTCTGGCTCAGGCCCAGACTTCAGACGCACTGAAGCTGAGATGGAGCGGTGGAGGACAGAGGGGCACTTTGAGGGTAACAAGGCGTCCCAAACGGCTGCTGACGGAAAACCGTTTCACACGACTCGTAAACGGGGAGCGACGGGCGGCCGCCTCTGCAGCTCCAGCATCTGGAAGCACATCGGCTCCACAGCACGGCTTCACTCTGAGACTGACCCGGAACTCAGAGAGACATGGACACCGCCCGGCTTCACTCTGAGACTGACCCGGAACTCAGAGAGACATGGACACCGCCCGGCTTCAGAACGGAGCTCCATACCTCTCTACCCCAATACCTCTCTACCTCTCTACCCCAATACCCCAATACCTCAATACCTCAATACCCCAATACCCCAATACCCCAATACCCCAATACCCCAATACCTCAATACCTCAATACCTCAATACCCCAATACCCCAATAACCCAATACCTCAATACTTCTCTGCCTCAATACCTCAATACCCCAATACCTCTCTACCTCTCTACCTCAATACCCCAATACCCCAATACCTCAATACCCCAATACCTCTCTACCTCTCTACCCCAATACCCCAATACCTCAATACCTCAATACCTCTCTACCCCAATACCCCAATACCCCAATACCTCAATACCTTGATACCCCAATACCCCAATACCTCAATACCCCAATACCCCAATACCCCAATACCTCAATACCCCAATACCCCAATACCCCAATACCTCAATACCTCAATACCTCAATACCTCTCTACCTCTCTACCTCAATACCCCAATACCTCAATACCCCAATACCCCAATACGTCAATACCTATCTACCTCTCTACCTCAATACCTCTCTACCTCAATACCCCAATACCCCAATACCCCATACCTCAATACCCCAATACCCCAATACCCCAATACCTCAATACCCCAATACCTCAATACCCCAATACCCCAATACCCCAATACCCCAATACCCCAATACCCCAATACCTCAATACCCCAATACCTCAATACCCCAATACCTCAATACCCCAATACCTCAATACCTCAATACCTCTCTACCTCAATACCCCAATACCCCAATACCCCAATACTTCAATACCTCTCTACCTCTCTACCTCAATACCTCTCTACCTCAATACCCCAATACCCCAATACCCCAATACCCCAATACCTCAATACCTCTCTACCTCTCTACCTCAATACCTCTCTACCTCTATACCCCAATACCCCAATACCCCAATACCCCAATACCCCAATACCTCAATACCTCAATACCCCAATACCCCAATACCCCAATAACTCAATACCTCAATACCCCAATACCCCAATAACTCAATACCTCAATACCCCCAATACCCCAATACCCCAATACCCCAATACCCCAATACCTCAATACCTCTCTACCTCTCTACCTCAATACCTCTCTACCTCAATACCCCAATACCCCAATACCTCAATACCTCTCTACCTCTCTACCTCAATACCCCAATACCCCAATACCTCAAAACCTCTCTACCTCAATACCTCAATACCCCAATACCCCAATACCTCTCTACCTCAATACCTCAATACCCCAATACCCCAATACCCCAATACATCTCTACCTCTCTACCTCAATACCCCAATACCCCAATACCCCAATACCTCAAAACCTCTCTACCTCAATACCTCAATACCTCAATACCCCAATACCCCAATACCCCAATACCTATACCTCTCTACCTCGATGCCTCAAAACCTCTCTACCTCAATACCTCAATACCCTAATACCCCAATACCTATACCTCTCTACCTCGATACCCCAATACATCTCTACCTCAATACCTCAATACCCCAATACCTCAAAACCTCTCTACCTCAATACCTCAATACCTCTCTACCTCTCTCAATACCTCAATGCCCCAGGGGTGTCAAACTCAATTTCATTCCGGGCCACATCAGCATTATGGTTGCACTCAAAGGGCCGGTTGTAATTTATATAAATATACATATGTAAATATGTAATATATATTAAATAATGTATTATATTACATTGTTGGCCCTGCATTGGATTATTATCAGTTCTGGTAATATCTTCCTAAATAACTACGTCTGAAAGCAGAAGTCTAGGGCAAATCATTGAAAGCAAATATTCAACAATTACACCACTTGTATTGTATATTGTATTCTTTGCAAGCTCTTGCGGGCCACATAAAATGAGGTCGCGGGCCGGATTTGGCCCCCGGGCCTTGAGTTTGACACCCCTGGTCTAGACCTTTCTAATTCATTCTGTTAATTTGTCGAGTCCAAATAATCCTAGAATACATTTGATTTGTTGAAAATAAGGTTGACTTTTACTCTCAACATTTATTTCCAAAATCGTTCACTTAACTTCTTGTTTCTTCATCACTGAAATCATAACAACAAAGACAACACATGCTGGTTAGAGCAGCACACTTGTAATGCCAGTTTTACCTCCCTCCCCCCCCCCGGCCTCTTGGTATCTTGAACCCAAAATGACCATCTTATTTGAAAAATTAGATCTTTGCCATTCGGAGGAAAAACAAGAAGCCCAGAGCGATGGAGGACACCTGCTCCGACAACATGAGGGATGTCTCAGGAGGGGGAATGAATAATAAATTCTGTTGAGGAGACGTTCTGGGCGTAAAAGGAGATCTCTGTTACAGACTGCAGCTCCTCTGTCTCACAGATAAAGTTCAGATCGTAAATTTAGAGTCAAAACGGATCCACAAATCAAGTCCTGGATCACATAAACCTCCCCCAGCCGGCTGAAGGGTCTTCGGGGCAACACACACTGACCTTTGACCCCTGACTGTCACAGCAGTTATCTCAAGTATTAAAAAACGCTGACAAACTTATACCTCGAGTACAGAAGGAAATAGTATACTTTTAACTCCACTACTTCGATCTGAATATGCACTTTCAGATATAAAACACAAACATGTTTATATATTATATTTGATTTAGTTTAGTTTAGTTTATATATTTATATTGTCGTGGACGGTCCCCCATCGATGAACTGTCACAAAAACAGTAAATGGAGCAGCTTTAGCCGACATGGCTAATTTCCAGCCGTTGTCCCCGGATACCAGATGGTAAGAGACACAATTACAATATGTCAACAGCATTAGTTATAAGAAAATATATAAAATAAAAAGGAGGAAAGAGGATAAAAGAGAACAATAAACAACACACGTTACTATACTGAACACAAATATAAACGCAACACTTTTGTTTTTGCTCCCATTTGTCATGAGATGAACTCAAAGATCTAAAAAAAAATTAAAAACACAAAATAACCATTTCTCTCAAATATTGTTCAAAAATTGGAAAAGATCTGTGATAGTGAGCACTTCTCCTTTGCCGAGATAATCCATCCCACCTCACAGGTGTGGCATATCAAGATGCTGATTAGACAGCATGATTATTGCACAGGTTAGGTTAGGCTGGCCACAATAAAAGGCCACTCTGAAACGTGCAGTTTTGCTTTATTGGGGGGGTCTGGGGGGGTCCGAAAACCAGGCAGTATCTGGTGTGAGGGGTAGGGGTAGGGTTAGGGGTAGGGTAATGTTGTGAATCGAGTGGCCCATGGTGGTGGTGGGGTTATGGTATGGGCAGGCGTATGTAATGGATGACGTACACAGGCCACTCGATTCACAACATTACCCTAAGTGTGGGTAGAGAGTTCCAGTTTTGTATTGCTGTGACCGAGAATGATGACTGACCAAAAGTCCTCTTCCTGAATGGGACTGATAGGTCGCCACGTGTGGAACTTCTCGTGGTCCGTCTGGTGTTGTTACGTTGAGTAACCAATGAGCTAAGAGGTGGAGGGGCTGTATTGTGCAGGACTTTGTAAACCAGAACGATGTTCCTATACTTTATTAGATCTTCCCAACTCAGCATGTTATGCTTGTTGAGGATGGCACCGTGATGGGAGCGGTTAGGTTTCTGGTCCAGTACTTTGAGGGCTTGTTTGTGCAGGGTTGCTCGTGGCTTCAGTGTGGAGCTGATAGTTTGACCCCAGCTTGTGAGACAGTATGTAAGATGTGATGTGTTCGTGGCATCCATGTATCATTTGGCAGAATTCAATGTCATTGTGTTTCTTATGTATTTAAAATTTGCTCGGCTAAACTTGACTCTTTGGGTCACTTTTTTGACTTGTGTTGAAGGTTAAATTAGAGTCAATAATGATTCCAAGGTACTTAACCTGAGGCACAATGTTAACCTGTTCACCTGATGCTTATATTTCACACAATGTTGCATTTTCTTTTTGTGAAAAACATTCCAACTGTTTTGTTGACATTAAGCTGAAGGCCGGAGCGGTGTAGCCAGCTAGTGACCAGCACTAAAGCTGAGGTCAGTTTATCAGCAGCCCTTTGCTTTGTGTTGGCATGCACATATATCACAGGGTCATCGGCATATAGCTGTGTTTCCACATCAGGACAGACAGATGGCGGGTCATTAATATATAGGGTGAAAAGATGTGGACCAAGTATTGAACCTTGTGGTACTCCGGTGCTTAAGTCTAGAGCTGGAGAGAGTCGATTATTGACGGTAACATTCAATCCAACTGAGTGTTAATGGAGAGCAGTTAAAAGCCGACAGTTTGGACAGAAGGACCTCATGGTTGACTGTATCAACGGCTTTGCGTAGATCCAGAAATACTGCACCAACAACACCTCCTTTGTCAACCATTGCTTTGACATTTTCTATAAAAAAGCAGTTGGCTGTTTCGGTTGAAGCCAAACTGCATGGGATGAAGTTGAAATGGACTGTTGTTGAAGGAGACAAGCTGTTCTGACACCCACTTCTCAGCCACCTTGGACACAACAGGTAAGATGCTAATTGGGCCGTAGGTGTTGATGTTTAGAGGGTCACCTGACTTGAAAATGGGGGTTACAATTGCAGTCTTCCATGCACTTGGGAATGTCCCATGTAATACAGATGAATTGATGATTTGGGTAAGAGGGCAGACTAAGCAATCTTGCAGTGATGTAAGCGTTGTAGAATCCATAGCGTATGTGTCCTCAGCTGTCGAAGTTTTAAGATAATTAATAATTGCTTCCGTTTTTAATTCCGATATGGGTTGAATGCAAAAGGACATCTTACTTTCGTCGACTTTGATAATATGTTCTGCTCTCAAAGGGAAGTTCTGTGCAATCTCATCTACAGAGTTGATACACATGTATTAAAAGCTATTGTTGTTCTGGGTCTTATAGGTTACCATTCTCTTTTAGTTCAAGCTGCTTGTTTGGCCTGTGCTTGATTCCCAGTAAGTTTTTAATCTGTTCCCAAATTATTTTAGTGTTACCTTTTGCCTCATTAATTATTGTTATGACGAAGTTGGCTTTGGCCTTTCTGATCGTTTGAGTTACTTTGTTACGTAATGAAGTAAACCTATGCCTGTCAGTGGTTCATTTAGTTTTCAGTGCAAAGTCTCTTTCCTTCATCAAGTTCAATATGTCCGTATTGAACCAGGGAAGTGCATTGTTTTTGTGGAGAACATCTGCACTAAATCATGTAGCTTGGTGGCAAACATGTGGCTGTCTGTTTCTACACTGCTGATGCACTGATTACAGTAAGTTGTTAAAGTTAACTTTATCTAAAGCATTTTAAACCCACATTTGAACATCAGCAGGAGAGGACTCTTTAAAGTAGAGACACTAAATACTGATATACACCTGAACATCAGCAGGAGAGGACTCTTTAAAGTAGAGACACTACATACTGATATACACCTGAACATCAGCAGGAGAGGACTCTTTAAAGTAGAGACACTACATACTGATATACACCTGAACATCAGCAGGAGAGGACTCTTTAAAGTAGAGACACTACATACTGATATACACCTGAACATCAGCAGGAGAGGACTCTTTAAAGTAGAGACACTACATACTGATATACACCTGAACATCAGCAGGAGAGGACTCTTTAAAGTAGAGACACTACATACTGATATACACCTGAACATCAGCATCTTGTACTTGAGTAAAAGTAGAAGTACTCAGATATTGTACTTGAGTAAAAGTAGAAGTACTCAGATCTTGTACTTGAGTAAAAGTAGAAGTACTCAGAGCTTTTACTTGAGTAAAAGTAGAAGTACTCATATGTTGTACTTGAGTAAAAGTAGAAGTATTGAGATCTTGTACTTGAGTAAAAGTACAAGTACCAGAGTGTAGGAATACTCTGTTACAGTAAAAATCCTGCATTCAAAATGTTCCTCAAAGTGAAAGTAGAAAAGTATTCTCATCAAAATATAGTTAAAAGTGACCTATCAGGCAAAATGCACTTTTGTACGTCTTGTATACATGAATATGTGTCCCTGGTGTTCCAGGGAACTCACCAAGTGTCAGAAAACACAACCCTCTCTCTTTTCCTCCGTACCCAAATCTCTAAAAACGGGGCTTTAACGGATCTGATACAGACTGATCCAGATTTGAATTTTTCTGACGTCAGAAAAGGAGAGCTCCGCCTATCTGGGCATTTCTCCACCTATCAGGGGAATGGGGGGTTGGGCCACGGCCGGCCATTGCTGCTCGAAAGCGCTGGAGACGCTGTAGTACATATGCCAGGCCTGTAAGTGGCGCTGTAGTCTGCCACAAAAGCAGCGAAGAAGACTTCCCGCGCATGGTTGCCATGGTTGCCCTTCTGTTTATTCTCCGCTGTGGCTCTTTTTCTCCCTCCCCGAGGCAAGCGGTTGCTCCCTCGCTGTAACTCTCTCCGTAGTCCACCAGCAGATGACAAATACCCACCTCTCCGCCTCTCCCAAGGGACGAGGGGACCGTGCGGCAGAGTTTCAGTTCGATTTTTTTTCGCCGGTCAAGATGTCCGTTAAAGTTTAAATCTTCCGGACAAAATTAGAAAAGTGCCGGTCAGAGGTCTTCTGTGTTATTTATTGAGCTTTAAAACAAATGAATAATGAGTCTATATAATTATATAAGAATAAAACACGGAGGACAGAGATCTCTTTTTCACCCCCTCTTCCGACAGCCCAGCAGCTGATCTCAGAGCACGCTCCCCTCTCCTGCAGGGGGGCGTGGTCAGCTGCAAGGGGGCGTGGTCAGCTGCAGCTCACAGAATCAGCCCCCTGCAAAAACAGGGCTGGAAAGAGCAAATAGAGCGAAATGAGGCATGGCTAAAATGCAGAGTCTGTTTGGTATTTTGAAAAAAAACTATAATTATATACTTTATATAGGTATGGCCCTACAATATATTGTTCAAATATAGCATGATAGGTCCACTTTAAAGTAGCGACAGTGAAAATAGTCATTGTGCAGATTGGTCCATTTCAGAATAATATCTATGATGTGTTTTATAATGATTGATCATGAAAGTGTTCTCAAAGCTGGTGAAGGTGCAGCTAGTCTGAAGTACTTTGTAGACTGCAGGGTAGCTGGTGGAGGTGCAGCTAGTCTGAAGTACTTTGTAGACTGCAGGGTAGCTGGTGAAGGTGCAGCTAGTCTGAAGTACTTTGTAGACTGCAGGGTAGCTGGTGGAGGTGCAGCTAGTCTGAAGTACTTTGTAGACTGCAGGGTAGCTGGTGGAGGTGCAGCTAGTCTGAAGTACTTTGTAGACTGCAGGGTAGCTGGTGGAGGTGCAGCTAGTCTGAAGTACTTTGTAGACTGCAGGGTAGCTGGTGAAGGTGCAGCTAGTCTGAAGTACTTTGTAGACTGCAGGGTAGCTGGTGAAGGAGCAGCTAGTCTGAAGTACTTTGTAGACTGCAGGGTAGCTGGTGGATTTACTCCAGGTGGAACTCAAGTCTGATTCAACACTTGGTTATATTTCACATCATTCATCCACATCTGTGAAGTAACTAAAGGTATTAAATACATGTAGTGGAGTAGAAGTACACAGTAGCAGGAACATGGAAAGTACAAGTACCTCAAAATGAGTAAGGTACTTGAGCTTCTCTAAGTGTTCTCTCAGGCCTCCTGCGGTGCAGCTTCACCTGGTGGAGGCTGGCTCTCCTCCTTCAATCTGTGACAGCGAGGTCCAGATGATTACCATTGGGGGGGTAAGGGGGTCGTGTCAAGGGTGTGTAGTCCTGTTGACCCTGAGGTTCTCCAGGCTGAGAGGAGGCCTTTCTTCCCCCCCAGGACCAGCTGACCCCCCGGGGAGCGAGCAGCCCTCCCGTCACTCACGCTGCAACCAGAGAAGAAGAAAAACACAAAATCTTGCCAAGTATATTTGTCCAATTTCTCGTCCGAATATGTCTTTACACGCGATATGAGATATAGGGTCTTATATTTAGACGATGCATCTGCAAGACCCTTGAAAACATCTTATTTTGTGTCTCACGTTTCTTTAAGCTGCTGTGGTTTTTGTAAAAGATCGTTCACCTTGTTTTAACATATATATCTTACTTGATTAAAAAAATAAATAATTCTTATTGGAGATTAGCCAACTAACATCGCAACATGTTTGAGCATTTCAGGCTTATATTGTCGCACAACATTTACTGATCCTGGTTAACGAGTTCTCCAGCTAGTCACAAGATCTGATGTATCTAAATATCCCGTCTCATCTAAAGCACATCTTCACTTGCTCTATTGGCAGATGCTTATCACAAGCAAAACCATATTTTACTTGATTTTGGAGCAGCATTTTGTCCAGTGAAGAAGTAGAAAAGATAAAGATATTATACTGGACTGAAACAAGGTCGTCACAATATGTACACATTGTTATTATTATGCACATATTAAAACGCACACACACACACACACATAAACACACCACACACACACACAGACACACACACACACACCACACACACACACACACACACACACAGAGACACACACACACACACACACACAGAGACACACACAAACACACACACACGCACACACACACACACAGACACAGACACACACACCACACTCACACACACACACACACACAGACACACACACACACACACACACACACACCACACACACACACACACACACACACACACACACACACACACACACACAGAAAGCACTTAATAAAGCTAAATGTGCAGACTGACAGGAGAGGTGTCGGCCTTCACACCTGCTGCCTGCTGTAAACCTCCAACGCTACAACCAGCGCTTTGTCCTGCTCTCACACCCACACACACACACACACCCACACACACACACACACACACACACACACCCTCACTGAGCTGGATTACCTCGCAGCAGCAGATTTATGGCGGACAGTTGTGTCGTTAGTTGTGTTTGTGGAGAGCTGACCAGGAGCTCGATATCATCCCGGCCCAACCCCCACTTCGTGTCTAACTACTGTCGAACACTCAGATCGCTTCAAACACTCTTTTGGATCTCCTGGAATCAGGTTTGTTGTCTTGTAGATTTAGTGCGATAGCGACTTCATTATTTGAATAGAAGACACTAGATTTGTGTAATGGTAATATTTTACTCTGGTCACGATGTCTGAACCAACCAAAGAGCTCTAGCTGCTAGGCGGTTTCAGAATCACCTCGAATAGTTCTGCTGCTTTCCTCGATTGGATCAGTTTCACAGCATCGTAGAGTAAAACAGTGCGACTAAGGATACTGACGTTATATGAAGTCAATTGGACACAAGTGTGGAAGTGATTCACCGACCGACGTTTCTCTTGGACATGACGGACGTTGAGTCACCATCTGAACAATAGAGTGAAATGAAACGGTGATTCAATCGGATCGTCGTTCTCATTTCAGTTTCTGAGTCATGTTTGGCTCTGAGGGCTTTAGCAACGAAGTGTTTCTTCCAGCGTTCGCCACTGAGGACCGCCGCCTCTCGTTTTGAATTCCTGTCTCTCATCACATGACTCGGCTTATTATAAATACGTGCCGAGCTTCAGACACAGCAGCTGGTGAGCCAAAACATCTCGTCTGACGGCTGCAGGGAAACAAAAACTCAACATCTGATATTTCAACCAATTATAATGTCTCCAACTGGTATCAAGAATCGTGGAATTTTAGTGTAATCGAGTACTACATTTCTAGTATTGTGACATTCCAAGTAACTAACACCCAGAGAAAACTTTTTTCAAAGCACTGTTTGGACAGTTATTTGAACCCAAGACCAGTGGAGGTAGCCAAAAGAGCTGCTGGATTAAAGTCTGTTAGTCATGTGACATGTTTAGTGCAAAGGTGCTGTGTTGGCCCAGTGTTTGATTGTTGTTTGTTCGGTTTTGGCCCAAAGTTGGCCCTGTTTTGGAACGCCATATTTCAGGTGTTTCCCAATGTCGGCCCAGTGTTGTATCCCCATTGGCCTGATGTTGTCGTTGGTGGGCTAATGTCGGCCTGATGTTGGCCAATCACTGGCCCATCACTGGCCCGGTATTGGCCCACATTTTAACCCAGCGTTGGCCCGGCATTTTCAAGGCATTAGCCTGAATTGGCCCAAACTTGGCCCGCTGTTGGCCCAGTGTTAGCCCAGTGTTAGCCCAGTACTACCCAACATTGGTCCAGTGTTAACCCAGCATTGGTCCAACGTTTACCCAGTATTGGCCCAGTATTTACCCAGCGTTGACCCAGTATTGGCCCAGTATTGGCCCACAGTTAACGCATAATTGGCCCAGAATTGGACCAGTTTTGGCCCAGTGTTACCCAGCGTTGGCCCAGTGTAAACCCAGCATTGGCCCAGCGTTGACCCAGTATTGACCCAGTATTGACCCAGTATTTACCCATCATTGACCCAGTATTGGCCCTGTATTTACCCAGCATTGACCCAGTATTGGCCCAGTATTGGCCCACAGTTAACCCAGAATTGGACCAGTTTTGGCCCAGCGTTGACCCAGTATTGGCCCTGTATTGACCCAGTGTTGGCCCAGTATTTACCCAGCATTGACCCAGTATTGGCCCAGTATTGGCCCAGCTTTGACCCAGTATTTGCCCAGTATTTACCCAGCTTTGACCCAGTATTGGCCCAGTATTTACCCAGCTTTGACCCAGTATTGGCCCACAGTTAACCCAGAATTGGCCCAGAATTGGACCAGTTTTGGCCCAGCGTCGGCCTGCAGCTGTCCCACAGATCAGCAGGACTTCTCTTTAGCCCTCACTAACAACAGCTGTCCGCTCAGAGTCTCCACACCGTCATCAGCGGAGGGTCTTCAGCTCACAACTCGCCTCATTACGCTCTAATGGAGGGAGGACAGAGACGAGCAAAATACAATTACAGACCGGAGCAGGACACCCGAGCCTCGGCCGGGCATCGACACGAGAGCCGGCCTCGTTACGGGACCATGACCAGCGCGTTGTAAACTTTATCGACAGAGAAACACACTTGTGGAATATTAGTTAAGTTATATAACATCAATTAGCTATTAGCCAAAGTATGTAAAAGTATCAAAGTACTGGTTTGGTCTCTTTGGCTGATATATCTGACATCATTAAATCAGAGTTTCAGAGTTTTTCGACATATTTGACTTTAAATCACGTGCACATGATGGAGCATTAGGAGCCAAACATGTTGGAGGTTGTTCTTTAACAATGTGTTGGATTTAAAGGCTTCTAATAACGTCCATTGAGTAAAATGTTCATCCTGAAAGTAAATACAACCTGACAAATAAATGTAGTGGAGTATGATATTGCCCTCAGAGATGTAGAGGAGTGGAAGTATGAAATATAGCATACACAACGGAAATACTCGTTTAATTGAGTACATTTAGTAACTTTCCACCGCTGCTTCTGAAAGATGGTGTTGCCCTCTAAAGTAAATCTGGGTTTCTCTCTGAGGCCCAGAGGCGGGAAGTCGTTTCTGATGACTTTTTACTTTGACTTCAAATACCTGTACTTTCTACTTCTTACATGTTGAACACAAATACCTGTACTTTCTACTTCTTACATGTTGAACACAAATACCTGTACTTTCTACTTCTCACATGTTGAACTAAAATACCTGTACTTTCTACTTCTCTCATGTTGAACTCAAATACCTGTACTTTCTACTTCTCACATGTTGAACTCAAATACCTGTACTTTCTACTTCTTACATGTTGAACTCAAATACCTGTACTTTCTACTTCTTACATGTTGAACTCAAATACCTGTACTTTCTACTTCTTACATGTTGAACACAAATACCTGTACTTTCTACTTCTCACATGTTGAACTCAAATACCTGTACTTTCTACTTCTCACATGTTGAACACAAATACCTGTACTTTCTACTTCTCTCATGTTGAACTCAAATACCTGTACTTTCTACTTCTCACATGTTGAACTCAAATACCTGTACTTTCTACTTCTTACATGTTGAACTCAAATACCTGTACTTTCTACTTCTTACATGTTGAACACAAATACCTGTACTTTCTACTTCTTACATGTTGAACTAAAATACCTGTACTTTCTACTTCTTACATGTTGAACTCAAATACCTGTACTTTCTACTTCTTACATGTTGAACACAAATACCTGTACTTTCTACTTCTCACATGTTGAACTCAAATACCTGTACTTTCTACTTCTCACATGTTGAACACAAATACCTGTACTTTCTACTTCTCTCATGTTGAACTCAAATACCTGTACTTTCTACTTCTCACATGTTGAACTCAAATACCTGTACTTTCTACTTCTTACATGTTGAACTCAAATACCTGTACTTTCTACTTCTTACATGTTGAACACAAATACCTGTACTTTCTACTTCTTACATGTTGTACTCAAATACCTGTACTTTCTACTTCTCTCATGTTGAACTCAAATACCTGTACTTTCTACTTCTCTCATGTTGAACTCAAATACCTGTACTTTCTACTTCTCACATGTTGAACACAAATACCTGTACTTTCTACTTCTCTCATGTTGAACTCAAATACCTGTACTTTCTACTTCTCTCATGTTGAACTCAAATACCTGTACTTTCTACTTCTCACATGTTGAACACAAATACCTGTACTTTCTACTTCTCTCATGTTGAACTCAAATACCTGTACTTTCTACTTCTCTCATGTTGAACTCAAATACCTGTACTTTCTACTTCTCTCATGTTGAACACAAATACCTGTACTTTCTACTTCTTACATGTTGAACTCAAATACCTGTACTTTCTACTTCTTACATGTTGAACACAAATACCTGTACTTTCTACTTCTCACATGTTGAACTCAAATACCTGTACTTTCTACTTCTCACATGTTGAACACAAATACCTGTACTTTCTACTTCTCTCATGTTGAACTCAAATACCTGTACTTTCTACTTCTCTCATGTTGAACTCAAATACATGTACTTTCTACTTCTCTCATGTTGAACTCAAATACCTGTACTTTCTACTTCTTACATGTTGAACACAAATACCTGTACTTTCTACTTCTCTCATGTTGAACACAAATACCTGTACTTTCTACTTCTCTCATGTTGAACTCAAATACCTGTACTTTCTACTTCTCTCATGTTGAACTCAAATACCTGTACTTTCTACTTCTCACATGTTAAACACAAATACCTGTACTTTCTACTTCTCTCATGTTGAACTCAAATACCTGTACTTTCTACTTCTTACATGTTGAACACAAATACCTGTACTTTCTACTTCTCTCATGTTGAACACAAATACCTGTACTTTATACTTCTCACATGTTGAACTCAAATACATGTACTTTCTACTTCTCTCATGTTGAACTCAAATACCTTTACTTTCTACTTCTCACATGTTGAACTCAAATACCTGTACTTTCTACTTCTTACATGTTGAACTCAAATACCTGTACTTTCTACTTCTTACATGTTGAACACAAATACCTGTACTTTCTACTTCTTACATGTTGAACTAAAATACCTGTACTTTCTACTTCTTACATGTTGAACTCAAATACCTGTACTTTCTACTTCTTACATGTTGAACTCAAATACCTGTACTTTCTACTTCTTACATGTTGAACACAAATACCTGTACTTTCTACTTCTCACATGTTGAACTCAAATACCTGTACTTTCTACTTCTCACATGTTGAACACAAATACCTGTACTTTCTACTTCTCTCATGTTGAACTCAAATACCTGTACTTTCTACTTCTCACATGTTGAACTCAAATACCTGTACTTTCTACTTCTTACATGTTGAACTCAAATACCTGTACTTTCTACTTCTTACATGTTGAGCACAAATACCTGTACTTTCTACTTCTTACATGTTGTACTCAAATACCTGTACTTTCTACTTCTCTCATGTTGAACTCAAATACCTGTACTTTCTACTTCTCTCATGTTGAACTCAAATACCTGTACTTTCTACTTCTCACATGTTGAACACAAATACCTGTACTTTCTACTTCTCTCATGTTGAACTCAAATACCTGTACTTTCTACTTCTCTCATGTTGAACTCAAATACCTGTACTTTCTACTTCTCTCATGTTGAACTCAAATACCTGTACTTTCTACTTCTCTCATGTTGAACACAAATACCTGTACTTTCTACTTCTTACATGTTGAACTCAAATACCTGTACTTTCTACTTCTTACATGTTGAACACAAATACCTGTACTTTCTACTTCTCACATGTTGAACTCAAATACCTGTACTTTCTACTTCTCACATGTTGAACACAAATACCTGTACTTTCTACTTCTCTCATGTTGAACTCAAATACCTGTACTTTCTACTTCTCTCATGTTGAACTCAAATACATGTACTTTCTACTTCTCTCATGTTGAACTCAAATACCTGTACTTTCTACTTCTTACATGTTGAACACAAATACCTGTACTTTCTACTTCTCTCATGTTAAACACAAATACCTGTACTTTCTACTTCTCTCATGTTGAACTCAAATACCTGTACTTTCTACTTCTCTCATGTTGAACTCAAATACCTGTACTTTCTACTTCTCACATGTTAAACACAAATACCTGTACTTTCTACTTCTCTCATGTTGAACTCAAATACCTGTACTTTCTACTTCTTACATGTTGAACACAAATACCTGTACTTTCTACTTCTCTCATGTTGAACACAAATACCTGTACTTTCTACTTCTCACATGTTGAACTCAAATACATGTACTTTCTACTTCTCTCATGTTGAACTCAAATACCTTTACTTTCTACTTCTCACATGTTGAACTCAAATACCTGTACTTTCTACTTCTCTCATGTTGAACACAAATACCTGTACTTTCTACTTCTCACATGTTGAACTCAAGTACCTGTACTTTCTACTTCTTACATGTTGAACACAAATACCTGTACTTTCTACTTCTCACATGTTGAACTCAAGTACCTGTACTTTCTACTTCTTACATGTTGAACTCAAATACCTTTACTTTCTACTTCTCACATGTTGAACTCAAATACCTGTACTTTCTACTTCTCTCATGTTGAACTCAAATACCTGTACTTTCTACTTCTCACATGTTGAACTCAAGTACCTGTACTTTCTACTTCTTACATGTTGAACTCAAATACCTGTACTTTCTACTTCTCTCATTTCCCAAACAGCTGGTTCCTTTAGTCTGAATGTGTGTTTGGGGCGTGGTCATTATTCTTTAGAGTCACTGCGTGCCTATTGGTTGGAACACGATCCGTGTATCCATCACTTCCTGGTCTTCTCTAAAGAAGAGGGACCGATGGAAACGTTGTCATGTTGCCGTTGGTCACCATGGAAACATTCATTAGCTAACAATGACATGTTCTATTAATATAAAGGGAGGTCAGGTACTCTTTAAAGCAGCTGCTAGTTATGGGTACTTTTTACTGAAGTACACTTCAAAGCCTCTTTACTTTAACTTGAGTAAAGAAGTTTAGTCAGTACTTTCACCAGAGTATTTTTAAACACGAGTATCTGTACTTCTACTTTAGGAAAGGATGCTTTTGCCATCTCTCTGAGGCCCGGGGTGTGCCAGACGCCGTGATTACCCAGAAAGCCTCAGGAATTCCCCCTTCCCCATTAAAGGGACAGATATAGCTCGGTGGTCCGGGGGGTAAACGGACGCCGCCGTGTTGTGTGGCAGAAATTAAACAATGATGAATGATGACGATTAGAGAAGAGAGGCGGGTAAAACACGACTATTTCCAGAGAGGGCATTCTTTAAACATGGGAGGCGTTCACTGTCCGTGGGAAATCAGAGGACCGTGATGGAGGGAAATCGAGATGCAGAAACTCTGAGGAAGATGTTCATTAACATTGATAGCAGCACTTAGCACGTCTGGTAACTGAGGTACACCTGTTACATTAAGTCTGAGAGGGGTACCATCAGGTCGAGGCTAGCTAAAGGAGAAACTCACTTTTCCTTTTTTAGATGTTATTTATAGAATTATTTATAATTATCAAAGATATTTTTTTAATAAATGATAGAGTATAAAAAAAAAGTTGTAATTATAATTAAGAAAGAAAGAAAGAAAAATAACAATAAAAATACAAATCTATAATAATTCTAATAATAATAATACATTTATTTGTTAAGCACTTTTACAGGTGCTCAAAGTCGCTTTACAGAGGTAGTAATAATAATAATAATAATAATAAATAATAATAATAGTAATTATAATAATAATAATAGTAGTGGCCAATCATGGTTTAGATCTAGCTAATGCTAAGAGCTAGCGATGGTTGTTGATACATGTGTGTTTATTTACCGATATGTGTCAGTTCTACTTCTTAAAGTACCACTTTAATCTGGGGAAGTGTGATTGTGTGTACTCTCCTTTCCTTCATTAAGCTTCATTTTGATGTACGTACAAAGATGCAGAGGTAGGAGAAGTACTCAGATCTAGTACTTGAGTCAAAGTAGAAGTACTCAGATCTAGTACTTGAGTAAAAGTAGAAGTACTCAGATCTTGTACTAGAGTCAAAGTAGAAGTACTCAGATCTTGTACTTGAGTCAAAGTAGAAGTACTCAGATCTTGTACTTGAGTAAAAGTAGAAGTACTCTGATCTAGTACTTGAGTGAAAGTAGAAGTACTCAGATCTTGTACTTGAGTAAAAGTAGAAGTATTCAGAGCTTGTACTTGAGTAAAAGTAGAAGTACTCTGATCTAGTACTTGAGTGAAAGTAGAAGTACTCTGATCTAGTACTTGAGTGAAAGTAGAAGTACTCTGATCTAGTACTTGAGTGAAAGTAGAAGTACTCAGATATTGTACTTGAGTAAAAGTAGAAGTACTCAGATCTTGTACTTGAGTGAAAGTAGAAGTACCAGAGTGTAGGAATACTCTGTTCCAGTGAAAGCCCTGCATTCAAAATGTTCCTCAAGTGAAAGTAGAAAGTATTCTCATCTAAATATAGTGAAAGACAGTGAAAGTAGTCGTTGTGCAGATTGGTCCATTTCAGAATAATATATATGATGTGTTTTATAATGATTGATCATGAAAGTGTTCTCAAAGCTGGTGGAGGTGCAGCTAGTCTGAAGTACTTTGTAGACTGCAGGGTAGCTGGTGAAGGTGCAGCTAGTCTGAAGTACTTTGTAGACTGCAGGGTAGCTGGTGGAGGAGCAGCTAGTCTGAAGTACTTTGTAGACTGCAGGGTAGCTGGTGGAGGTGCAGCTAGTCTGAAGTACTTTGTAGACTGCAGGGTAGCTGGTGGAGGTGCAGCTAGTCTGAAGTACTTTGTAGACTGCAGGGTAGCTGGTGAAGGTGCAGCTAGTCTGAAGTACTTTGTAGACTGCAGGGTAGCTGGTGGAGGTGCAGCTAGTCTGAAGTACTTTGTAGACTGCAGGGTAGCTGGTGAAGGTGCAGCTAGTCTGAAGTACTTTGTAGACTGCAGGGTAGCTGGTGAAGGTGCAGCTAGTCTGAAGTACTTTGTAGACTGCAGGGTAGCTGGTAAAGGAGCAGCTAGTCTGAAGTACTTTGTAGACTGCAGGGTAGCTGGTGAAGGTGCAGCTAGTCTGAAGTACTTTGTAGACTGCAGGGTAGCTGGTGAAGGTGCAGCTAGTCTGAAGTACTTTGTAGACTGCAGGGTAGCTGGTGGAGGTGCAGCTAGTCTGAAGTACTTTGTAGACTGCAGGGTAGCTGGTGGAGGTGCAGCTAGTCTAAAGTACTTTGTAGACTGCAGGGTAGCTGGTGGAGGTGCAGCTAGTCTGAAGTACTTTGTAGACTGCAGGGTAGCTGGTGGAGGTGCAGCTAGTCTGAAGTACTTTGTAGACCGCAGGGTAGCTGGTGGAGGTGCAGCTAGTCTGAAGTACTTTGTAGACCGCAGGGTAGCTGGTGGAGGAGCAGCTAGTCTGAAGTACTTTGTAGACCGCAGGGTAGCTGGTGGAGGTGCAGCTAGTCTGAAGTACTTTGTAGACTGCAGGGTAGCTGGTGGCTTGTAAGGTTTCAGCGATGATTCAAAGTGTATTTTCCGTGCAGGATGTTTCGGAGCTCAGATCAGCGTCTCCTGTTTCTGCACATTGAGGGAATAGTGACCCAGATATCATGCGATGCATTCAATGTCCCACCTTTTCCCCGGGACACACGGCCCCTCAACACGTCTCACATATCTGTTTCAGTGAAGCAGGTTGCACAACGTCAGGGAAATGTGTTTGCGTTGCCCTCAGGGACATTTCAAATCCATCCCTGTTCCGAGGGACACGGCTTTAGAAAGACCGCGCAGGAGGGCCCGGCGCTTCTTTGCTTATTGTTGCATTAGCCTTAAAGGGACAGTCACCCCAATGTCAAACAGATCTCCTCTCCGTATTGCTATCTGACCATTGTGATTGTTTTAGTGTCTGTTCATGGAACTGGATGCTTTCTTTGTGGTGTCAAAACATACATTCAGAAACTCAGCATAAATGTCTGTTTTCAGAACAGATGCCCCCGCTTCTCGAGAGAATCCACAGATCGTGTGTGAGCCGTTCGGTAGGGACTATTTTCTCTCAATAGTTTGCATACTCGTGAGCGAGGTGTAGTTTTGAAATGTAGTTTTTTGAGCTCCCACTCTGTCGGTGTTTCTGCAAAATGATAACATTCACAAATTTAGTATGATATGAAACGGGAAATAAAAAACATCAATACCCGAAATCTATAAAGATCTGTGCTTATATGAGTCCTGCAGTGTAATAGATACAATTACTACAACGTGTGTGTGTGTGTGTGTGTGTGTGTGTGCGTGCGTGCGTGCGTGCGTGCGTGCGTGTGTGTGTGTGTGTGTGTGCGTGAGTGTGTGTGCGTGTGTGTGTGTGTGTGTGTGTGTGTGTGTGTGTGTGTGTGTGTGTGTGCGTGCGTGTGTGTGTGTGTGTGCGTGTGTGTGTGTGTGTGTGTGTGTGTGTGTGTGTGTGTGTGTGTGTGTGTGTGCGTGCGTGTGTGTGTGTGTGTGTGTGTGTGTGTGTGTGTGTGTGTGTGTGTGTGTGTGTGTGTGTGTGTGTGTGTGTGTGTGTGTGTGTGTGTGTGAGTGTGTGTGTGTGTGTGTGTGTGTGTGTGTGTGTGTGTGTGTGTGTGTGTGTGTGTGTGTGTGTGTGTGTGTGTGTTGTGTGTGTGTGTGTGTGTGTGTGTGTGTGTGTGTGTGTGTGTGTGTGTGTGTGTGTGTGTGTGTGTGTGTGTGTGTGTGTGTGTGTGTGTGTGTGTGTGTGTGTGTGTGTGTGTGTGTGTGTGTGTGTGTGTGTGTGTGTGTGTGTGTGTGTGTGTGTGTGTGTGGGGCCTCTCTGTGTGGTCTGTCACCTTTAACCTGCTGTCCTGAGGAGCCTCTTCAGTGGCTCTGCTCTTCACACGTTAAAGCCTCGTCCTCTTCCTCACTCAGAGAGTTCGTCACAGGGGGAAGAAGAAGTTATACTTCAGTCAAATAATTAATACACACTTTAGAAAAACTCTGCGACTAAAACTCCAGCATTAAATATGCAGAATGGCCATTTCAGAATATGAAATACTATATATGTGGATTGTAATTTCCAGTGGTAGAAGTACATTTACTCAGACATACATCATGTATTTGACTCATGTAAAAACATATGAAATGACGCAGTATCATATTATTACAGTATACAGTATTATATTATTACAGTATACAGTATTATATTATTAATGTACAGGAAAAGTACCTACATTAGCGAGTTATCAGATACATTTAGAGGAGAAAAAGTACAATATTACCCTCGGAGATGTAGAGGAGATCTAGGTATAACAGTTTTACATGTATTTCCTAACAAACCAGACGTCGGGGAGAACAGGGGTTCCCAAACTTTGCCATGCCAAGGACCCCCAGCATTATCCTCTGGGACCCCCCGTTGCAATTTTTTTTTAAATGATGTGTACAAGTGCCTCCCGATGGAGCATGCAGTGCGTTGCCACTACATTTGGGGCCTTCTGCCTGATCGAAGCTGTCACTCCGCTTTCTTTGCCCGTCACAGCCCCCCTGCCCCATCTGAGCACACACCACACAACGAGACCAGTCAAGTCCGTTTGAGATGACTCATCTAAAACGTGGAAATGTCTCTTCCTGTGGTCCTACCTTCCAGTGCTTTGTAAAATAATATTTCCTCAACAAAGTTGCCTTCTGAAATAAATCTGATGTATGCAAACGATTCTGCGACATTTGCTGCATCCGTGCTCTCATCCAGCTGCAGAGCGAAACATTCACTAGCTCTCGCTTGCTCCAAAAGCTGAGTCGTGTGATTCAAAAACTAAAAATATGAAACGATTGGTATCAAAGGACCCATATATTAATAGATATGCAGTTATTAATAACAACGGAAGAAAAGAAAAAAATTCGATTTCTCTCAAACTTTGAGTGACCCCCCCTGGCGCCCCCCGGCGGCCCCCCGGGGGGTCGGGGGCCCCCACTTTGAAAAACACTGGGGTAAAACATCGAATCGAAAGAAGATCATAAATGAGATGTTTATACTCGAGGGAACACAGGGATTTGAGCCTTTAAAAAAAGTAAAATAAAAGCATTACGAATACATTTATATTCTACGATGTCCTCGTAAGTGAACATGCCTACACGACCAGGATGGACACATAACATTTACGGATTTGTTTTTAATGAATAATATCTACGGTGTGTAAATCAACACATTCTCACTCCCGACTCGTACTATAGTGACGTTACGTCAGGGTCCCTTGGCGTCACTATCGAACGCAGCGGGGGCCCTTTAGCGTCACATGTCAACTATCAGGGCGTCCCATTGGGCGCTTTCACACCGCAGTACTTTTCCCGTTTAGTTCCGATAGTTCCTGGAATTTTGCGTTCACACCAAAAAGAGAACTTAGTTCATGAGTCAGTTTCACCCCCTTGGTAGTGCCCGCTAGAGAGGTGGGACTTTCCTGGGGAGAAAGAAGTACCCATTTCTGATTGGCTGGGCGGATTGCAAACCACGCCCCGTAAAACTCTGAAAAGTGTTTTGAAGCCGCCATTTTATTATCCTCGCATTAGCATTATTAGCATTAGCATTATTAGCATTAGCCCCGCGCAGAAACGCAGAGACTAACTTATGGCAACACAAAATAAAGCATGGGAGCGGTGGAGATGAGGAGGTGTCGGCGTTCTTGCGATTTACTCGGAAGGCTTCATTAGAAGCTGCTGGGAGTCCCAGCAGCTTCTAATGAAGCCTTCCCCAACTCCGGGGACTTCCGGCCGGGGACTCCGGGTGGCAGTATACGCCGTGAAGTGGTTTGCAGCCTGCCAGTAAACCCAAAGCAGAAGAAGAAGAAGTGACGTCAGCGGCTCATTTGCCTAATCCACCCCCAGGGACTTGTTCTGGTGTGAACGCGATCGGCTCTTAGTTCCATGGGGGCACTAAGTGCTGGGAACTAAGTACAGCAAAGTACTTGGTGTGAAAGCGGCCATTGACTTGCATTGAGCTCCCTGAACGTTGGTAATAGACGAGTTGGGATCGTGGAGAAATGCTCTCCGCAGATCGATTCTCACAGCGTGTATCAACCTTCTTCTTGCTCATATCAAGCCATAACGTCACTACAATACGAGGTTGGGAGAATGTGTTGTGTAAATAGCCCCTGTAAGAATAGCCAATCAGTGCGGATCATATTTATGAATATAAGATAATAAGATAAGATAAAAGTACTTTATGGAAAGGTTTGCGTGGCAGCAGAAAGAAGGCGTTGCACTTTAGAGAAGAGAAAAGACTAGAAATAAACAATCTGAAATGTAAACGTCTCGATAGAAATACAATAGCATTAGAAAAAAGTAGAAAATATACATGTTCAAATACAAATGTAACAAAGTATAAAGCAGGATATTATACACGTGAGGAATGGAATATTAAATATTAGATTGAATTCACATGAAGGTAATTTCTCAGAGTACAGTGTGTACATTCCCCCGGTTAGAATAGCCAATGCCGTATATAAATATATGAAGGTAATCCCCCCCCCTCCCCCCTCCCCCCTCCCCCCCAGAGACCTCAGCTAAGATCACAGCCTCTCTGAGTGTTTACCTTCCTCTGCCTCCAGCTGGGATCCGGAGGGGAGGGGGGGAGATAAAGGGGGAGACACAGATCCTGGATCAGAGTCTGGACGTCTCTAACGACGGCGCGTAGCTGTCCTGTGAGTGCTGGTGGTCCCCACTTTGTTACAAACATGCGAACAAATGGTGGAGCATCAACGCCTCGTCGTGATCAATGGAGACCTCCAGATCCTCTCAATGCACTGAAGACTCAAGATTCAAGATTCAAGATTCAAGATTCAAGGCTTGTATTGTCATGAGTACGTAGCTACAGTGTAGATATGTCAATGAAGATCTGAGGTCACAGGATCCTCCAACAGAGCAACTCAATCAAACTGATAGTAGTGCGAGTCGCTCCAATAAAATAGAACAAAACAGAAAGTGCAGAACAGTCGATAGTCAAGTCATTTGAATATTGAAATGTGTGACCTGCTCCATCGAAGTCAGTCGCATTGACCCGAAGACACAGTTTGAGCTGTATCCACTGGAAAGAGGAGAGTCCGAGCGTGTGTGTGTCAATCAATCATCCATGTTTATTTATAGCCCAATATCACACATGTTACATTTGTCTCAGTGGACTTCACAGTGTGTACAGAATATCAGTATGACAATACGACACCCTCTGTCCTTAGACCCTCTGTCCTCAGACCCTCTGTCCTTAGACCCTCTGTCCTCAGACCCTCTGTCCTCAGACCCTCTGTCCGTAGACCCTCTGTCCTCAGACCCTCTGTCCTTAGACCCTCTGTCCTCTGACCCTCTGTCCTCAGACCCTCTGTCCTCAGAACCTCTGTCCGTAGACCCTCTGTCCTCAGACCCTCTGTCCGTAGACCCTCTGTCCTCAGACCCTCTGTCCTCAGACCCTCTGTCCTTAGACCCTCTGTCCTCAGACCCTCTGTCCGTAGACCCTCTGTCCTCAGACCCTCTGTCCTCAGACCCTCTGTCCTTAGACCCTCTGTCCTTAGACCCTCTGTCCTCAGACCCTCTGTCCGTAGACCCTCTGTCCTTAGACCCTCTGTCCTCAGACCCTCTGTCCTTAGACCCTCTGTCCTTAGACCCTCACATTGTACAAGGAAAAACTTCCAGAGAAAAACCCCAGTTTAAAGGGAACATGGAGAAACCTCAGGGAGAGCAGCAGAGGAGGGATCCCTCTCCCAGGACGGACAGACGTGCAATAGATGCCGTATGTAAATTGAAGAGATAATACATTTGCAACATAGGTAGACTGTGTGTGTGTGTGTGTGTGTGTGTGTGTGTGTGTGTGTGTGTGTGTGTGTGTGTGTGTGTGTGTGTGTGTGTGTGTGTGTGTGTGTGTGTGTGTGTGTGTGTGTGTGTGTGTGTGTGTGTGTGTGTGTGTGTGTGTGTGTGGTGTGTGTGTGTGTGTGTGTGTGTGTGTGTGTGTGTGTGTGTGTGTGTGTGTGTGTGTGTGTGTGTGTGTGTGTGTGTGTGTGTGTGTGTGTGGGCGGGTGTGGGTGTGTATTTTTGCGTTTGTGTGTATTGTTTGTTTCCCGGGGAAACCCTCGAGACACACCGGCTGTTGTTGTGCCCGCTGTGACGTCAAGTTACTCAGTTCTCCGCTTGTAATTATGCCGAAGCTTCAAAGTTGTATTTATCATCTGAATTTGCCGAAACAAGTTTAATATTCTGAAAGCCAAGACTTTGTTTATTTGAAATCAAACAAAACACCCCGTAAGAACATGTAAGAAGTAGAAAGTACAGGTATTTGGGTTCAACATGAGAGAAGTAGAAAGTACAGGTATTTGAGTTCAACATGTAAGAAGTAGAAAGTACAGGTATTTGGGTTCAACATGAGAGAAGTAGAAAGTACAGGTATTTGAGTTCAACATGTAAGAAGTAGAAAGTACAGGTATTTGGGTTCAACATGAGAGAAGTAGAAAGTACAGGTATTTGAGTTCAACATGTAAGAAGTAGAAAGTACAGGTATTTGGGTTCAACATGAGAGAAGTAGAAAGTACAGGTATTTGAGTTCAACATGAGAGAAGTAGAAAGTACAGGTATTTGGGTTCAACATGAGAGAAGTAGAAAGTACAGGTATTTGAGTTCAACATGAGAGAAGTAGAAAGTACAGGTATTTGTGTTCAACATGTGAGAAGTAGAAAGTACAGGTATTTGAGTTCAACATGAGAGAAGTAGAAAGTACAGGTATTTGGGTTCAACATGTGAGAAGTAGAAAGTACAGGTATTTGAGTTCAACATGTAAGAAGTAAAAAGTACAGGTATTTGAGTTCAACATGTAAGAAGTAGAAAGTACAGGTATTTGGGTTCAACATGAGAGAAGTAGAAAGTACAGGTATTTGAGTTCAACATGAGAGAAGTAGAAAATACAGGTATTTGAGTTCAACATGTGAGAAGTAGAAAGTTCAGGTATTTGAGTTCAACATGTAAGAAGTAGAAAGTACAGGTATTTTAGTTCAACATGAGAGAAGTAGAAAGTACAGGTATTTGAGTTCAACATGTGAGAAGTAGAAAGTACAGGTATTTGAGTTCAACATGAGAGAAGTAGAAAGTACAGGTATTTGAGTTCAACATGAGAGAAGTAGAAAGTACAGGTATTTGTGTTCAACATGTAAGAAGTAGAAAGTACAGGTATTTGTGTTCAACATGTGAGAAGTAGAAAGTACAGGTATTTGTGTTCAACATGAGAGAAGTAGAAAGTATAGGTATTTGTGTTCAACATGTAAGAAGTAGAAAGTACAGGTATTTGTGTTCAACATGTGAGAAGTAGAAAGTACAGGTATTTGTGTTCAACATGAGAGAAGTAGAAAGTACAGGTATTTGTGTTCAACATGAGAGAAGTAGAAAGTACAGGTATTTGTGTTCAACATGTAAGAAGTAGAAAGTACAGGAATTTGAGTTCAACATGTGAGAAGTAGAAAGTACAGGTATTTGTGTTCAACATGTAAGAAGTAGAAAGTACAGGTATTTGGGTTCAACATGTGAGAAGTAGAAAGTACAGGTATTTGTGTTTAACATGAGAGAAGTAGAAAGTACAGGTATTTCAGTTCAACATGAGAGAAGTAGAAAGTACAGGTATTTGAGTTCAACATGTAAGAAGTAGAAAGTACAGGTATTTGTGTTCAACATGTAAGAAGTCAAAGTAAAAAGTCGTCGTAGTGGAGTAAAGTACTGATACCAGAGAAAAATACTTAAGTACAGTAACAAAGTATTTGTACTTCCCAGCTCTGACATTAAGGGATGCCTCCTCTGCAGTAAAAGCAGTGTTTAGGTTTCCTTTGCGTCCTGGTGGTCTCCACACTTTGTTACATTCTCCTCTCGTACAAATGGTGAAGTTTCTGTGGAGCATCGCGACGTTTACAGCGGACCATTTGATGAGCAGCGCGTTGACAGGTGGACGAAACATTCCTGAAGAGCCTAAAGAAACTATCCGTTCCCCAAAACGTCTACAACGGAGAGGTTTGAGGAGGAAGGCCGGGAAACTGGAAAGAGAAAGAAATCTAAACTTTAATTTGAACTATTCCTATTAAGACTTTTTCTTAGACTTCTCAGAAAAAATATTCATTACCTTCAGACCTCTTCACTTTTTTATCAAAAAAATATTTTGACTTATTTCCAAGACTTCATAATTCAGAACATTTTTCAGGATTCTCAGAAAAAGAAATAGTCAATTATTTTTGGGGATTTTAAGATTTTCAGCCAATAAAAAGATCTGAATTGATATTTCTTTTCAGATTTGTCAGAAAAAATATTTCCAACTTTGTTTCTCAGAATTCTGAAAGTTCACAAAGAAATCCCACTTTTTTGGCCCAATTCTCCCAAATGTTCCGATATATATTCTGTTGAGATTTTTCGGAAATAGCCAAAACTATGATTCCATTCTTGCATTTTCAAGTTTTATGCACATATTTTTACAAATGTTTACTCACATTCAAACCAAAAGTCCACTTATTTTTCACATAATAGTTTAATGCACCTTTTAAACCCTATGGGAATCAAACTTCCATCCAGCTGCACTGTAATTGTTGAATATCGCAATAAAGCCATTGCTCTTGACAAGGCTTCACTACAGCACATTATCATTTCACATTTCTGCATTTCCAGCTTTTCTTTGCAATGTTTTTCTCCGCTCTCATCACTCGTAGGTGTCCTGTGAGTCCTGGTGGTCCTCACTGTGTTACTCTCTTCTGTACAAATGGTGAAGTATCTGTGGAGCAACAACACCTCTGGATGTACTAAGTATGTTGTCCTTTAATACCAGCCATTCCCATTGGTTTGTCATGCATTATAACCTTTGAAACACTGGATTTACTTTTAGATATTATGGATATTATTCAGATTTTCAATGATGTATTAATCCCATTTCCAGAACACCTGAAGTCTGACCCAACCCGGATTTTCTGTTATATTAAGGTGCTGTTTACACGGGAACTAAACGGGCTCAATCCGCTACTTTTCTCTTTCGCATACAGTAGCCTATGTACTACAGCGTCTCCAGCGGGTCGAGCGGTCTCGTGTGAAGGGACACGTTTATTGAGCCGTATCCATGTGAACGGAATACTTTTTTGATATCGAATTCGGTTCGTTTTTTGTTTGCGTTCCCGTGTAAACGGGGCCTAAAGCTACAAACCGTTCAAATCTGCTTTTTCCGAGATCATTTAAGATAAGATAAGAACTTTATTCCCTCAGAATTGAGAGATTTCTTGAAATTCAGACGTTTTGTTCCCGAATTCTTCCTGAATGCTCAGTAAAAAATGTATTCTTACTTTTCCCCCCCGAATTTATCCTAAAAATATAATTGCAACCTTATCCTATTCCGTAGCGTCAGGCAATTTAAATCTGGTATATCATAACGTGATTTGTGTCTTTTATTCTTGGTTTGATTGCTCTTATAGATGGGATTCAAATATTACAACATATTCAATCTGTCAGGAGTATATAAATGAAGGAGGGCTGTTTTACACTTTGATGTGAATGAGCGTGTGAAGTCAGAGAGGACCAGTGTGGGGGGGCTCGAGGTGTGAGGGGAGACACTGAAGCAATTAGACTGTCAGACGCTCAGCAGGGAAACACTGCCACACAGCACTTATTGTATATCTCTTCTGACAATTACAACTCAAAATACTTCATTTAACTGAAGAAGGAGGAAAAAGTTGTTCAGAAACTCATCTGGAGAAACATGGGGATGAATAACTGCAATCTGAAAAAGCCACAGAAGCTGACAAATGTAATTGAGTAAAAGTAGACAGTTGCATACATTGGAAATCCTAACTAAATTACATTAAATAATATAACATTTAATAGAAATATGTTTTTAAATATAAGAATTCACAGTAAAAATGTGCATTAAAAAAGATTTAAAATAAAAATTATAAAATAAAATATGGAAGAATATTGACATACGCACAAGAAGTAAAAATATGCAATATTAAGATGAAATAAGAATAAAATAGAACACAAATATGTATATAAGAAGGTAAAGTAAAAGTGTGCAATAAAATAATAATAATGTAATGTTAGCATTTCATTTATTATATCTATATACTGCATATCTGATAATATAAACGAGTATTTCCTATGCTTGCTGTTGTTTTTGTTGTTGTTCCTCTTCTGCAGTTTCCAGCGTCAGAGTGGAGCGTGGCTGTGACGAAAGCGCAGGAATGGATCCGGCTGCAGTAAAGAGGCTCGGAGCTGAAACTGAAGCGTGAGGACCGTAAACGCTGAGGGAGGCCCAGGAACCAGCGGAGATCAGGTTTCAGATCCGTGAGGAATCCTACATCCCCAGAATCACAAGTGGAGACTCACACTGCTAAAATAAAGCAGCGAAAAGGAGAGCAGAGGAAAAAGGGGGGAAGTAACTAAGTACATTAAGTAGTTCATTAACTCAAGTAGGCCTACAAATTAACGTGCTTGTACTTTACTTGAGTATTTCCATTGTTATTATTTTATATTCTACCAAATGTCAGTGGGAGATATTATACTTGGAACTACAGCGCGGTCACATGACTTCACGTCACTGCCGCTAAGCTAAAGGCGGCTAATGTTGGGCTATAAAGGAACTACAGCACGGTCACATGACTTCACGTCACCACCGCTAAGCTAAAGATGGCTAATGTTGGGCTATAAAGGAACTACAGCACGGTCACATGACTTCACGTCACTACCGCTAAGCTAAAGGTGGCTAATGTTGGGCTATAAAGGAACTCCAGCACGGTCACATGACTTCACGTCACCAACGCTAAGCAAAAGGCGGCTAATGCTGGGCTATAAAGGAACTACAACACGGTCACATGACTTCACGTCACCACCGCTAAGCTAAAGGAGGCTAATGTTGGGCTATAAAGGAACTACAGCACGGTCACATGACTTCACGTCACTACCGCTAAGCTAAAGATGGCTAATGTTGGGCTATAAAGGAACTACAGCATGGTCACATGACTTCACGTCACCAACGCTAAGCAAAAGGTGGCTAATGTTGGGCTATAAAGGAACTACAGCACGGTCACATGACTTCACCTCACTACCGCTAAGCTAAAGGAGGCTAATGTTGGGCTATAAAGGAACTCCAGCACGGTCACATGACTTCACGTCACCACCGCTAAGCTAAAGGTGGCTAATGTTGGGCTATAAAGGAACTACAGCACGGTCACATGACTTCACGTCACCACAGCTAAGCTAAAGGAGGCTAATGTTGGGCTATAAAGGAACTACAGCACGGTCACATGACTTCACGTCACCACAGCTAAGCTAAAGGAGGCTAATGTTGGGCGTGATGCCATTTAGTGACTGAGGTATTTATATTTTAAATGAAATAAACAGTTTTAGATATTGACAACCACAGTCAAAGCTGATATCACAGAGATGCTTCAGTATTCTGGGCTGACCTATGACTGCGAAGAAACACAAAAAGACCATTTTAAAAAGCACTAGAGAAAATACAACAAAGAGACACAACACTACCACCACATGCACATTTACACTCATTGTCAGTGTGTGTTCAGTCTGCCTTTGACACATCTATACCCAGGGGCCCGTTGTCTCATAACCCCAAACCCCCCATGTCTGTTCCTCTGGATTTCTTTCTTTATGTTGCC
>CM070429.1:2908632-3018632 GCA_036324595.1 Champsocephalus gunnari | reverse complement strand
TACTTTAATTTACTAAAACTAATTATTTTCAATACATCTTTGGGAAAATTACCTAAAAATGTTTTTGAATATTACCCACATTTGGAAAAACAACTTAATGACTTATTTAAACTAAAAAGTATTTGAGTTTCAAAGAATGACCTCACTTTAAAATGCATAGATGTATGTAGTTGTGTGTAGATGTGTGTAGATGTGTGTAGATGTGTGTAGATGTGTGTAGATGTGTGTAGATGTGTGTAGATGTGTGTAGATGTGTGAAGGTGTGTGTAGATGTGTGTATATGTGTGTAGATGTGTGTAGATGTGTGTAGATGTGTGTATATGTGTGACGATGTGTGAAGATGTGTGCAGATGTGTGAAGATGTGTGTAGATGTGTGTATATGTGTTTAGATGTGTGTAGATGTATGTAGATGTGTGTAGATGTGTGTAGATGTGTGTAGATGTGTGTAGATGTGTGTATATGTGTGTAGATGTGTGTAGATGTGTGAAGATGTGTGTAGATGTGTGTAGATGTGTGAAGATGTGTGTAGATGTGTGAAGATGTGTGTAGATGTGTGAAGATGTGTGAAGATGTGTGAAGATGTGTGTAGATGTGTGAAGATGTGTGTAGATGTGTGTTGATGTGTGAAGATGTGTGTAGATGTGTGACGATGTGTGTAGATGTGTGTAGATGTGTGTAGATGTGTTTAGATGTGTGTAGATGTGTGTAGATGTGTGAAGATGTGTGTAGATGTGTGTATATGTGTGTGTAGATGTGTGTATATGTGTGTAGATGTGTGAAGATGTGTGTAGATGTGTGTAGATGTGTGAAGATGTGTGTAGATGTGTGAAGATGTGTGAAGATGTGTGAAGATGTGTGTAGATGTGTGAAGATGTGTGTAGATGTGTGTTGAGGTGTGTAGATGTGTGTATATGTGTGTAGTTGTGTGTTGATGTGTGTAGATGTGTGAAGATGTGTGTAGATGTGTGTAGATGTGTGAAGATGTGTGTAGATGTGTGTATATGTATGTAGATGTGTGTAGATGTGTTTAGATGTGTGTATATGTGTGACGATGTGTGTAGATGTGTGTAGATGTGTGTAGATGTGTGAAGATGTGTGAAGATGTGTGTAGATGTGTGTAGATGTGTGAAGATGTGTGAAGATGTGTGTAGATGTGTGTAGATGTGTGTAGATGTGTGAAGATGTGTGAAGATGTGTGTAGATGTGTGTATATGTATGTAGATGTGTGAAGATGTGTGTAGATGTGTGTATATGTGTGACGATGTGTGTAGATGTGTGTAGATGTGTGTAGATGTGTTTAGATGTGTGTAGATGTGTGAGATGTGTGTAGATGTGTGTATATGTGTGTGTAGATGTGTGTATATGTGTGTAGATGTGTGAAGATGTGTGTATATGTGTGTAGATGTGTGAAGATGGGTGTAGATGTGTGAAGATGTGTGTAGATGTGTGAAGATGTGTGTAGATGTGTGTAGATGTGTGAAGATGTGTGTAGATGTGTGAAGATGTGTGTAGATGTGTGTAGATGTGTGTAGATGTGTGTAGATGTGTGTAGATGTGTGTAGATGTGTGTATATGTGTGAAGATGTGTGTAGATGTTTGAAGATGTGTGTAGATGTGTGTATATGTATGTAGATGTGTGTAGATGTGTGTATATGTGTGAAGATGTGTGTAGATGTTTGAAGATGTGTGTAGATGTGTGTATATGTATGTAGATGTGTGTAGATGTGTGTAGATGTGTGAAGATGTGTGAAGATGTGTGTATATGTATGTAGATGTGTGTAGATGTGTGAAGATGTGTGTCGATGTGTGTATATGTATGTAGATGTGTGTATATGTGTGTAGATGTGTGAAGATGTGTGTGTGTATATGTATGTATATGTATGTAGTTGTGTGTAGATGTGTGAAGATGTGTGTAGATGTATGTATATGTATGTAGATGTGTGTATATGTGTGTAGATGTGTGAAGATGTGTGTAGATGTGTGTAGATGTGTGTAGATGTGTGAAGATGTGTGTCGATGTGTGTATATGTGTGTAGATGTGTGTATATGTGTGTAGATGTGTGTAGATGTGTGAAGATGTGTGAATATGTGTGTAGATGTGTGTAGATGTATGTAGATGTGTGAAGATGTGTGTAGATGTGTGAAGATGTGTGAAGATGTGTGTCGATGTGTGTATATGTATGTAGATGTGTGTATATGTGTGTAGATGTGTGTAGATGTGTGAAGATGTGTGTAGATGTGTGTAGATGTATGTAGATGTGTGTATATGTATGTAGATGTGTGTAGATGTGTGTAGATGTGTGTAGATGTGTGTATATGTGTGACAATGTGTGTAGATGTGTGTAGATGTGTGTATATGTATGTAGATGTGTGTAGATGTGTGTAGATATGTGTATATGTGTGACGATGTGTGTAGATGTGTGTAGATGTGTGTAGATGTGTGTAGATGTGTGAAGATGTGTGAAGATGTGTGTAGTTGTGTGTATATGTATGTAGATGTGTGAAGATGTGTGTAGATGTGTGTAGATGTGTGTATATGTGTGACGATGTGTGTAGATGTGTGTAGATGTGTGTAGATGTGTGCAGATGTGTGTAGATGTGTGTAGATGTGTGCAGATGTGTGTAGATGTGTGTAGATGTGTGAAGATGTGTGTAGATGTGTGTAGATGTGTGTAGATGTGTGTAGATGTGTGTATATGTGTGTAGATGTGTGTAGATGTGTGTAGATGTATGTAGATGTGTGTAGATGTGTGTATATGTGTGTAGATGTGTGTATATGTATGTAGATGTGTGTAGATGTGTGTATATGTGTGTAGATGTGTGTAGATGTGTGTAGATGTATGTAGATGTGTGTAGATGTGTGCAGATGTGTGTAGATGTGTGTATATGTGTGAATATGTGTGTAGATGTGTGTATATGTATGTAGATGTGTGTAGATGTGTGTAGATGTGTGTATATGTGTGTATATGTGTGTAGATGTGTGTATATGTATGTAGATGTGTGAAGATGTGTGTCGATGTGTGTATATGTATGTAGATGTGTGTATATGTGTGTAGATGTGTGTAGATGTGTGAAGATGTGTGTAGATGTGTGTAGATGTATGTAGATGTGTGTATATGTATGTAGATGTGTGTAGATGTGTGTAGATGTGTGTAGATGTGTGTATATGTGTGACAATGTGTGTAGATGTGTGTAGATGTGTGTATATGTATGTAGATGTGTGTAGATGTGTGTAGATATGTGTATATGTGTGACGATGTGTGTAGATGTGTGTAGATGTGTGTAGATGTGTGTAGATGTGTGAAGATGTGTGAAGATGTGTGTAGTTGTGTGTATATGTATGTAGATGTGTGAAGATGTGTGTAGATGTGTGTAGATGTGTGTATATGTGTGACGATGTGTGTAGATGTGTGTAGATGTGTGTAGATGTGTGCAGATGTGTGTAGATGTGTGTAGATGTGTGCAGATGTGTGTAGATGTGTGTAGATGTGTGAAGATGTGTGTAGATGTGTGTAGATGTGTGTAGATGTGTGTAGATGTGTGTATATGTGTGTAGATGTGTGTAGATGTGTGTAGATGTATGTAGATGTGTGTAGATGTGTGCAGATGTGTGTAGATGTGTGTATATGTGTGTATATGTGTGTAGATGTGTGTATATGTATGTAGATGTGTGTAGATGTGTGTAGATGTGTGTATATGTGTGTAGATGTGTGTAGATGTGTGTAGATGTATGTAGATGTGTGTAGATGTGTGCAGATGTGTGTAGATGTGTGTATATGTGTGAATATGTGTGTAGATGTGTGTATATGTATGTAGATGTGTGTAGATGTGTGTAGATGTGTGTATATGTGTGTATATGTGTGTAGATGTGTGTATATGTATGTAGATGTGTGTAGATGTGTGTAGATGTGTGTAGATGTGTGTATATGTATGTATATATATCTATGTATATGTATATGATGCGTTGAGGAGTTGACGGTGTGTTGGTGCAGCTCTGTGACCTTTGACCTGCTGACGGACAGGTGTCTCTCCATCTGTAGAACACATCATGTCTCTGAAGCTCACTGAACCCAGCCAGCACTCGGACCACAGATAGTACATGTTCATTAAGAATACTTCAATCTTTCATCACTAAAACAACGTTTTCAAAGTGGCTTTATTTATGAATTAGAACTTCAGTTTTAGAACTGAAACTCTCAAAACTACGATTTTTTTCGAAAGGGATTTCTCTTTTGTAAAGTTACCTAACTTGAAATGAAATGTTCTAAATATTACATTATTTAAAAAAAAAGTACTTTTTTCAACAAAATTAGCAAACAGAAATATACTTATATTCCCTGCATTTTCCCTGAAGATACCTCATTTTTTAAAGATGACTTAAGTTTCAAAAAATGACCTCACTTTAAAAAAACTGCTTCATTTTCGAAAAATCTAATTCATTTTGAAAGAGTAGAAAACATATATTAAAGGTCCCGTGTCACGGCCATTTCTACTGATCACAATTCCTAGAATAGATCTACATAGTCCAATGTTCCAAACTCACATCGGTTTCTCATACAGCATCTCTGTAAAGTGTATTCACTACACGGCTTGTTGGAGCTCCTGCCCCTGTGAGCCCACTGTGCTCTGATTGGTCCAGCACCGTGACAGCGGAACATCAGTATTTATGTTTTGCAATGGCGTTTGTTAGCAACCAGGAAGTGACACCAGGAAGGACAAACAGATGAGAATGCTGCGTGGGGTCTGGGGGCCGTGTTGGGGGGACGTTGCGGGGCTCGCTGCTGCGAGGAGCGGACAGTGGGAGCTGGGTTCATTTCCTGGTTGCTGCGTGGGGTCTGCGAGACAGCGCGAATGGACGCGGGAAGGGGGTGCTAAGGGGGCTGCAGCACCCCCATCTGCGAGGCTCCACTTGCTAGTGCTAGTACTTTGAGGGTTTGTGGCTCTGCAGACTGTGTACGTGCATAACAACCTACATAACACACAAGGGGACGGGTAAGAACCGGAAAAGCACGACATGGAACCTTTAATATTCATTCCATTTCGTTATTTAAATGAGTGAAACAGCGCCTCTCTGGACTATAACGGTAAATACATGTTGGCCTATGACAGCGGTGAAAAGGGGTACTGCACCCACAAGTGAACTGAGAGAGGTTTCCTTCCGTTAATTAACGTGAATGGGAGGGTGTGGTCACCGTTAACTCACCGGGAAACTGCGAACAAGTAAGAGAAACGCCAGGCCTCATCAAATATCGTGAGTCTAATATGAACCCTCTCCTACTATACCCCGCTGTGGATGTGTGTATTTACTGGATGTAGTGTTGTTACCGTTACCGGATGAGGGTATTTCCTGGTTTTGTATATTTAATGTTACTTCCTTGGCTGTGTGTATCAACTGGCTCTACTTTTGACATCACGGGCCGTGTGTAATTCCTGGTTCTCTCTTTTTAACTTAAGTGGCTGTGTGTATTTACTGGACCTGTATATATTTTTTAAAGTGACTTTATCCGCAGTGTGTATTTCCTGGCTCTGTGTTTTCAATGTCAATGGCTGTGTGTATTTTGGCTTTGTAAGTAGTCCTGATGTTATGGACTGTTCTTGGTGAGGTGAACAGTTGCATTTAAATATAATAGAGTAAAAGTACACCATTAATAGTACAAAGTAGCAGAACATGGATATACTCAAGTAACAGTGTACAGTACTTGAGTATATGCATTTAGTTACTTTAGTTGGGATTTGCAGCTTGTGCGGTTACATAACATGCTGTCGTTTTAAGGAAGTAAAGATGCATTTAACATGTTGTATACTATACTTCTTTTATTCGGTGTTTTTGTCGTGCCTTCCTCGAATGATCCTCCAGTGAAATCCCTCCGCTGTTAAACACTCGTTTCCCACCACCACTCATTCATCTTCATCACTGGGACACCTCGTCCTGTCCACACACTCAGCATTATAAATCATACATTGACGGTGTTTTGTCTCTGCTCGTTTGGGGGGTAGACCTTAAGTTACAGGTTACTTCCTGTGGCCCCCTCAGAACAGCTGTAATCCCCCCCAATTATCACCGTGTCACAGCGGGCCTCAGGCTCAACATGCAGAGGTGCTTCGGTCAGCAATAAGAGGGGACATGACTTTGTTGCACATTTTCCACAGTTTTAGAAGTGACTGTTATTTTGTAAATAATAATAATAATAATAATGCATTACAATTTTTTATTAGAGCGCTTTTACAGGTGCTCAAAGCGCTTTACAGGTACACATTACACATATTAGACATGTAAGAGTCATTACTGCGGACATTACCCACAGGTAAATGCAGGTAAAGTGTCTTGCCCAAGGACACAACGGCCTGACGCGTGGCGGCCGAGGCGGGATTCGAACTGGAGTTCACCAACGCCCCTTGATCTGATGACCAACTGATAACCACTGCGCCAAAACCGCCCAAAATATTGCTCGAATATACCGGCAAAAAATATATATACCGCCAAATATTGTATATATTGATTGTTGCTTTTATTTATGTCTTTATTATATTATTATATTTTTATAGCAAACGGGGCGTGCTGGTATCGCCTTTCAATGCTTTTATCACTATTTATAAAGCTTGAACCCGTAAAGCTGCTATAAATTGCGTTAATGCTGAGGTTTCTGCGTGAAAGTACGAAGGAGCATTTAGCAGTCGAAGCTGCAGAGTTTCTCCGTTGACTTCTATCGTAAGATTTTAACGAATTATGGTTAACATTTCTGGAATTATGAAAGTCCTGAATGTTGGAAGACAAAGTCCTAATCAAGCCGCAAATGTGGACGTTCTAGTTTCTCAGCATTCACACCAAGTCAAAGTCAACTTTATTGTCAATCTCAAAATATGTTTGTACACACAGAAAGTCCCGAGGTATAAAATAACATTCAAATACAAGAACACTCAATAATCACAAAAAAACTCAAAATAACCGTTAACTTCAAGCAAGCAGGATATATATAAAAAAATATGATGTACATAGTGCAAACATATTTCCACAAATAGTGAGCGTGTAGATGTAAAATGAATGTGTTAATGTGTGTGTGAATAAACGGGATGTGCTAGCATCGCCTTTTTATGCTTTTATCACTATTTATAAAACCACAACATGTTATCTTGAATCCGTGAAGCTGCTATAAAAAAAGTCCTAATTAAGGCGTAGGGAGACCAGCTGCAACTGTCCCTGGTCTCCCTACATTTTGACTTTCGAGTTTCTCAGCATTCGAACCAGATAACACAAATAGTGAGCGTGTGGATGTAAAATGACTTGGTTAGTGTGTGATAGGGCTGTACCCGAATATCCGAGTATCCGAATAATCCTCCGTTGGAGTACTATTCGGGTTTCAATTTCGTTATTCGGATATTCGTTTTTTCTTTCCGCTCCGCACTGCGGCTGCCAAACTGAATGTATTGAACTCTCCAATGTCAACGTCAGAGCTTGTGCCTCTTCGGGGGGTGCTAACACGTAACCATACACGTTATCGTTTACTTTCTCCGTCTTTATATGTAGATATGACTTTTTCTCCGTTAATCTCCGTCACGTTGTTTCCATAGCAACAACAACTTCCTGTCAACAGCGCTACCTCTCCTTCAAAATAAAAGCATGTCCATACAAAATAGGAAGCCAAGCCAAATTACACTTAAGACACATACAACTGCAACGAAAGTAACAAACACGATGCGATATCCTTTTGAATTTCAAAGAACACAGATTGGGTTACATCAACAAATAACTATAAAACAACAAAGTTAATGCCGTGAATAAACCGAAATACACGTGTTAAGCGGTTCGCTGCTGATTACTACTCACCCCCCCACCCCCCCCCCGGGCCAAATATCCCAATCTTCGCTGATTACTACCGAATATCCGGAGCCCGTGTTTGCGTCACCTTTTTATGCTTGTATCACTATTTGTAAAACCACAACATGTTATCTTGAATCCGTGCATGCTGAGGTTTCTGAGTGACCGTTTGAAGTCGCATGAAGAGCTTTCAGGTCTGCAGAGTTTCTCCATCGACTTCTAAAGTAAGATAATTGAGCTTTACGTTTTGATGTTCGAGTTGCTCAGCATTCACACCAACTGGCCGTGCTCATCGGTTTTAACAGTATATTGAAAAAGCATTAACATATATATGGTATTTATCCCAATATAAATGACGTTACTACCTTTTCAGCTAAAGTAATGTTTACAATCTTAACTTAAATTAAGTTAAGGTTAAGATTTGGTGCTTGTAAACACACACCAAATAGTGATGGGTTGTAGTTCGATTACTTTGGTCACACACACACAAGTATTATTTCTTAGACAAAAGGGATCAATTCAAGCCATTCACCTGCGAAGTGTTGCAGCTTGAAATGTCCATTTACGTTGAAATCTAAGCTCTCGATCTCCTGCTGCGTTAGTGTAGAAGAACCACGACTACATTGGGCCGACGGTATGCAGGTCAAAGGTCAGATCCTCACCTCCTAGATACCTCAAATACTCTGTGCCCAGAGCTATGAAGGAACCTCCAATTAAGCAAAGTGTACATGCCTCCAGAAAGCGCCTCTCTTCACCCGGACGCTATTTAAAGCAGGCATCTGGTCCCGGGGCTTAGGGGGTCCATCGCTCACATTCCCACCCGGAGGCTCGGGGGGATTTATTTTAGGGACACGGTTACCCCGAGTCCTCGTCAGACCAGACTCCACTGAACAGTCCTCCAACACTTCCTGTTGTGGCGCCATTTAGTGGAGACTGTAACAAAGATGCTCTGAAAGTAAAGATAGCTCATTACAAGCTGGTTTCTACTTCCTGTCTCCCAGCTGTGTGCGTCACTCTTCAGTGTCCCCTGGTCTCCTAGCTGTGTGCGTCACTCTTTAGTGTCCCCTGGTCTCCCAGCTGTGTGCGTCACTCTTTAGTGTCCCCTGGTCTCCCAGCTGTGTGCGTCACTCTTTAGTGTCCCCTGGTCTCCCAGCTGTGTGCGTCACTCTTTAGCGTCCCCTGGTCTCCCAGCTGTGTGCGTCACTCTTTAGCGTCCCCTGGTCTCCCAGCTGTGTGCGTCACTCCTTAGCGTCCCCTGGTCTCCAGGCTGTGTGCGTCACTCTTCAGTGTCCCCCAGTCTCCCAGCTGTGTGCGTCACTCTTCAGTGTCCCCCGGCCTCCCAGCTGTGTGCGTCACTCTTTAGTGTCCCCTGGTCTCCCAGCTGTGTGCGTCACTCTTTAGTGTCCCCTGGTCTCCCAGCTGTGTGCGTCACTCTTTAGTGTCCCCTGGTCTCCCAGCTGTGTGCGTAACTCTTTAGTGTCCCCTGGTCTCCAGCTGTGTGCGTCACTCTTTAGTGTCCCCTGGTCTCCCAGCTGTGTGTGTCACTCTTTAGTGTCCCCTGGTCTCCAGCTGTGTGTGTCACTCTTTAGTGTCCCCTGGTCTCCAGCTGTGTGCGTCACTCTTTAGTGTCCCCTGGTCTCCCAGCTGTGTGCGTCACTCTTTAGTGTCCCCTGGTCTCCCAGCTGTGTGCGTCACTCTTTAGTGTCCCCTGGTCTCCCAGCTGTGTGCGTCACTCTTTAGCGTCCCCTGGTCTCCCAGCTGTGTGCGTCACTCTTTAGCGTCCCCTGGTCTCCCAGCTGTGTGCGTCACTCTTTAGCGTCCCCTGGTCTCCAGCTGTGTGCGTCACTCATTAGTGTCCTCTGGTCTCCCAGCTGTGTGCGTCACTGTTTGGTGTCCCCTGGTCTCCCAGCTGTGTGCGTCACTCTTTAGTGTCCCCTGGTCTCCCAGCTGTGTGCGTCACTCTTTAGTGTCCCCTGGTCTCCCAGCTGTGTGCGTCACTCTTTAGTGTCCTCTGGTCTCCCAGCTGTGTGCGTCACTGTTTGGTGTCCCCTGGTCTCCCAGCTGTGTGCGTCACTCTTTAGTGTCCCCTGGTCTCCCAGCTGTGTGTGTCACTCTTTAGTGTCTCCTGGTCTCCCGCTGTGTGCGTCACTCTTTAGTGTCCCCTGGTCTCCCAGCTGTGTGCGTCACTCATTAGTGTCCCCTGGTCTCCAGATGTGTGCGTCACTCTTTAGTGTCCCCTGGTCTCCCAGCTGTGTGCGTCACTCTTTAGTGTCCCCTGGTCTCCCAGCTGTGTGCGTCACTCTTTAGTGTCCCCTGGTCTCCCAGCTGTGTGCATCACTCTTTAGCGTCCCCTGGTCTCCAGCTGTGTGCGTCACTCTTTAGTGTCCCCTGGTCTCCCAGCTGTGTGCGTCACTCATTAGTGTCCTCTGGTCTCCCAGCTGTGTGCGTCACTGTTTGGTGTCCCCTGGTCTCCCAGCTGTGTGCGTCACTGTTTGGTGTCCCCTGGTCTCCCAGCTGTGTGCGTCACTCTTTAGTGTCCCCTGGTCTCCCAGCTGTGTGCGTCACTCTTTAGTGTCCCCTGGTCTCCCAGCTTTGTGCGTCACTCTTTAGCGTCCCCTGGTCTCCCAGCTGTGTGCGTCACTCTTTAGCGTCCCCTGGTCTCCCAGCTGTGTGCGTCACTGTTTAGCGTCCCCCGGTCTCCCAGCTGTGTGCGTCACTCTTTAGTGTCCCCCGGTCTCCCAGCTGTGTGCGTCACTCATTAGTGTCTCCAGCTGTGTGCGTCACTCTTTAGTGTCCCCTGGTCTCCCAGCTGTGTACGTCACTCATTAGTGTCCCCCGGTCTCCCAGCTGTGTGCGTCACTCTTTAGTGTCCCCTGGTCTCCCAGCTGTGTGCGTCACTCTTTAGCGTCCCCTGGTTTCCCAGCTGTGTGCGTCACTCTTTAGCGTCCCCTGGTCTCCCAGCTGTGTGCGTCACTCTTTAGCGTCCCCTGGTCTCCAGCTGTGTGCGTCACTCATTAGTGTCCTCTGGTCTCCCAGCTGTGTGCGTCACTGTTTGGTGTCCCCTGGTCTCCCAGCTGTGTGCGTCACTCTTTAGTGTCCCCTGGTCTCCCAGCTGTGTGCGTCACTCTTTAGTGTCCCCTGGTCTCCCAGCTGTGTGCGTCACTCTTTAGTGTCCTCTGGTCTCCCAGCTGTGTGCGTCACTGTTTGGTGTCCCCTGGTCTCCCAGCTGTGTGCGTCACTCTTTAGTGTCCCCTGGTCTCCCAGCTGTGTGTGTCACTCTTTAGTGTCTCCTGGTCTCCCGCTGTGTGCGTCACTCTTTAGTGTCCCCTGGTCTCCCAGCTGTGTGCGTCACTCATTAGTGTCCCCTGGTCTCCAGATGTGTGCGTCACTCTTTAGTGTCCCCTGGTCTCCCAGCTGTGTGCGTCACTCTTTAGTGTCCCCTGGTCTCCCAGCTGTGTGCGTCACTCTTTAGTGTCCCCTGGTCTCCCAGCTGTGTGCATCACTCTTTAGCGTCCCCTGGTCTCCAGCTGTGTGCGTCACTCTTTAGTGTCCCCTGGTCTCCCAGCTGTGTGCGTCACTGTTTGGTGTCCCCTGGTCTCCCAGCTGTGTGCGTCACTGTTTGGTGTCCCCTGGTCTCCCAGCTGTGTGCGTCACTCTTTAGTGTCCCCTGGTCTCCCAGCTGTGTGCGTCACTCTTTAGTGTCCCCTGGTCTCCCAGCTTTGTGCGTCACTCTTTAGCGTCCCCTGGTCTCCCAGCTGTGTGCGTCACTCTTTAGCGTCCCCTGGTCTCCCAGCTGTGTGCGTCACTGTTTAGCGTCCCCCGGTCTCCCAGCTGTGTGCGTCACTCTTTAGTGTCCCCCGGTCTCCCAGCTGTGTGCGTCACTCATTAGTGTCTCCAGCTGTGTGCGTCACTCTTTAGTGTCCCCTGGTCTCCCAGCTGTGTACGTCACTCATTAGTGTCCCCCGGTCTCCCAGCTGTGTGCGTCACTCTTTAGTGTCCCCTGGTCTCCCAGCTGTGTGCGTCACTCTTTAGCGTCCCCTGGTTTCCCAGCTGTGTGCGTCACTCTTTAGCGTCCCCTGGTCTCCCAGCTGTGCGTGTCACTCTTTAGAGTCCCCTGGTCTCCCAGCTGTGTGCGTCACTCTTTAGTGTCCCCTGGTCTCCCAGCTGTGCGCGTTGTAGCGCGTGTGCACCTCTCGGCTTCCGTATTTGTCTGTCGGAAAAATGCAGTTTTATTTATTCGGCTGTTTTCTAGAGACGTGGTCAAAGTGTTGTCTCTTGATAGAGCTGTCAGGAGGTTGTGTAAGAACACAGGCTGCACACGGGGACTACAACTGTGTGTGTGTGTGTGTGTGTGTGTGTGTGTGTGTGTGTGTGTGTGTGTGTGTGTGTGTGTGTGTGTGTGTGTGTGTGTGTGTGTGTGTGTGTGTGTGTGTGTGTGTGTGTGTGTGTGTGTGTGTGTGTGTGTGTGTGTGTGTGTGTGTGTGTGTGTGTGGTGTGTGTGTGTGTGTGTGTGTGTGTGTGTGTGTGTGTGTGTGTGTGTGGTGTGTGTGTGTGTGTGTGTGTGTGTGTGTGTGTGTGTGTGTGTGTGTGGTGTGTGTGTGTGTGTGTGTGTGTGTGTGTGTGTGTGTGTGTGTGTGTGTGTGTGTGTGTGTGTGTGTGTGTGTGGTGTGTGTGTGTGTGTGTGTGTGTGTGTGTGTGTGTGTGTGTGTGTGGTGTGTGTGTGTGTGTGTGTGTGTGTGTGTGTGTGTGTGTGTGTGTGTGTGTTGCATGTACAGTATGTGTTTTACTGGCTTCTGTGTGTGAGGGAGATCAAGACAGAAATGCAGCTTCCTGTCTTCACCTTCAGACAGCTTCCTCTGACGCTGAGCATGCTTCACAGAGTTCCAGCGTCCGGATAACTCAACGTGCTCAAAGACTCAAAGCACATGCTGATTCTGTTCCTCTTCGTTTCATGAGTTGTAGGTTTGTTGGTTGACCGCTCACTTCACTTCACTATCCATTCAGATAGAACTCGTTTGTTGTGAAATGAATCAAGTGTCCATGCTTCTATCTTAGTCATCGTTTGGAATGCAGCCTTTGAACCGCAGTTCTATTGTATAAGTCAAGGCTTAAAAAGGTCAACCTCAACGTAGTGTGCTTGTTCTGAACGCTTTTAGACGGCAGACCGTTCGTAAATATGCAACTCTTGGCTCGATGCCCCGCCCCCCCCCTCCTGAGCTGTCGATGTGTGAAATACATCTGTTCTGTTTTGATAATCGATTAAAGATGAGTGCCGGCTAACGTATCAGAAAAGGCTCCTTGCAGACCCTCGTGTTCAGATGTCGTGCTTTGCTCTGTCTTTGACCTAAAGGGATCATGGACTGACAAACGAGACCTCTAACGTGATCTTGGTCTTTGAGAAAACTGATTGACAATTTTCACCTTGTAGTGGTGCACGATAATTATCGGTCCGATATTAGGAATTATGACGTCATCCCGATAAACCCGATAAAAGTATTAATAGCCCCGATAATATACAATATATGTTTTGGGTAAAAAAAAGAAACAGATGCTGCGGTGTGGGTGGGTTGGGATGAGGGGCGCTTGTTTTTCACTCGGCTCCTCCCGTGTTGCCAGTTCTGTGGTGTGAGTGGTTTAGGAAGAGGGGAGTTCTTCACAAATCCAGCGCTCACTAACTCGTGCCTGGCTGTGACGTGTGCGGCCGTGAAGCCAGGACAGTGAACAAACATGTCGTCGGTAGTATGGGACTATTTCAAAGTTTCAGAGTTAGATAGTTCGCTTGCTGTTTGTATTAACAGATGCAGAAGTTCCACGAGGAGGGGAGAAGGCAACGAGCTATAATACTTCCAACCTGATCAGTCACCTGAAACATCGCCTGGCTACGATGGTGTGTTAAAAGCGTACGAAGACGCCTGCGCTGCTAAACTAGCGAGCTGCCAAAGCCAGCTGCGAAGGCACCGGGCTTTCACCTCTCCACGAGGCTTTTGAGAAAGGAGAGGTTTGCCAGAGACGACCCCAGGGCTAGTTTGTTCACAGTAGTAATGCTCATGTCCTTTGCTCACTACTAGTCTCTCTTTACCACCAGGTGTGCAAAAACTACAGGTACATTTAATATCTATATATTATATTATTATCGGTTGTCAGTATCGGTATCGGTCTTGAGAAGCAGGAAGTTATCGGTATCGGTTTCAAAAAACCAATATCGTGCATCCCTACTTTTAACCCTTAGATGCACACGCGGGTCTTTTTGACCCGGAGAGGAGGTTTTCTTTGTAATTACATTTTCTTATCATTTCATATTCCAGCTATTCCTCAAAAAACATGTTCTGGATATCACGCCATTCACATTTTACATTTACATTTTAAGAAATAGTAGTTTTTGTATTTCTACCCCGAGCTTCCATAAGTGGCTCAAAAATGACCCGCATCGAATTTTTGTCTTTTTTTGAAAATGTAAAAAAAAATTCTAAAATTAAATATAAAATATTTCAAGTGTGAACCAAAATATAATACTAAATATCATACAAGGGATTTTTCTGAACCAAAATGGCATAAAAACACATCTTATTCTAATACGGGTCCTTTTTGACCCACTTATGGAAGAGTGTGGGTCCATCACTCGGGCATCGAAGGGTTAAACCAAACAATACACCGATCCCCCCAGAAAAGGATCCACCGACTCAACAAAAAGGTAAATGGCAGTTATTTTGAAACAAAACATGTTCACTTAAACTGTTGTTTTGTTATAGCGCACGGTGGAAAGGAGCAGGGAGAAGGTCATCGTCCTGCCCCGTCTTTCTTTCAGTCACAGTTCATTACACATACTGAAGTATGAAACACGTGGAGCTGCCACCCTACTTTGTGAACCGGTTACAAAGCATATTTGAATAATAGCCCATCGTTAGTCTTCCCCCTGAACGCCACACACGCCTCGGGAAATTCCTCCACGATGGGCGAGCTGTCAGCGTCTGCTCTGAGTGCGTCTGGCTGTAAGAGGAGCGAGCGATGAGGCTGCGCTACATATGGCCGCTGCACTTTTAAGAACCTCTCTTTTAACACTTGGCAGAGAAGTGCAGCAGAACGCGCTCGGGTCGGGTTATGAATGGCTCCCAGGGGCCCGTTTCCTCCTGAAGAGGCCCAATCTCTGGCCTGGGGGTCCCGAGGGGGGGACGCCTCGTTACAGGCTGAGGGTCTGGGGGCGGAGAGGAGCTGAAACCCAAGCATCATTGAACATTTCATCGAACGCGCTGCGAGTCACCGCTGTTTTGGAAACGTGAGAGGTTAGCGTCGAACGGCAGCCGGACGACGAGTTCATCGACGAGATCAAAACTCACACACGTCTACGTCTTAGCGCCGACTCCAGAAACCGGTTCCCATTGGATCTTACAACAGCAACCCTTTTCAAACGTATCTTTTTAATTTGGGGCGATTGTAATCTGTTGTCGTATCACTGCTGTTGCTATAAATACATTTAAATACGTTTACGGCGAAGCACCGACTCCAGTTTAAAGACCTTTACCGATTCCACCGAATAATGTCAGTCTTTTAAAAAGTGTTAACCCTACAGTTGGAAACAGAAGGCAGCCGATGAAGGGATCTGCTTGACTGTCACTTAACAGATGGAGGCCTCACAAGTCAGTGTCCTTTGTAGTGCTGCAGATTCAAACACTACTGGATACAAAAAGCTCCTCTGATGTAACTCGAACATCCCGTGTGTTCAAGATGGCCTCCGACGAGGTCTTGGAAATGTCCCCTTCGCTTTGCCTACATTACAGATCTGGGTCATCATACACTTTGAACCCGAGCATCGTTGAACATTTCATCGACCGCACCGTTGTTTTGGAAACGTGAGAGTTTAGTGTCGAACAGCAGCCGGACGACGAGTTCAACGACGAGATCAAAGCTCACACGCGTTTACGGCTTAGCACCGGCTCCAGGAAGCGGGTTCCCGTTGGATCTCAGAGCAGTTCAAAGTTAACGACCTTTTTAATTTGGGGCGGTTGTAATTGTGTCGTTCCCCTCTTCATGTTCGTCAGCTTTGTTCAGTGAGAGAACTCGTTCTGTTTGGTTACACCTCGCTTTCAATTATATTCCTAACTTTTCCCTGTCATCCTCTGTAAAGCACTTGGGCTGCGTCAAGCATGAACGGTGCTACACAAATACGCTTAAAGACCTTTACTGATTTCACAAAGTCTCTTTCTACGTGGTAACCCTCCAGTTGGAAAAGAAGGCAGCTGACGGAGGGTCCTGCACGACTGTCCCGTAACAGCTGGCCCTCTCCGTGCTGCAGACTCAAATGAGATTGGCAAATTTCATTTCATTTCATTTCAAACCTTTATTGAGACGGATCGGTCCCTTGAGATCATGGATCTGTTTTACACGGGAGACCTGCATCGATTTAGTTCCACATGAAACATAGAAACAAACAATAGAGGACATCATAATTACATATTCACCAACACTCACAAACACCCGTAGTGTCAGAAAGCATCTCGTGCAGACTTCAAAACATTCAGAGAAATACAATTGCTCAATTTTAATTTGGACTGTCGGCTGTTCGAGCGAGTGGAGCTGCGCACATACAAGCCGTCTCACCTCAGACAGTCCTCGCTCTCTAACAAGACCACATCCTGCCATCTCAGACAACAGCTGCCGCTACTTTCTGCTTTACCAGAGAGCAGATATAATACGGGAGTTTACCCAACATAGCTTTACAGATGAACGTGTCCCAGTGACTGAGCCTCCGTACAGAGAGTGAAGGCAGACCTGGCTCTGCGTACAGGGTACAGTGATGAGTCAGCGCTTTACAGTTTGTGACAAATCTCAGAGCACTGTGATACGCAGCATCTAACCTGACCAGGCAATGGGCAGGTGCATTCAGATAGACCAGATCCCCAGAGTCCAGCACAGGTCAAAGGTCACAGAGCCTTTACCTGGCCTCAAGCGAGAAGCAGGACTTGTTCCTGGAGAAGAACCCTAGCCTCACCCTCAGCTTTTAAGCAGGTTATTGACAGGTTATTTAATATATTTATTTGACAGGGACGGTGCACATTAATTGACATTTCTGTAAATGCGCCAACAGGCTATTTTTCGTCTGTAGTCCCTGGACAGATGTTAAAAGTCGTCCTAAAAACAAAAATTCACTTCAAATAACAGGTAAATACAATCAGTAACACAACATTCAACAGAGATACTTATATTATGATAAAAGCATATATAAAAATCAGCCGGCCATAAAAACTAAAGTAAAATACAAGCATATACATAAAAACTAAACTAAAATACAAATTCACAAAGCAGACAGATACAGGTCAAGGCATTAAGAGAGAGACAGTCATCAAGCAAAGAAACTCCTTTTTAAGGTTACTTTTGTACCACTATGCTCATCTCCCGCTCACCCCACCAAGCACCGGGCCTGGGGGACAGAGCCTCTCCGTCGCTGCCCCCTCCCTCTGGAACTCACTCCCCCACCCATCAGAGACGGCCCTGACCTCACCTCCTTCAAAGCACTCACCTCTTCAGTCTGGCTTTTAACGTGTGAATGTTTTTGTATTATTTGACTTTAACTTTAACGATATATTTATTTGTTGTTCATTCCTTTTCTTTTCACTATATCTGTAAAGCGTCTTTGAGCACCTGTAAAAGCGCTAACAAATTAAATCTATTATTATTATTATTAAAGAAATCCAAAATATGTGCTATTGTCTTCAAGATGGCCACCATAAGGTCTTGGAAATCACTTTCCCAGTTTTAAAGATCTTCGTGTTGATGGATATACTCTTGGCCACGCAGAAAGGAAGCCTATTTTAACCATGTCTTAGAATAGATGAATACTCGATTCTGATTGGTCAATTGGGACATCTCAGAAGTCAATCAGTTTATTTTCTTAGAGGAAGCAATACGATAATTTTCAAGCCAATAACACCAATTAATGTTGGGAGTCAAGTCCTGAGTGTGCTTGGTGTGTACCCTTCAGAGTGAGCAAGGTCCCTGAAGGGAAGCAGCTGAAACAGGGTCAGTCCAGCAGACGGGAACCCGCCGTGTGACTCCTCCCACTTGGACACCCGAACGACAGACCGGTTTGCAGACGGCAACACTCTGAAACTCTGCATCTCTCCTCGTGGTCCGTGACCTCCTGACTGGACGTGAACCCGGCGGTCCGAAAGGTCGCGACCTCTCTGTCCGTTTCCTCTGTTTGGCTTCGGAGCTGATACTCCAGAGCCAGCTGGGAATTCAGACACACAAACAGAACAAGCTCTGACTCCCTGACCCGGAAGAAGGGGTTTAAGGAGAACACGTTAACACGGTGTCGCCGATCCGACGGGCACTTTGAAGACCTCTTGTTGATGCTGTGTGTAGTACGCTTCAGCACTGTATCATATAGTTATTATACTCACTGTGTTTAGCCACCGACCGGAGGCTGGCAGCAAATGAATGTTGATTTCAAAGATGGGTTTGGTCAAAGCAAGAGGGCAGAAGGTAGGGGCTTTTAGGATCCTACTTTATTACCATTTTATTTGGACAACTTTCTTGAGCGGCTTTTTTTGTCCCCTTAAGGCCGCTACACACCGACCCCATTTTGGGAGTCAGAGGCCGCCAGAGGCCGCCAGAGGCCGCCAGAGGCCGCCAGAGGCCGTCAGAGGCCGTCAGAGGCCGTCGGGCATTCGCGGCGCCCTACTCAGGTTGGTGTGTCCCGCACCGTCGTTGCTTTACGGCACATGTTCACACCTCCCGCGGCCGGTTCAACATGTTGAATAGGCCAAAGGAATCACTCTGATTGGCTGTTGCCTCTTTTGAATGACGGACACACACTAGCACTGCCTGCTGGTAAGGACAGTTATTGCCACTCGTCGACTGAAGTCTTTGCGGTGTGTTCGTAGGCGGGCGGCGTAGGCGGGCGGCGTAGGCGGGCGGCGTAGCGGACGTAAAAGTCGGGACGCCTTCGGTACGCGTTCTGTGGTCTCAGGTTGGAGCGCAGTGGCCTTTAACCCCAGTTAGATTTGTAGAGAACATGTTTGTATTTCTCAACTAAGATATTGATATTGGTGCCAGAACGCGGTCGTACAGTATTTACATGTTTTTAATACATTAAAATCGGATCAGAACCAGACTTTAAAGTTACGAGATGGTCCAACTAGGTTTCTTTAAATGAAGAAGTCTGCCATATACATTATTGTTATATATCTACCTGTTGAGATCAAAATGAAGGCGGAGTTTAAAGATGGTTATGGTCAATGCCTTCGGGCAGGAAGTAGGGACCTTTTTTTGATTTGAATAAAGTTCTCGAGCTGCCTTTTTGTACCCCTAACTCTCTCTCTCTCTCTCTCTCGGTCGTCCTCAGACGAGCCCTGCATCTAACTCCAGTGAGGTTATATGTAGAGAACATGCATGTACAGTATGTCTCAAACGAAGGTATTGATATTGGTGCCAGAACATGGTGGTATACGCATGTTTTAATAATTCAAATATAGACCACAAGCGATCGTCCGATCATTGAGAAATTGGTTGGACATCTTGAGGAGTCGCTGTTTTTAAAAGTGTGCAATATAACTTTCACTAATTGTTTTTACCGGAGGCTTGCAACTAAGGCCGTACCCGAATATCCGAATATCCGTTTGCTGGAGTACTATTCGGGTTTCAATTTCGTTATTCGGATATTCTTTTTTTATTTTTGTCGCTCTGCTCTGCGGCTGCCAAATTTAAATTAATTTAAATCTCCAATATCACCGTAAGAGCTCGTGCCTCTTCGGGGGGTGCTAACACTTAACCATAAACGTTATCGTTTACTTTCTCCGTCTTTATATGTAGATATGACTTTTTCTCCGTCAATCTCCGTCACGTTGTTTCCATAGCAACAACAACTTCCTGTCAACAGCGCTAACTCTCCTTCAAAATAAAAGCATGACCTTACAAAATAGGAAGCCAAGCCAAATTACACTTAAGACATTTACAACTGCAACGAAAGTAACAAACACGATGCGATATCCTTTTGGGTTACATCAACAAATAACTATACAACAACAATACTGTAGAATAACAAAATGAATGTTGTGAATAAACTGAAATACTCGTGTTGAAGCGGTTCGCTGCCGATTACTACGCCCCCCCCCGCGCGCGGGCCGAATATTTGCTGCTGATTACTACCGAATATCCGGAGCCTGAAAAACGGTATTCGGGACAGCCCTACTTGCAACCCCGGTGAGGTCGTCTCAAAGTGGAATCAGATAAGATGAGACTTTATTTATCCCGAAGGAAATTGTTGTGCCAGAGTTAAACAAATACGATAAATACAACGGCATGATAATAAAACGGTACACCAACAGTGGAGTGAAGAGAGCTATTAAACATCTACAGGAAACAAAGACGGTCACATCACGAATGTAAATATTAACAGTATATAGAAGAAGACGACGAAGACGTGCTGTATTAATCCCTCACAGGGACTTGTACCAGAACATGGTGGTGTTGGCATGTTTAATAAGATCCAATCAGGGTTCAGTGTTGGTGTTGGGGGGGAGGGTGGAGGTCCCGAAGGTCACAGACTGACCCTCGGGGAAAGCCTCCTCTCAGACAGGACACCAGATATGACGAGGAGACGTAAACAGCTGAGCGTCTCCTTCAGAAAACATGGCGTCTCCTCCCCCCGATACCTGAGCGCCTGTGTTTACGCCGAGGTGAGGCAGCAGCCGCTCGGAAAGCGATACCCGAAGCGTGTTTACTCAACTGCTGCGTCCTAACCTCGGTACCTTCGTGGCTCCCGACATGATCCACCTTAATGCTGACAAATGACTTTCTGACCAGGAAGCAGAGGGGGGTTGTGGGTAATCGATCCGGGGAGAGGACACTAAACACTTCGAAGCCTCTCATTGCGAAGTTGAAGTTCAGCCGTCAAGTCGTGGTTAATGAAGACGTGAGGATTACACTTAATTAAAAATGGCTTCTGCGGAGGAACGTGCACTCGGTTGTACTTTATATCATAAGCCTGGTTTTAAACCAACAATAGTTACATCGTGCAAACCCTGATCAGGACTGCTTACATAGTGGATCTCAGCTTCTCTCTGATCAGGGGCGTCAAACTCAATTTCAACTCGGGCCACATTAGCATCATGGTTGCACTCAAAGGGCCGGTTTTATATATAAGACCATATGAGAATAAATATTTAATATATATAAAATGATGTATTGTATAACAGTACTGCCTCTGCATTGGATTATTATCGCATAGGGTAATAACTTCATAATTAACTACGTCTGAAAGCAGAAGTCCCCAATTTCGAAATCGTTGGCGGAAATGGCGCTCCATTGAAGGCGGGGCCTCGCATACGACGCACACCTGTTCCACCAGTCTTCCTTTTCCGAGGCTAGGAAGGATTCTTGCCTCGCTTCTGAAGGACCTGACTCGGAAGGACTTGTCCTACCAAGGAAGCGTCCTCGACATTGAGAAACACCCACACTCTGATGTTTGGACGGTGGCCGGTGGCCTTGACCCCGTCCTGACCTCAAACCTCCCCCCCCATGGTTAGTAAGTGTCAGGTTTCTCTGTCCGGCTACCGCAGGAGAAGCAAAGGATTCTGGGAAAGATGAGGAGGAACAGATGGAGTGTGTCTCAGGCAGGGAAAAAGAGTCCGACGATATGAGTACATCTGTGACATCCAATTTGATTTAAACGGCAGCATAAATACATTTTAGACAAAACCAATAAAACCACGTACAGACTGAAAAAACTCTCATGAGACATTTTAAAACACAACAAAATAGAAAACCCCAATTTAGAAAAGACAGACTGATACGTCGCATACAGTACGTGGTCTGCAAATACTCATATGCTTTTAAAAGATGTTCAGGTAAACGTATTGGTTCGTGTCGGGTCGGATGTCCCTCGCGGTGAAGAGTGAGGACCGAGGGCAAAGACGAGTCTCTATACCCATCGTGTGTTCGATTAACCGGAACGTTCTACGGAGATGGCATCAACAGTTCCCAAAGCCATCACATGTTAGGGTTCGTCCAAAACTCAAAAACGAAACGTAACCTAAGAATATTGTCTTTCCGGGCTGTACGTGGAACATGTGGTGATCTGTTGAAACCCTTTCCAAACCCGTCACTCCGGAGTGGAGACATGTCGGGGCTTGTGCTGATGTATTGGAAATATTACATTAAACGGGAAATAATTTAAATATACTTATTAAAACCAAGATACTTTTCAGATTAAGTGGCGACTGATTACACATGAATCTCACACACACACATACACACACACACACACACACACACACACACACACACACACACACACACACACTGAGCTAGTTTACAGCACAAACTTGTGTTAGAATATTAATTTCCCGATGTCCACTATTATACACACCCACACACACACACACACACACACACCACACACACACACACACGCACCACACACACACACACCACGCACACACACACACACACACACACACACACACACTGAGCTAGTTTACAGCACAAATTTGTGTTAGAATATTAATTTCCCGATGTCCACTATTATACACACCCATGCACACACACACACCACACGCACCACACACACACACACACACACACACACACACACACACCACACACACACACACTGAGCTAGTTTACAGCACAAACTTGTGTTAGAATATTCATTTCCCGATGTCCACTATTATACACACCCACACACACACACACGCACGCACACACACACACACACACACACACACACACACACACTGAGCTAGTTTATAGCACAAACTTGTGTTAGAATATTAATTTCCCGATGTCCACTATTATACACACCACACGCACACACACACACCACACGCACACACGCACCACACACACACACACACACACACCACACACACACACCCACACACACACAGCTAGGTTATAGCACACACTTGTGTTATAATCTTAATTTTCTCTATTTCATGTGTTCATTTACTTGATCGTTGCCACACACACACACACACACACACACACACACACACACACACACACACACACACAACCAATTACAAAAAAAAACGTCCTCAAGCTTCTGACATGTGGAGATGACCTGCATAAGTCAAGAAGAAAGGAGATCCCTGTAAACACTGAGACACACACACACACACACACACACACACACACACACACCTGTCCCTCTGTCTTGAGAACACATCAGTGTCTTCAGACCACCTCGGGAGGAGGGGACATGTTCAGAGGGTCTGAGGTCACTTCCTGTCCCCGAGTCATCTGGAGAATCACTTTAACTCTAATTGTAACTGTACTCAGCGCTTCACCTGGTCAGAGGACGCGTCTCCGAGAGTCCACCCGTCTGCTGCGTCTCCGGTTGGTCAGAGGACGCTTTGATTCGAAGTCTCCGAGAGTCCACCCGTCTGCTGCGTCTCCGGTTGGTCAGAGGACGCTTTGATTCGAAGTCTCCGAGAGTCCACCCGTCTGCTGCGTCTCCGGTTGGTCAGAGGACGCTTTGATTTGAAGTCTCTGAGAGTCCACCCGTCTGCTGCGTCTCCGGGTGGTCAGAGGACGCTTTGCTTCGAAGTGTCTGAGAGTCCACCCGTCTGCTGCGTCTCCGGGTGGTCAGAGGACGCTTTGCTTCGAAGTCTCCGAGAGTCCACCCGTCTGCTGCGTCTCCGGTTGGTCAGAGGACGCTTTGCTTCGAAGTCTCTGAGAGTCCACCCGTCTGCTGCGTCCCCGGGTGGTCAGAGGACGCTTTGATTCGAAGTCTCTGAGAGTCCACCCGTCTGCTGCGTCCCCGGGTGGTCAGAGGACGCTTTGATTCGAAGTCTCTGAGAGTCCACCCGTCTGCTGCGTCTCCGGGTGGTCAGAGGACGCTTTGATTCGAAGTCTCTGAGAGTCCACCCGTCTGCTGCGTCTCCGGGTGATGGAGCACGTCTCCAGCTGTCCTCTGCTTTCTGTTCACTTCCACACGGCGGCCTCAAACCGTTTACTTTACACTTTGATGGCTAGATTCATTCCAACAAGTTAGCCGATGCACATCTTACGCTATGTCGTTCAGCATGGAAACATTCATTAGCTCAGTGCGTCTCAAAGTGTGGTTCGCGGACCACTGGTGGTGGTGAGCTCCCCCTAGTGGTCCGTGAGTATATTGGTAACATTTCACATTTGAAATAAATAAATGAATTTAAGTTTTCCGCACTCTCGCTGGAATCTCTCTGCAATGGAGCGAGCTTAAGTTTCACTTTCAACTGCATGACACAGCCCAGATCAACACCTTCGTCGCACATGTTGCCACTTGCTTTCATCTCTTTCAGGCGATTTGTGATGTGTTCTAGAAAAAACGATGTGATTTTGGATATGTGTGGAGATAGGTGGTCCTTGGTATGAACACGTCAGAGAAACATTCATTAGCTAACAATGACATTATTGTTCTGTTGATATAAAGGGAGGTCAGGTACTCTTTAAAGCAGCTGCTAGCTATGGGTACTTTCTACTGAAGTACACTTCAAAGCCTCTTTACTTTCACTTGAGTGAAGAAGTTTAGTCAGTGCTTCTACTTTCACCAGAGTATTTTTAAACACTTCTACCTGAGTAATGGATGTGTGTACTTCTGCTTGAGTAAAGGATGTGTGTACTTCTACTTGAGTAAAGGATGTGTGTACTTCTACTTGAGTAAAGGATGTGTGTACTTCTACCTGAGTAAAGGATGTGTGTACTTCTACCTGAGTAAAGGATGTGTGTACTTCTACCTGAGTAAAGGATGTGTGTACTTCTACTTGAGTAAAGGATGTGTGTACTTCTACCTGAGTAAAGGATGTGTGTACTTCTACCTGAGTAAAGGATGTGTGTACTTCTACCTGAGTAAAGGATGTGTGTACTTCTACTTGAGTACAGGATGTGTGTACTTCTACCTGAGTAAAGGATGTGTGTACTTCTACTTGAGTACAGGATGTGTGTACTTCTACCTGAGTAAAGGATGTGTGTACTTCTACCTGAGTAAAGGATGTGTGTACTTCTACTTGAGTAAAGGAAGTGTGTACTTCTACTTGAGTAAAGGATGTGTGTACTTCTACCTGAGTAAAGGATGTGTGTACTTCTACCTGAGTAAAGGGTGTGTGTACTTCTACCTGAGTAAAGGATGTGTGTGCTTCTACCTGAATAAAGGATGTGTGTACTTCTACCTGAGTAAAGGATGTGTGTACTTCTACCTGAGTAAAGGATGTGTGTACTTCTACTTGAGTAAAGGATGTGTGTACTTCTACCTGAGTAATGGATGTGTGTACTTCTACTTGAGTAAAGGATGTGTGTACTTCTACCTGAGTAAAGGATGTGTGTACTTCTACCTGAGTAAAGGATGTGTGTACTTCTACTTGAGTAAAGGATGTGTGTACTTCTACTTGAGTAAAGGATGTGTGTACTTCTACTTGAGTAAAGGATGTGTGTACTTCTACCTGAGTAAAGGATGTGTGTACTTCTACTTGAGTAAAGGATGTGTGTACTTCTACTCGAGTAAAGGATGTGTGTACTTCTACTCGAGTAAAGGATGTGTGTACTTCTACTCGAGTAAAGGATGTGTGTACTTCTACTCGAGTAAAGGATGTGTGTACTTCTACTCGAGTAAAGGATGTGTGTACTTCTACTCGAGTAAAGGATGTGTGTACTTCTACTCGAGTAAAGGATGTGTGTACTTCTACTCGAGTAAAGGATGTGTGTACTTCTACCTGAGTAAAGGATGTGTGTACTTCTACCTGAGTAAAGGATGTGTGTACTTCTACCTGAGTAAAGGATGTGTGTACTTCTACCTGAGTAATGGATGTGTGTACTTCTACTTGAGTAAAGGATGTGTGTACGTTGGCCTCTCTGTGCAGCAGTCACATCCTGTCTTGCCAATATGTTGAGGACCTTTCTTTATGGATTCTCAGATCCTCTGTTCTTCTATATTATCAGAATGTGAGGATTCGTCTTACGTCACTGTCTGCCAGTGTTCTGAGATGTGAGTCGGAGAGAGGAGCGCTGGGGTTATCAGTCGTTTGTGTTGTTTTACAGAAAGCACGGTTACAATCTCATGGCTGAATGTGTAGCTGATTTGTGTGGACGATGCCACGCAACATTTCAGACCAGGATTCCTCCTTGAAACCGACTTTGTTTGACACAAAACCAAACAGACGAAATAACGCGAAAAGGTTCATAAAACATATTGTTTTAGACAATCTGAGCCTGTCTGTGGAAAACACGTTTCAGTCAAGACGCAAGTTGACGATGCAGATCAGATACGATAAGATCAGAAGTACTTTATTGATTCCTATTTGGGAAATGTTTGTGTTGCAGCATAAAGAGACAAGGCATGTACGATAGAGAAATTAATAGACTTGAAATAAACAATCAAAAAAGTAGAAAATACTCACGTTGTAATACAAATTTAAAGTAATATAAGTTACGCCAAATGACATTGTAATCATTATTGGACACATGTCTTTAAAGTTATCTCTGTTAGTCCCTTTGTAACACAAACATATGAAAATAGGATCCAGGCTGTATGGAAGTCAAGTTACCCTCGAGGCCTCAGAGCTGCAGGCATGAGTCCTACACCCAAACGTAAGTCAGCGTTTCAGCACTTAGCATTTCCTGTCCTGGTTTTAAACGTGTTTCCAGAGACGTTCATTAAATAAAGAGAGAACACTTCGTTAGTGCACTGTTCGACTGACCGGTACCCTTCTCCTCCGACAGACACTTCCCATGTGCGTGTTCACAGGCCGTCCAGTTGCCTCGGTGTCAGTGCTGAGTTTCTGGATGTAAGCTAGCTCTGTTTCCCTGAAGCTTTGCACACAGCTGCTCGCGCTGGGATCACCGACCATTCTGTTTCCCTGTTGCTCGGACGATGAGGAGTCTTTACTCTGCCACAGTGGGACTGGAGAATGGTGTTTACTACACAGAGCCAACTGGACTGGACGCTCACACATGCACACACACACATGCACACACAGACACACAGACACACAGACACACACATGCACACAGACACATGCACACACGCACACACAGACACACATGCACACACGCACACACAGACAGACACATGCACACACACAGACGCACACACGCACAGACACATGCACACACACACACACACACACACACACACAGACACATGCACACACACGCACACACACACACACACGCACACACAGAGGTTTAGTTTATAGCACAAATTCGTGTTAAAATCGTAATTTCCAAATATTCATAATTTCCTGTGTTCATTTACTTGATCGTTGCCATTTGATATATGCACACACACACAGACACACACACACACCATGCGCACACACACTCAAGCACACACACTCAAGCACAAGCCAAAAACCATCCGCCCCCACTCACTCCCTCATTGGCCAATCGTGTCGTCACGGAGACAACAGCTGTCTCCAGGATGAAGAAGCTACTTTGAGGGTGCCAGCCAGTCTGCAGGCCTGCAACTGGAGAGTCCCCCGGGTCCTTATGGCCTTCAGAACACACACACACACACACACTCGCACTCACACTCACACTCACAGTGCAGCATAGTTAGCGCCCCCTAGAGGGTTTATTTTTCCACATTGTGTTCGTGCTGCAAGTAGATGGAATAGTATTAGTAGTTTGTAAATGATTTTTCTAATTACTTTGGATGAGTTTGAAACAGTTAGAAAACAGTCTTCTGTGCTTTTTGTATTCATATAATCAAAACAAATGTCATGCACAAGTAAAATACATGTTTAATATACTTTTAAATTAAGCAAAAATAAAAAGCAGGAGAGGACTCTTTAAAGTAGAGACACTACATACTGATATACACCTGTGTTCATTTTCATGGGCTGTCTTCTGAGTGGTTAAACATGGCTAATGGTGTTCCTCAAGGTTCTGTTTCAGGCCCACTTTTATTCTCCATCTACATCAACAGTTTAGGTGAAAATGTGGATGAAGCTACTTTACATTTGTATGCGGATGATACCGTGATGTACTGTGCAGGTCCCTCATTCAGGAGGCTGGTGTTAAATTACAGGCTGTTTCTAACACTATTCAGACTCAGCGCTCTGAACTAAAGCTTCTTTTAAATGTGGATCAAACCAAGGTCATGCTCTTTTCTAAAGCTAAAAAGACACCAGACACTGCTTTAGATATTGTAACTACGCAAGGAATAAAACTCAAAGTTGTTGCCTGTTACAAACACCTTGGTATCTGGCTTGATGATTGTCTCACTTTTAAACTTCAGGTCTCTAACCTGCTTAAAGAGCTGAGGGTTAGGCTCGGTTTCTTCTCCAAGAACAAGTCCTGCTTCTCGCTTGAGGCCAGGAAGAGGCTCTGTGACCTTTGACCTGTGCTGGACTCTGGTGATCTGGTCTATATGAATGCACCTGCCCATTGCCTGGTCAGGTTAGATGCTGCGTATCACAGCGCTCTGAGATGTGTGACAGACTGTAAAGCATTAACCCTTCACTGCACCCTGTATGCAAGGGATGGTTTGCCTTCGCTAACTGTACGGAGGCTCAGTCACTGCTACATGTTCATCTACAAAGCCATGCTAGGGAAACTTCCATCTTACATCTGCTCTCTGATCTCACGGAGAATTGTAAGTGGCTACTGCCTTTTTAAAGCTCGGTTAGATGCTATTCAGTCGGAAGCTGTTGGTACCTGCTCATGTGGATAGTTATTGTAAATGATGCTGATGATGTCCTTTTGTTGTTCTGTTGATGTTTTTATGTTTCATGTGGAACTACTTGAGCAGGTCTCCCTTGGAAAAGAGATCAATGATCTCAATGGGTTACACCTGGGTAAATCAAAAGTCTTTAAACTTTAAACTCTTTAAAGTAGAGACACTACATACTGATATACACCTGAACATCAGCAGGAGAGGACTCTTTAAAGTAGAGACACTACATACTGATATACACCTGAACATCAGCAGGAGAGGACTCTTTAAAGTAGAGACACTACATACTGATATACACCTGAACATCAGCAGGAGAGGACTCTTTAAAGTAGAGACACTACGTACTGATATACACCGGGACATCAGCAGGAGAAGACTCTTTAAAGTACACTACATACTGATATACACCTGAACATCAGCAGGAGAGGACTCTTTAAAGTAGAGACACTACACACTGATATACACCTGAACATCAGCAGGAGAGGACTCTTTAAAGTAGAGACACTACATACTGATATACACCTGAACATCAGCAGGAGAGGACTCTTTAAAGTAGAGACACTACATACTGATATACACCTGAACATCAGCAGGAGAGGACTCTTTAAAGTAGAGACACTACATACTGATATACACCTGAACATCAGCAGGAGAGGACTCTTTAAAGTAGAGACACTACATACTGATATACACCTGAACATCAGCAGGAGAGGACTCTTTAAAGTAGAGACACTACATACTGATATACACCTGAACATCAGCAGGAGAGGACTCTTTAAAGTAGAGACACTACATACTGATATACACCTGAACATCAGCAGGAGAGGACTCTTTAAAGTAGAGACACTACATACTGATATACACCTGAACATGAGCAGGAGAGGACTCTTTAAAGTAGAGACACTACATACTGATATACACCTGAACATCAGCAGGAGAGGACTCTTTAAAGTAGAGACACTACATACTGATATACACCTGAACATCAGCAGGAGAGGACTCTTTAAAGTAGAGACACTACGTACTGATATACACCGGGACATCAGCAGGAGAAGACTCTTTAAAGTACACTACATACTGATATACACCTGAACATCAGCAGGAGAGGACTCTTTAAAGTAGAGACACTACACACTGATATCCACCTGAACATCAGCAGGAGAGGACTCTTTAAAGTAGAGACTCTACACACTGATATACACCTGAACATCAGCAGGAGAGGACTCTTTAAAGTAGAGACACTACATACTGATATACACCTGAACATCAGCAGGAGAGGACTCTTTAAAGTAGAGACTCTACACACTGATATACACCTGAACATCAGCAGGAGAGGACTCTTTAAAGTAGAGACACTACATACTGACATACACCTGGACATCAGCAGGAGAGGACTCTTTAAAGTAGAGACACTATATACTGGTGATTGATGCAGGATCCCAATGATAAACACATATTCTCGTGCAACGTAGTGAAGGAAAGTGATTTGTAGCTTTGACACACACACACACACACACACACACACACACACTCACTCACTGCTGACTCACTGAGGGAGCTTTGTGTATGTGTGTAAGTCAGTGTGTGTGTGTGTTGCATGTGTTGTTTTGAGTCGGCTGCAACTGTCAGGACAACGACCCGTCTAATCTGCACCTGCCACTGACACAGCAAATGTACGTCTACACACACACACACACACACACACACACACACACACACACACACACACACACACACACACACACACACACACACACACACACACACACACTGAGGCCTACACAGACGGAGCCGAGAGTCCGACTGCAAGACATGCTGGGAAACTGGGACAGTACATTTATTTAGTTAAACCCTTTATTTTTACAGTTCACCGTCTTTACTTTCCTTGCCTCCTTCCCTCATTTCCTTTTTGAGGCCTCGACACTGGAATGATTTCAGCTTGTTGGTCATTTTAGTAACTTTGTATAGGATGAAACACATGTTGTCCTTCAAGTTGAGACGTCATCTTGCCCTTCCATCATTCCCCTTCGACTCGATGCAGGTCCATCGGTGTTTACGTTGTTCCTCACATGAGTCCATACCTCTCTAAAAGGTCTGAACTGAACGCGTGATGATATCATGATGTGGGATTCTACGTTACACGATATAAGAATATAACGTAAACCTGTTGTGAGTCCATATCCTGACAATAACAATAAATAACAGCTGTTCAAAATAACCAAGGACTCTGTAGATCAGGGGTGTCAAACTCAATTTCATCGCGGGCCACATTCGCATAAAGGTTGCACTCAAAGGGCCAGTTGTAACGATATAAATATATAATATATAAAATAATGCATTATATTACATTATTGCCTCTGAATTGGATTAGTATCGGACAGGATAATAACTTAGTCATTAACTACGTCTGAAAGCAGAAGTCTCTTCAGTGCGCATGTCACAAAACGAGATGCATTGTGGGACATGTAGTTTATGGGCATCCTGCTTCTGTAAACCGTATAATAAACGTATTATATTATTTGCAAGCTCTTGCGGGGCCACATAAAATGAAGTCGCGGGCCGGATTTGGCCCCCGGGCCTTGAGTTTGACACCCCTGCTGTAGATGAAAGCTGAGAAGACGGAGGTAGAGGTCAAGACAGTAAACACATATCAGTCACATGTCACCGCTCCATTCAAAACCTGCACTGATCACATCGGCAGAGTTTCACTTCTGCTGTCCTCTCCGAAACACATTAAAGGGGCCATCGCCTGCTCATTCGCACGTGTTAGTATGTCGTGTCTCGACTCGCAGCTTTCATGCTTTCGTGTTTAGAGAGTGGAGGGAACAGGGATTCTAGCCTTTGAACACCATCTACATGCACACAACCCGTCAGAGAACACGACAGGAGAGGGAAACCACATGCATCGTTGGATACATCTTTACTATTCAATTAGATTAATCAATCCCTCTAACGTACATGTGTCAAACCCAAGGCCCGGGGGCCAAATCAGGGCCTTGGTGGATTTAATTTAGGCCCGCAGGATAATTTCTAATTCCTATTAGATCTGGCCCGTCGGTATATTGCTCTCACTCCATCCTGAGGGTCTCCTCTGCTCAGAGCCTGAGCCCAAACAGTGATGACCTTGAGCCCAAACATTGATGACCTTGCTCCCGAGATGAGATGCCAAGTATCTGAGCTAGCATCTCAGAGCAGCACACTGAGTTCAATGGATGCTTCCTTCTGCACTTTCTCTCTCAGGACAGCAGGGCATGTTGGGTTTCTCTCTGAGGGAATAGTTTTCTTGAAGCTGTTGTTGGCCTGTGGGGAAATGTACTCATAAGACATGACTCTGGAGAAGCTGCAGATAGAGCCATGAGAAATGAATGCAGCTGATTATTTAATGTTTAATGTTGTTTTTATAGGCGATAGTTGAAGCTTTGTTAGTTCCAGGTTTAATATTACATTACATGTCACTTGTTAGACGCTTTTCTCCAACACTGAGAGCAATCGCCACAGGAGCACTTTGGGGTGAAGCGTCTCAGGGACACAACGACATGCTGATTGCAGTGGGGTTTGAACCTGTGACCCCCTGATCCGAACATCAACGCTCTATCCACTGCGCCACACGCCTGCAACTTAATATGTGCAATAACTTCATTTCAATAAGTTCTGCAATAAACATTGAACCAGTCCGGCCCTCCACGAGCACCCATTTCTAACGTTGGCCCCCCTGAGTGTTGGAGTTGGCCCCCCTGAGTGTTGGAGTTGGCCCCCCTGAGTGTTGGAGTTGGCCCCCCTGAGTGTTGGAGTTGGCCCCCCTGAGTGTTGGAGTTGGCCCCCCTGAGTGTTGGAGTTGGCCCCCCTGAGTGTTGGAGTTGGCCCCCCTGAGTGTTGGAGTTGGCCCCCCCGCTCTCACGCCTCCAAGACTCTGCTGCAGGTTTACAACTTGAGCTCGGAAACATGTCTAAATCTCTCACGTCCCTACAGTCGCTTTTAACAATCATGTTTTATGATATTACGGATGACTTGTAAAGCCCCACGTTAAATAATATCGGACCTTGAGATGCTCGGGGCGTTTCCTAACGTCCCCAAAGTCCAGATTCCCAGACTTTGGAAACTCTTTTAAACCAATTCTAAAAACCCACCTTTTAGGAAGAGATTGCGTTTCTCTGTGTTCTTCTCAGTAAGTATTTAGTTGTTCATGTAAAGCATTTTTTAACCGTGTTTCGAAAGGTGTTAAATCCATAACTCTTATTGTCGTAAGAATAAAAGCTCGTAAATGAATAATGAAAACAAAGTAAGAAAGGAAACATACAAACTAAAATAAGAAATCAGGACCGTCTTTAACGTCAGTCCATCTCTCTATATCTGTACCACTGTCCTCTCATTCATAACACACGCACACACACACGCACACACACACACACACACACACACACACACACACACACACACTCTCTGGTGGCTGTGTGTTGACTGACAGGCGGGGCAGGTGTGGTCTCCCTGCAGCAGCGCCCCACCTGTCGATCCGACCCCCCTCTTACCCACAAACACACCCTGACCCCCCCCCACCCCTGACCTCTGACCCCGGGACCAACTTCCTATCCCCATGGGACCAGTAACCCCCCCCCCTCTCCTCCCCCAGTCTCCCACTTTCCTACCTTCCTTACCTCCTTCCCTCATTTCCTTTGTAAGGGCCTAGACACTGTAGGAATGATTTCAGCTTGTTGGTAATCTTCGTATCATAATCATTTGTTCCTCAAGTTGAAACTTTCCCTTAAATCATTCCACTTTGACTCGTTGTACGTCCGGGGCTTTTAAGTTGGAATATTTACACTTATTTTTACAATTCACCGTCTCTCTCCAACTTTCCTTGCCTCCTTCCCTCATCTCCTTTTTGAGGATATGCAAATATCAAACCGTTGCATTTCACTGTCCCACTAAATACCATCCGAGTTAATGTTAAGGCTTTATTAGTAGTTTTGAATCCTCCAACAGTGCAACATACTTAACTTAAAAAGAGCATTATATATTGCGCTCGACATGATGGTGCAGGAAAGTCGCAGGCATAATGCAAATCTTTAAAAAAAAATGGATAAGTCAAAGCAAGCAATCTGATTGGTTCTTAGCCGTGATATAATGAGCGTACATCACGGGTGGAATTGTACTTTTCACAACAAGTCAGTATCCCTCCCCGTCTGAGAAAAAGCTACAGCTGTTACATTACGTCCGTTACGAAACTAACTAACTAACAAAGCTTAAGATGGAAACATTTAAGGTTAACTTTGACCGCAAGCGACCAGGAAGAAATACAACAACCAGTGCCTCCGCAGTGCCAGCATTCAAAAGCCATTGATGCGCGTCTTGAAAGCAGAGAAATTATGACCGTTACGGCCCGTCCACACTACAGCGTCGACAGCGTCGGAAGCGTCGACAACTCCAATCTGCCCATTCACTTGCAATGGGGTGACGTCACGTTGCCTCGCTTTTTCGCCGAACTGAATTTTGGGTAGCAGAGCGGTCCGTCTCCGGCGTCAGAAGTTGAACAATGTTCAACTTCTGACGCCGGAGACGCCGGAGTAGCCAGCGCCAGCCAATCAAATCCCGTTTCTGAAAATCTTACAGCTGAAGCCGTAGCCAATCAAACCGCGTCTAAGCTGGGAGAGATATCCCGCCGTTCATTTCTATATTTCAAAAAAAGTCGGAGGAGAAACTAACTATCGCCGTAGCAATCACCCGGTTTTGTATGACCAGACCCTCTTCACCTACCGGGACACAAACCGGAGGAACCAGCATGGAGGGAGGAGGCAGAGGCAGTGGGGGAAACTGGTAGGGTTTCGCCTGTTTGGGGAGTTTATATATATTTATATTGCTCCCATAAAATCCCCGGGGTTTTTGCTTTGTATGTCGGGGGCGGGAGATTCATGTGATTGGTTGTTGGTCGTGTTGCTCGAATAAAATCCCCAAGCTCCAGACACGCCCAGCTCCAAGCTTTTTTTGAAGCTGAAGTGTGGACGCTCCGTTAGTCCTGCTGCTACTGGAAGCCGAATCTCGGGGACCGGAGAAAGTGGAGCAATATTCTCTCCACGCCAAACAACAGCCGAGAACAACCTCAACCTATCCAAGTGACCTCGTGAGCATGCTACTGATGCTGGACAGGTTTCAGTGGCTGCACAATAAACAGCAACAAACACATGAATGTAAATAAACAGCCAAATAACCGATCAACGCTCTCTGTCTAATATGTTCGCTAGCTGTTAGTGTTGTTGCATAGCATGTTTCGCGCAGAAGACAACGGAGGGACTATTTTATTTTGAACATCATTATTTACTAATAAAAACTATAAATTGGAGTGTATATTTGTCTTTCATATTGACACACTTGGTAACCGTTTTATAAAAGCAATAGCTGTGATATAATGAGCTTAAACATATAACAAGATAGATTTAGTCGTGGGTCCTGAGTCGTGAGTCGTGGGTCCTGAGTCGTGGGTCCTGAGTCGTGGGTCCTGAGTCGTGGGTCCTGAGTCCTGAGTCGTGGATCCGGAGGGAACTACTGAGGTGAGCTTTATCGAGGCACCAGATCCCAACATTTGTCGCCGGTATCTGCCCCAGAAACCCTGATCTGAAGAAGTCTTATTACGCTCAAGAGAAATTACAATTAAAACCAAATTTAAAAAAAAGGAATTAAAAGATAAATTACTGTCGAAAAACGTACAATACATTTGTAGATCCAGTCTCTCCAAACATGAACTGACACCCGCACACAGACACACACACACACACACACACACACACACACACACACACACACACACACACACACACACACGCACATGCACACACATACCTTGTATACATCACTTCAGGGGACATTACATTGACTTTCATGCATTTCCTGGAGACTTATCCTAACCTTAACCATAACCAACACATGCCTAACCCTAACCCTTACCCTTACTTAAAATTAATGATGCCCTTATGGGGACCTCCATTTTGTCCCCATAAGGGAGGTGAGTCCCCACACGTGACTGTGTAAACAGATGTAGGTCCCCACAAGTATAGTAATGCTAGGCCACACACACACACACACACACACACTTCTCCTTCTCATGATCTCATTACCGTCCACTGTAAAGTGAAGCATGTCTCGGTTGCAGCGTGACGCTCTCTGAGGTCATTTTGTTTTAACCAGAGCTGACGGCACGAGGAGTTTCACAGAGATGAGGAGGACCTGCGCAGAAAGACACATATATATACATCATACAGCACATATACTCACATATACAGTACTGTACTGTCATATACAGTACTGTACTGTCATATACAGCACATATATTCACATATACTCACATATATTCACATCTACTCACATATACAGTACTGTACTATCATATACAGCACATCTACTCACATATACAGTACTGTACTATCATATACAACACATATACTCACATATACAGTACTGTACTATCATATATAACACATCTACTCACATATACAGTACTGTACTATCATATACAGTACTGTACTGTCATATACAGCACATCTACTCACATATACAGTACTGTACTATCATATACAGTACATCTACTCACATATACAGTACTGTACTGTCATATACAGCACATCTACTCACATATACAGTATATCTACTCACATATACAGTACATCTACTCACATATACAGCACATATACTCACATATACAGTACTGTACTATCATATACAGTACATCTACTCACATATACAGTACTGTACTGTCATATACAGCACATCTACTCACATATACAGTACTGTACTGTCATATACAGCACATCTACTCACATATACAGTATATCTACTCACATATACAGTACATCTACTCACATATACAGCACATCTACTCACATATACAGTACTATACTATCATATACAGTACTGTACTGTCATATACAGCACATATATTCACATATACTCACATATATTCACATCTACTCACATATACAGTACTGTACTATCATATACAGCACATCTACTCACATATACAGTACTGTACTATCATATACAACACATATACTCACATATACAGTACTGTACTATCATATATAACACATCTACTCGCATATACAGTACTGTACTATCATATACAGTACTGTACTGTCATATACAGCACATCTACTCACATATACAGTACTGTACTAACATATACAGTACTGTACTGTCATATACAACAAATATACTCACATATACAGTACTGTACTATCATATACAGTACATCTACTCACATATACAGTACTGTACTGTCATATACAGCACATCTACTCACATATACAGTACTGTACTGTCATATACAGCACATCTACTCACATATACAGTATATCTACTCACATATACAGTACATCTACTCACATATACAGTACATCTACTCACATATACAGTACTGTACTGTTATATACAGCACATCTACTCACATATACAGTACTGTACTATCATATACAGTACTTTACTGTAATATACAGCACATATATTCACATATACTCACATATACAGTACTGTACTGTCATATACAGCACATCTACTCACATATACAGTACTGTACTATCATATACAACACATATACTCACATATACAGTACTGTACTGTCATATACAGCACATCTACTCACATATACAGTACTGTACTATCATATATAACACATATACTCATATATACAGTACTGTACTGTCATATACAGCACATCTACTCACATATACAGTACTGTACTATCATATACAACACATATACTCACATATACAGTACTGTACTGTCATATACAGCACATCTACTCACATATACAGTACTGTACTATCATATATAACACATATACTCATATATACAGTACTGTACTGTCATATACAGCACATCTACTCACATATACAGTACTGTACTATCATATACAGCACATCTACTCACATATACAGTACTGTACTATCATATACAACACATATACTCACATATACAGTACTGTACTATCATATATAACACATCTACTCACATATACAGTACTGTACTATCATATACAGTACTGTACTGTCATATACAGCACATCTACTCACATATACAGTACTGTACTAACATATACAGTACTGTACTGTCATATACAACAAATATACTCACATATACAGTACTGTACTATCATATACAGTACATCTACTCACATATACAGTACTGTACTGTCATATACAGCACATCTACTCACATATACAGTATATCTACTCACATATACAGTACATCTACTCACATATACAGCACATATACTCACATATACAGTACTGTACTATCATATACAGTACATCTACTCACATATACAGTACTGTACTGTCATATACAGCACATCTACTCACATATACAGTACTGTACTGTCATATACAGCACATCTACTCACATATACAGTATATCTACTCACATATACAGTACATCTACTCACATATACAGCACATCTACTCACATATACAGTACTATACTATCATATACAGTACTGTACTGTCATATACAGCACATATATTCACATATACTCACATATATTCACATCTACTCACATATACAGTACTGTACTATCATATACAGCACATCTACTCACATATACAGTACTGTACTATCATATACAACACATATACTCACATATACAGTACTGTACTATCATATATAACACATCTACTCGCATATACAGTACTGTACTATCATATACAGTACTGTACTGTCATATACAGCACATCTACTCACATATACAGTACTGTACTAACATATACAGTACTGTACTGTCATATACAACAAATATACTCACATATACAGTACTGTACTATCATATACAGTACATCTACTCACATATACAGTACTGTACTGTCATATACAGCACATCTACTCACATATACAGTACTGTACTGTCATATACAGCACATCTACTCACATATACAGTATATCTACTCACATATACAGTACATCTACTCACATATACAGTACATCTACTCACATATACAGTACTGTACTGTTATATACAGCACATCTACTCACATATACAGTACTGTACTATCATATACAGTACTGTACTGTAATATACAGCACATATATTCACATATACTCACATATACAGTACTGTACTGTCATATACAGCACATCTACTCACATATACAGTACTGTACTATCATATACAACACATATACTCACATATACAGTACTGTACTGTCATATACAGCACATCTACTCACATATACAGTACTGTACTATCATATATAACACATATACTCATATATACAGTACTGTACTGTCATATACAGCACATCTACTCACATATACAGTACTGTACTATCATATACAACACATATACTCACATATACAGTACTGTACTGTCATATACAGCACATCTACTCACATATACAGTACTGTACTATCATATATAACACATATACTCATATATACGGTACTGTACTGTCATATACAGCACATCTACTCACATATACCATTTTAGACTCACTTTGGCCACTTATGTGATTTAGGATGTCTATCCAAGAGCTTCTCAACATTGAGGTTGGGACCATGGGTTCGGGTTCGGTTATGCGTTTGTTTAGTATTTAGCCTTGAGCAGATTTGATAGATTCCTGGTTTAATAGATATGAATGTGTGTCCTTAATACTAAAGAGTAAATATCAAAACATATTAAACTTTAAAAACATGACATCTTAAAAACTTGGCTCATGAGAGTTAAGCTGGATTCTCATGAGCCCAAGTCGAAAGATGTTACGCGTTATCTTTCGGCTACATTTAAACCCAAATGGTAACAGTAAAACATATATCAATAACACATTATAAATCATGTTTCAATATGAGTATTTGTGTTTCTGAAGTTTCCCACGCTGACAGACTTAAATTTAGAGTCTGCCAAACGTCTCTAAGAAAAGCTTCGTGAAATGTCGGCTGAAATGTCGTCGCACGCCCAAAGTAAGCTCCCAGAATGCCGAGTGTTCTTCACCTTGGCCCACATGTTGTTATTTTTGTTTTGGGGGGGTTGCCATGGTGTTTGCTGGCAGGCACTCGGCCCGCGAGGGATTAGGTTTTGTGTACTACTTGCTTTCAGTTCTGTGTACTACTTACTTTCAGTTCTGTGTACTACTTACTTTCAGTTCTGTGTACTACTTACTTTCAGTTTTGCGTACTACTTACTTTCAGTTATCACTTTAATGGATTTTACGTATGATGTTAAGACTACATTTGAACCCAAATGGTAAAAGTAAAACATATATCAATAACACATTATAAATCATGTTTCAATATGAGTATTTGTATTCGTGTTTCTGAAGTTTCCCACGCCTACGTGGCCTTCACTTTAAATTTAGAGTCCTCCAAACGTCTCTAAGAAAAGCTTCGGGAAATGTCGGCTGAAATTTCGTCACACGCCTAAGAAAGCTCCCAGAATGCCGAGTGTTCTTCACCTTGGCCCACGTGTTGTTGTTTTGGTTTTATCGGGAAGCTGTGACGTGTTTGCCGGCAGGCGCTTGGCCCGCGAGGGATTAGATAACCACGCCCAGAAAAGACGTGTGAAATCGTGACGGGCACGAAAATAAAATGACAGTTTTTGAGGCTGTGCGTGGAGAAGTGTGTTCGCTGTTGGCACGCACACCGCTGTGTAAACGGATATGTGTGTGTGTGTGTGTGTGTGTGTGCGTGTGTGTGTGTTCAGTGTGTGAGTCAGTGTGTTTCCGCGCTGTGATCACGGCTGATAGCAGGTGCTCAGAGTGGGAAACACGATCGGATCAGCACACTGCAGCTGTACGCTTTAATTGATTAGAGAGAGTTTTATGACAGTCAGGCCTCAGGCATGCAGCCGGGAGCTCAGAAAACACTCCACACACACACACTTTAAAAAGTCTCCATACCAACGCTGCACCCCAAAAACACTCAGGGGTGGGAAGTAGTGGAGAACAAATACTTTGTTACTGAACTTAAGTACATTTTTATGGTATCAATACTTTATTCGGCTACCTATTTTTCTGACGACTTTTTACTTTGACTTCTTACATGTTGAACTCAAATACCTGTACTTTCAAACTTCTTACATGTTGATCTCAAATACCTGTACTTTCTACTTCTTGCATGTTGAACTCAAATACCTGTACTTTCTACTTCTTACATGTTGAACTCAAATACCTGTACTTTCTACTTCTCACATGTTGAACTCAAATACCTGTACTTTCTACTTCTCACATGTTGAACTCAAATACCTGTACTTTCTACTTCTTACATGTTGAACTCAGATACCTGTACTTTCTACTTCTCTCATGTTGAACTCAAATACCTGTACTTTCTACTTCTTACATGTTGAACTCAAATACCTGAACTTTCTACTTCTTACATGTTGAACACAAATACCTGTACTTTCTACTTCTTACACGTTGAACCCAAATACCTGTACTTTCTACTTCTTACATGTTGAACACAAATACGTACTTTCTACTTCTTACATGTTGAACTCAAATACCTGTACTTTCTACTTCTTACATGTTGAACTCAAATACCTGTACTTTCTACTTCTCACATGTTGAACTCAAATACCTGTACTTTCTACTTCTCACATGTTGAACACAAATACCTGTACTTTCTACTTCTCACATGTTGAACTCAAATACCTGTACTTTCTACTTCTTACATGTTGAACTCAAATACCTGTACTTTCTACTTCTACATGTGGAACCCAAATACCTGTACTTTCTACTTCTTACATGTTGAACTCAAATACCTGTACTTTCTACTTCTCTCATGTTGAACTCAAATACCTGTACTTTCTACTTCTCTCATGCTGAACTCAAATACCTGTACTTTCTACTTCTTACATGTTGAACACAAATACCTGTACTTTCTACTTCTCACATGTTGAACACAAATACCTGTACTTTCTACTTCTTACATGTTGAACTCAAATACCTGTACTTTCTACTTCTCACATGTTGAACACAAATACCTGTACTTTCTACTTCTTACATGTTGAACACAAATACCTGTACTTTCTACTTCTCACATGTTGAACTCAAATACCTGTACTTTCTACTTCTTACACGTTGAACCCAAATACCTGTACTTTCTACTTCTTACATGTTGAACACAAATACGTACTTTCTACTTCTTACATGTTGAACTCAAATACCTGTACTTTCTACTTCTCACATGTTGAACTCAAATACCTGTACTTTCTACTTCTCACATGTTGAACACAAATACCTGTACTTTCTACTTCTCACATGTTGAACTCAAATACCTGTACTTTCTACTTCTTACATGTTGAACTCAAATACCTGTACTTTCTACTTCTACATGTGGAACCCAAATACCTGTACTTTCTACTTCTTACATGTTGAACTCAAATACCTGTACTTTCTACTTCTCTCATGTTGAACTCAAATACCTGTACTTTCTACTTCTCTCATGCTGAACTCAAATACCTGTACTTTCTACTTCTTACATGTTGAACACAAATACCTGTACTTTCTACTTCTCACATGTTGAACACAAATACCTGTACTTTCTACTTCTTACATGTTGAACTCAAATACCTGTACTTTCTACTTCTCACATGTTGAACACAAATACCTGTACTTTCTACTTCTTACATGTTGAACACAAATACCTGTACTTTCTACTTCTCTCATGTTGAACTCAAATACCTGTACTTTCTACTTCTTACATGTTGAACTCAAATACCTGTACTTTCTACTTCTCTCATGTTGAACTCAAATACCTGTACTTTTTACTTCTCTCATGTTGAACTCAAATACCTGTACTTTCTACTTCTTACATGTTGAACTCAAATACCTGTACTTTCTACTTCTTACATGTTGAACCCAAATACCTGTACTTTCTACTTCTCACATGTTGAACACAAATACCTGTACTTTCTACTTCTTACATGTTGAACTCAAATACCTGTACTTTCTACTTCTTACATGTTGAACACAAATACCTGTACTTTCTACTTCTTACATGTTGAACTCAAATACCTGTACTTTCTACTTCTTACATGTTGAACACAAATACCTGTACTTTCTACTTCTTACATGTTGAACACAAATACCTGTACTTTCTACTTCTTACATGTTTAACCCAAATACCTGTACTTTCTACTTCTCACATGTTGAACCCAAATACCTGTACTTTCTACTTCTTACATGTTGAACACAAATACCTGTACTTTCTACTTCTTACATGTTGAACTCAAATCACACTGATTATATTTAAAAACATGTTAGAAGGCCTCACGAAATACTTGAATGTAAATTTAAATGTGGAATAATGTGTGTATAACAAAATACATCCGTCATAACCAATACCGGAAACAGACGTAGGCAAGATCCTCAGCTCAGTGATTGAATGGTTTATCCGCAATGCATGCTGGGATTTGGTGTTTATGTGATGTGAAATCAGAAAACATTTTTTTTAAATAAATTAATACTTTATTCCGAGTGCTCTTGCTTTTCTCTTTGAAAGTCATCACATAACGGCATTGTAATACACGGTTCGGCTGCATTAAATATTACATATCTGCCGTAGTTCTTTATTTATAGAGCCCTGATGAGAAGACAAACATGAGGAACTGAAAACGTGACATGGATCATAAATATATCAGCAATTAAACAACATCTTCCATTTCTTTTCACACAATACGTCTCCTTGCAGTATCAACACTAATTCGGCTGACTTTTATATTTGATCCAGTTGGTAGATAGGCTGTATTTACACCATAACGGTGATACACAGCTGATAGAAAGGGACACCTGGTGGTTAAAGCACGTTATTGCATTTTATTATTATTTTTATTATTTACCGGGTTGTTTAAAACAGATGGTAATTATGGGTACTTTTGACTTAAGTACATTTCAAAGCCCATACTTCTTTACTTTTACTTGAGTAAAGAAGTTTAGTCAGTACTTCTACTATTACCAGAGTATTTTTAAACACGAGTATCTGTACTTCTGCTTGAGTAGAGGATGTGTGTACTTTTGCCCTCTCTGAAAACACACTTTAAACTCCCCATAGAAAAGAGCGGGATGTTTCTGAGTGAGTTACGTGTGAGCCGTGATCTCAATCTTCATTATTTATGTAGCACATTTAAAACAACCTCAGTTGAACAAAGTGCTGTACAGGGAACAGATACAATATCGAATAACACAACAGGAGTAACTAATACAACGATAACTAAAAACAAGATACAGAGCACAGTAACTAGAAACACGCACTGCTTCTGATGGAGCTGTTCATTTCAGCTGAAGTTGAAAATGAACCACAAGTTTCCAACATCATGATGACGCACTTTCAGGTCAGCCTGCGCATGTTTTATATTCATCCTCTCCGTCATGTTGATAAGTACGTGCTGCTGTTATTTAAAGCCTTCACCCAACAGATCATTTGAGTGTCGATGCACAAGAGGACCAACACCTCTACTCATGACGCATACTTCAGAGGCACGCGCGTCAATGTGAAGAAGGAATGAGTGAAATAAGAAAGGTCTATAGAACCATGAGTTAAAGAAGCATCATGATAACATCACAGAGGGCCAATACACGTACTTTTAAAAATACAAAACATGCGTGTTTCTGTGCTTACTTTCACTTCTGTGTACTTTCTGTTCTGTGTACTAATACTTACTTTCGGTTTTTATGTAAGACTTACTTTCAGGTTTGTGTAGTGCTGCGTACCTGGACTCACATTCAGGTTCAGGTCCGGACTTATAAGTCCGGACCTGAACCCATGGCTTGTGTCAAGTTGTGTGAGTAACTAAAGTGAACTTATTGTGAGCTAATTATCAATTGAAAATTAACTCATAATCAACTCAACTCAAACTCGTCAGGTTTATTTTGCTCCCTTCCAACGTGTGTCTACATTTCTCTACAAAGTACAAATGTAAAAAAAACACTTTTTGCCACTTTTCTACAACTCTACATGTGTACATTATACAGTACATACTACATACATAGTGATGTACATACTGTTAGAAATTAAAATCAATGTTGATATGGTGTAATTTTGAATTAAATACACTATTTAATTTAAATCAGTTTTATTCTGAAAAAAACGGAAGTTCACAATATTAACTTAATGCTTTTATTCTGAAAATTATTCCCTTCCGGTTAGCATTAGCATGTGGCGAAATGCTACGTCTTCAAACCGTGAATCGAAGGTGAAATGACATGTGATGTTGTACACTGAGCACACTGGGGCTAGCACTCATTTATTGACGCTGAATAACGTTTATCAGGGAATGTTTAAATAACCACAGACACCAGAATATACGTAAGTGCTCGTTTTGTTGCGAGTCCAAGTACCGGTTCCCGACGTTCCGGTTTTAACCGGACTTGAACCGAAACTTTTTACAAGTCCAGTACCGGTTCGGCGTACCGGTACGCAGCACTAGGTTTGTGTACTACTTTGTTTCCCTTTTTGTGTACTGCTACTTACTTTAAGTGTTGTGTACTACTTACTTTCAGTTCTCTGTAATAAGTACTTTCAGTTTTGTGTGCTACCTACTTTCAGTTCTGTGTCTTACTTACTTTCAGTCTTGTATACTACTACTTACTTTAAGTTGTGTGTACTATATACTTTCAGTTTGGTGTACTTCTACTTACTTTCAGTGTACTACTACTTACTTTCAGTTGTGTGTATTACTTACTTACAGTTTTGTGTACTACTACTTATTTTTTGTTTTGTGTACTACCTACTTTCATTTTTGTGTACTACCTACTTTCAGTTGTGTGTACTACCTACTTTCAGTTTGGTGTACTACCTACTTTCAGTTTGGTGTACTACCTACTTTCAGTTTGGTGTACTACCTACTTTCAGTTTGGTGTACTACCTACTTTCAGTTTGGTGTACTACCTACTTTCAGTTTGGTGTACTACCTACTTTCAGTTTGGTGTACTACCTACTTTCAGTTTGGTGTACTACCTACTTTCAGTTTGGTGTACTACCTACTTTCAGTTTGGTGTACTACCTACTTTCAGTTTGGTGTACTACCTACTTTCAGTTGTGTGTACTACCTACTTTTAGTGTTGTGTTCTACTTACTTTCAGTTTTGTGTACTACTTACTTTAAGTTGTGTGTACTATATACTTTCCGTTTGGTGTACTTCTACTTACTTTCAGTGTACTACTACTTACTTACAGTTTTGTGTACTACTACTTCTTTTTTGTTTTGTGTACTACCTACTTTCAGTTTGGTGTGCTACCTACTTTCAGTTTGGTGTATTACCTACTTTCAGTTTGGTGTACTACCTACTTTCAGTTATGTGTACTACCTACTTTCAGTTTGGTGTACTACTTACTTTCAGTTTGGTGTACTACCTACTTTCAGTTTGGTGTATTACCTACTTTCAGTTTGGTGTACTACCTACTTTCAGTTATGTGTACTACCTACTTTCAGTTTGGTGTACTACCTACTTTCAGTTTGGTGTACTACCTACTTTCAGTTTGGTGTACTACCTACTTTCAGTTTGGTGTACTACCTACTTTCAGTTTGGTGTACTACCTACTTTCAGTTTTGTGTACTACCTACTTTCAGTTTGGTGTACTACCTACTTTCAGTTTTGTGTACTACCTACTTTCAGTTTGGTGTACTACCTACTTTCAGTTATGTGTACTACCTACTTTCAGTTTGGTGTACTACCTACTTTCAGTTTGGTGTACTACCTACTTTCAGTTTGGTGTACTACCTACTTTCAGTTTGGTGTACTACCTACTTTCAGTTATGTGTACTACCTACTTTCAGTTTGGTGTACTACCTACTTTCAGTTTGGTGTACTACCTACTTTCAGTTTGGTGTACTACCTACTTTCAGTTTGGTGTGCTACCTACTTTCAGTCTTGTATACTACCACTTACTTTAAGTCGTGTGTACTATATACTTTCAGTTTGGTGTACTTCTACTTACTTTCAGTTTACTACTACTTACTTTCAGTTTTGTGTATTACTTACTTACAGTTTTGTGTACTACTACTTATTTTTTGTTTTGTGTACTACCTACTTTCAGTTTGGTGTACTACCTACTTTCAGTTTGGTGTACTACCTACTTTCAGTTGTGTGTGCTACCTACTTTCAGTTGTGTGTACTACCTACTTTCAGTTTGGTGTGCTACCTACTTTCAGTTTGGTGTACTACCTAATTTCAGTTTGGTGTACTACCTAATTTCAGTTTTGTGTACTACCTACTTTCAGTTGTGTGTACTACTACTTTCAGGTGTGTGTACTACTGACTTTTAGTGTTGTGTTCTACTTACTTTCAGTTTTGTGTACTACTTACTTTAAGTTGTGTGTACTATATACTTTCAGTTTGGTGTACTTCTACTTACTTTCAGTGTACTACTACTTACTTACAGTTTTGTGTACTACTACTTCTTTTTTGTTTTGTGTACTACCTACTTTCAGTTTTGTGTACTACCTACTTTCAGTTTTGTGTATTACTTTCAGTTTGGTGTACTACCTACTTTCAGTTTGGTGTATTTATGACCTACTTTCAGTTCTGTGTCTTACTTACTTTCAGTCTTGTATACTTCTACTTACTTTAAGTTGTGTGTACTATATACTTTCAGTTTGGTGTACTACTACTTACTTTCAGTTTTGTGTATTACTTACTTACAGTTTTGTGTACTACTACTTATTTTTTGTTTTGTGTACTACCTACTTTCAGTTGTGTGTACTACCTACTTTCAGTTGTGTGTACTACCTACTTTCAGTTTGGTGTACTACCTACTTTCAGTTTGGTGTACTACCTAATTTCAGTTTTGTGTACTACCTACTTTCAGTTGTGTGTACTACTACTTTCAGGTGTGTGTACTACTGACTTTTAGTGTTGTGTTCTACTTACTTTCAGTTTTGTGTACTACTTACTTTAAGTTGTGTGTACTATATACTTTCAGTTTGGTGTACTTCTACTTACTTTCAGTGTACTACTACTTACTTACAGTTTTGTGTACTACTACTTCTTTTTTGTTTTGTGTACTACCTACTTTCAGTTTTGTGTACTACCTACTTTCAGTTTTGTGTATTACTTTCAGTTTGGTGTACTACCTACTTTCAGTTTGGTGTACTACCTACTTTCAGTTTGGTGTACTACCTACTTTCAGTTTGGTGTATTTATTACCTACTTTCAGTTCTGTGTCTTACTTACTTTCAGTCTTGTATACTTCTACTTACTTTAAGTTCTGTGTACTATATACTTTCAGTTTGGTGTACTACTACTTACTTTCAGTTTTGTGTATTACTTACTTACAGTTTTGTGTACTACTACTTATTTTTTGTTTTGTGTACTACCAACTTTCAGTTTGGTGTACTACCTACTCTCAGTTTGGTGTACTACCTACTTTCAGTTTGGTGTACTACCTACTTTCAGTTTGGTGTACTACCTACTTTCAGTTCTGTGTCTTACTTACTTTCAGTCTTGTATACTTCTACCTACTTTCAGTTGTGTGTACTACCTACTTTCAGTTTGGTGTACTACCTACTTTCAGTTTTGTGTACTACCTACTTTCAGTTCTGTGTCTTACTTACTTTCAGTCTTGTATACTTCTACTTACTTTAAGTTGTGTGTACTATATACTTTCAGTTTGGTGTACTACTACTTACTTTCAGTTTTGTGTATTACTTACTTACAGTTTTGTGTACTACTACTTATTTTTTGTTTTGTGTACTACCTACTTTCAGTTTGGTGTACTACCTACTTTCAGTTGTGTGTACTACCTACTTTCAGTTTGGTGTACTACCTACTTTCAGTTTTGTGTACTACCTACTTTCAGTTGTGTGTACTACCTACTTTCAGTTGTGTGTACTACCTACTTTCAGTTGTGTGTACTACCTACTTTCAGTTGTGTGTACTACCTACTTTCAGTTGTGTGTACTACCTACTTTCAGTTTGGTGTACTACCTACTTTCAGTTTTGTGTACTACCTACTTTCAGTTGTGTGTACTACCTACTTTCAGTTGTGTGTACTACCTACTTTCAGTTGTGTGTACTACCTACTTTCAGTTGTGTGTACTACTCGGGGAGATCTGCTCCGTCTGATGTCCCTTCTCGTTTGTATGTAATCCAGTGAATGTCTGGCCTCCATCGAGTCATAACATAGTAAGAACTGGTCCAAAGTGTTTGCCCGCTGGATCACAGAAGAACTACGTTCAGACTTTATGAGATGACTGATGGCGTGAGACGAGGAGTAACCCTTTGAATTATGGAACACATCACGGGTTGTCGGGGGATCCATGAATCAAGTTTAACTTTCTACAAAATCACAAGATACGTAATTCGTGCTGCATTCATGGTGTTGGGATAATGCTTTGAGCAATAACATGACATCCAACGAGCACTTGAACGCACCATCAGCTTTTCATTCTACTTAAAAGTTGTTTACTATTGTGATTTGGCTCTCGACTGGGAACACAAACAGAAACCAGTGTGTAAACAAGCAGAGAGGTGATGGTGCGTTTGAGGTTTCGTGGTTTTCAGACTCACTCAGTACTCTTCCAATGCTTTGAGGCTTCATCTCTGCCGTCACGGTCCCAGATAGTGAAAGAGAGACGGATTACGACCCTAATCCCCCCGTGGGGAGACGAGAAGCCCGTCTTTGATTTCAACACGATGAGTCACAAGATGGCAGCTCCTCCAGTCAGAGGGGGTTCATCATCTCTTCACGATGTGGCCTCACTCACACTCAGACCTGCTGGGTTCCTCTCCTCGCAGCAGAACAGAGGGAGTCCCACTCGTTGACATCAGAACTGAAGGTTCTTTAGAAATCAGACTGATCGAAGACAACTGGAACAAAGACCCAACTCAATTCAAATCCAAAAGATATTAAAGGTCCCCTATCGTACTGTGTGTCATCAGTATATCACAGGTCTCAGATATATCCAGAGCCTGTCTCTGATTGGCTGAAACACCAAACAGGCCTAGCAGCATTACCCATAATCCCCTCTGTTTCAGCCCTGTTTCCAAAGTGCTGATTCTCTGTCTGTTACTTTAGATGAAATCAAGGAGCCCCTCCCCACGCCCCTCTGAGAGACGTTTGGTGATTCAGGTGATATGTATCTTGTTGCTGATTGGCTAATGGCTACACAAGACAAAACATCATTATGACATCATCAAGTGGCCAAAATCTGATCAGCTCATTTTCAGAGTCTCTTTCCACAGAGGGGACACATGTTGATGTAGAAGAGACATGAAGAAGAGGGGACACATGTTGATGTAGAAGAGACATGAAGAAGAGGGGACACATGTTGATGTAGAAGAGACATGGAGAAGAGGGGACACATGTTGATGTAGAAGAGACATGAAGAAGAGGGGACACATGTTGATGTAGAAGAGACATGAATAAGAGGGGACACATGTTGATGTAGAAGAGACATGGAGAAGAGGGGACACATGTTGATGTAGAAGAGACGTGAAGAAGAGGGGACACATGTTGATGTAGAAGAGACATGGAGAAGAGGGGACACATGTTGATGTAGAAGAGACATGAAGAAGAGGGGACACATGTTGATGTAGAAGAGACATGAAGAAGAGGGGACACATGTTGATGTAGAAGAGACGTGAAGAAGAGGGGACACATGTTGATGTAGGAGAGACATGAAGAAGAGGGGACATGTGTTGATGTAGGAGAGACATGAAGAAGAGGGGACACGTGTTGATGTAGAAGAGACGTGAAGAAGAGGGGACATGTGTTGATGTAGAAGAGACATGGAGAAGAGGGGACACATGTTGATGTAGAAGAGACATGAAGAAGAGGGGACATGTGTTGATGTAGGAGAGACATGAAGAAGAGGGGACACATGTTGATGTAGAAGAGACGTGAAGAAGAGGGGACATGTGTTGATGTAGAAGAGACATGGAGAAGAGGGGACACATGTTGATGTAGAAGAGACATGAAGAAGAGGGGACACATGTTGATGTAGAAGAGACATGAAGAAGAGGGGACACATGTTGATGTAGAAGAGACATGGAGAAGAGGGGACACATGTTGATGTAGAAGAGACATGAAGAAGAGGGGACACATATTGATGTAGAAGAGACATGAAGAAGAGGGGACACCTGTTGATGTAGAAGAGACATGAAGAAGAGGGGACACATGTTGATGTAGAAGAGACAGGAAGAAGAGGGGACACATGTTGATGTAGAAGAGACATGAAGAAGAGGGGACACATGTTGATGTAGAAGAGACATGAAGAAGAGGGGACACATGTTGATGTAGAAGAGACATGAAGAAGAGGGGACACATGTTAATGTAGAAGAGACGTGAAGAAGAGGGGACACGTGTTGATGTAGAAGAGACATGAAGAAGAGGGGACACATGTTGATGTAGAAGAGACATGGAGAAGAGGGGACACATGTTCATGTAGAAGAGGGGACACATGTTGATGTAGAAGAGACATTAAGAAGAGGGGACACATGTTGATGTAGAAGAGACATGAAGAAGAGGGGACACATGTTGATGTAGAAGAGACATGAAGAAGAGGGGGGACATGTTGATGTAGAAGAGACATGAAGAAGAGGGGACACATGTTGATGTAGAGGAGACATGAAGAAGAGGGGACACCTGTTGATGTAGAAGAGACATGGAGAAGAGGGGACACGTGTTGATGTAGAAGAGACATGGAGAAGGGGGGACACATGTTGATGTAGAAGAGACATGAAGAAGAGGGGACACATGTTGATGTAGAAGAGACATGAAGAAGAGGGGACACATGTTGATGTAGAAGAGACGTGAAGAAGAGGGGACATGTGTTGATGTAGAAGAGACATGAAGAAGAGGGGACACGTGTTGATGTAGAAGAGACATGGAGAAGGGGGGACACATGTTGATGTAGAAGAGACATGAAGAAGAGGGGACACATGTTGATGTAGAAGAGACATGAAGAAGAGGGGACACGTGTTGATGTAGAAGAGACGTGAAGAAGAGGGGACACATGTTGATGTAGAAGAGACATGAAGAAGAGGGGACACATGTTGATGTAGAAGAGACATGAAGAAGAGGGGACACATGTTGATGTAGAAGAGACATGAAGAAGAGGGGACACATGTTGATGTAGAAGAGACGTGAAGAAGAGGGGACACATGTTGATGTAGAAGAGACATGGAGAAGAGGGGACACATGTTGATGTAGAAGAGACATGAAGAAGAGGGGACACATGTTGATGTAGAAGAGACATGAAGAAGAGGGGACACATGTTGATGTAGAAGAGACGTGAAGAAGAGGGGACACATGTTGATGTAGGAGAGACATGAAGAAGAGGGGACATGTGTTGATGTAGGAGAGACATGAAGAAGAGGGGACACGTGTTGATGTAGAAGAGACGTGAAGAAGAGGGGACATGTGTTGATGTAGAAGAGACATGGAGAAGAGGGGACACGTGTTGATGTAGAAGAGACATGAAGAAGAGGGGACATGTGTTGATGTAGGAGAGACATGAAGAAGAGGGGACACATGTTGATGTAGAAGAGACGTGAAGAAGAGGGGACATGTGTTGATGTAGAAGAGACATGGAGAAGAGGGGACACATGTTGATGTAGAAGAGACATGAAGAAGAGGGGACACATGTTGATGTAGAAGAGACATGAAGAAGAGGGGACACATGTTGATGTAGAAGAGACGTGAAGAAGAGGGGACACATGTTGATGTAGAAGAGACATGGAGAAGAGGGGACACATGTTGATGTAGAAGAGACATGAAGAAGAGGGGACACATGTTGATGTAGAAGAGACATGAAGAAGAGGGGACACATGTTGATGTAGAAGAGACGTGAAGAAGAGGGGACACATGTTGATGTAGGAGAGACATGAAGAAGAGGGGACACATGTTGATGTAGAAGAGACGTGAAGAAGAGGGGACACATGTTGATGTAGAAGAGACGTGAAGAAGAGGGGACACATGTTGATGTAGGAGAGACATGAAGAAGAGGGGACACATGTTGATGTAGAAGAGACGTGAAGAAGAGGGGACACATGTTGATGTAGAAGAGACGTGAAGAAGAGGGGACATGTGTTGATGTAGAAGAGACATGGAGAAGAGGGGACACATGTTGATGTAGGAGAGACATGAAGAAGAGGGGACACATGTTGATGTAGAAGAGACATGGAGAAGAGGGGACACATGTTGATGTAGGAGAGACATGAAGAAGAGGGGACACATGTTGATGTAGAAGAGACGTGAAGAAGAGGGGACATGTGTTGATGTAGAAGAGACGTGAAGAAGAGGGGACATGTGTTGATGTAGAAGAGACATGGAGAAGAGGGGACACATGTTGATGTAGGAGAGACATGAAGAAGAGGGGACACATGTTGATGTAGAAGAGACATGGAGAAGAGGGGACACATGTTGATGTAGGAGAGACATGAAGAAGAGGGGACACATGTTGATGTAGAAGAGACGTGAAGAAGAGGGGACATGTGTTGATGTAGAAGAGACATGAAGAAGAGGGGACACATGTTGATGTAGAAGAGACATGAAGAAGAGGGGACACATGTTGATGTAGAAGAGACATGAAGAAGAGGGGACACATGTTGATGTAGAAGAGTTAATTTCCCGCACACCCCCTGCCTGAAACAACGCCTCCACCAGACTCCTTTGTTCCCTTCAGGAACATAGCAGCATCACTATGTAACACACAAACAGAAATAATCTTTAGGCCTTGTTCTTCTACGGACAACATTTTTATTATTATTCTGCCGGTATTTTGGCCCTCTTCTTCTCCCGCATTGAACATCGCAGAAACTCTGTGCGAACATCAAAACGTTCAGCTCGGTCGGGAATCGATGGCTATTACTTTTCTCATTCATAACTTTCAGAATTCCAGAGATACATCCCATAATACATCACATGTTTAACATTGAAGTCAATGGAGGAAATCTTCAGACTTCAGACAGATCTTCATGCGACTTCAACTGCTAACTGTTCATTCATACTTTCACTCAGAAACCTCATTCCAACTTTCACATGTTACAAATCATTCTGACATTGTTCGTGTAAAACGAAAAGTGAAACTGCTCCGAACGCCCCAAAACTGCACAAGTTTGGTAACAATGCAGCCATCAACGCATCTAAGCGTATTATGGGGTGTCATCAAATGCCGTTGCCATGGCGACAGATCATTTGCCATCAAGTTAGTTCAGAAGTTTTGCAGTTCAAATATTCTGCTGCTTTTCCAAGCCTTTTCACTTTCTTTTCGTCTCTCATCACACATTCAAGCCCCCAGTGTTCATGTATCATTTCAATCTAATTTCTTCACTTTCTTCTTACACATTACATTTCAGCATAGCAGTTTAGCGTCAGCTTTTCAGCATAAAGCATTCCCACTAGCAATTTCTTCAGGAATTGCATTCTCTAGTTACTAATTGGTTTCCCAAGAAGTTTAGTTCGTAAATATATTTTTTCTCGTGTATTTTTCATTGTGCATCTCTTTGTATAAAACGCCTTCTAAAAATAACATTTTGAATCTTTGTTTTCACATTCAATCATCAGAAACCACAAATGTAAATTGCGTTGAATAATCCATCTGAAAATGATATCTGGTCTCACAAGAAAACAAATTCAGAAATAATATAGTTACTTCCGGAACATAGTGACATCACTCTGTCCCACTCGTGCTCCTATTGGCTAGTGCTCCAATACATTGTACGTGATGGAGACATTTCTAAGCGGTTGACCATTCACAACAGAGCTGGCAAGCTAACCAATCAGAGCAGACTGGGCTCTGGTTTCAGACAGAGGGTGAAAAGAGGTGCTGCAGCATGAGAAAAATAAAGAACTTTTTGAACATTAAAGCATGGAGACACTACATACTGATATACACCTGAACATCAGCAGGAGAGGACTCTTTAAAGTAGAGACACTACATACTGATATACACCTGAACACCAGCAGGAGAGGACTCTTTAAAGTAGAGACACTACATACTGATATACACCTGAACACCAGCAGGAGAGGACTCTTTAAAGTAGAGACACTACATACTGATATACACCTGAACATCAGCAGGAGAGGACTCTTTAAAGTAGAGACACTACATACTGATGTACACCTGAACATCAGCAGGAGAGGACTCTTTAAAGTAGAGACACTACATACTGATATACACCTGAACATCAGCAGGAGAGGACTCTTTAAAGTAGAGACACTACATACTGATGTACACCTGAACATCAGCAGGAGAGGACTCTTTAAAGTAGAGACACCACATACTGATATACACCTGAACACCAGCAGGAGAGGACTCTTTAAAGTAGAGACACTACATACTGATATACACCTGCACATCAGCAGGAGAGGACTCTTTAAAGTAGAGACACTACATACTGATATACACCTGAACATCAGCAGGAGAGGACTCTTTAAAGTAGAGACACTACATACTGATGTACACCTGAACATCAGCAGGAGAGGACTCTTTAAAGTAGAGACACTACATACTGATATACACCTGAACATCAGCAGGAGAGGACTCTTTAAAGTAGAGACACTACATACTGATATACACCTGAACATCAGCAGGAGAGGACTCTTTAAAGTAGAGACACTACATACTGATATACACCTGAACATCAGCAGGAGAGGACTCTTTAAAGTAGAGACACTACATACTGATATACACCTGAACATCAGCAGGAGAGGACTCTTTAAAGTAGAGACACTACACACTGATATACACCTGAACATCAGCAGGAGAGGACTCTTTAAAGTAGAGACACTACACACTGATATACACCTGAACATCAGCAGGAGAGGACTCTTTAAAGTAGAGACACTACACACTGATATACACCTGAACATCAGCAGGAGAGGACTCTTTAAAGTAGAGACACTACATACTGATATACCCCTGAACATCAGCAGGAGAGGACTCTTTAAAGTAGAGACACTACATACTGATATACACCTGAACATCAGCAGGAGAGGACTCTTTAAAGTAGAGACACTACACACTGATGTACACCTGAACATCAGCAGGAGAGGACTCTTTAAAGTAGAGACACTACATACTGATATACACCTGAACATCAGCAGGAGAGGACTCTTTAAAGTAGAGACACTACATACTGATATACACCTGAACATCAGCAGGAGAGGACTCTTTAAAGTAGAGACACTACACACTGATATAAGCCTGAACATCAGCAGGAGAGGACTCTTTAAAGTAGAGACACTACATACTGATATACACCTGAACATCAGCAGGAGAGGACTCTTTAAAGTAGAGACACTACATACTATCTCTTCTCCTGCGCGCGCGTGCGCGTCACACGCGCTTGAGAAGAGATAGTATGTCGTGGCTCTACTTTAAAGAGTCCTCTCCTGCTGATGTTCAGGTGTATATCAGTATGTAGTGTCTCTACTTTAAAGAGTCCTCTCCTGCTGATGTTCAGGCTTATATCAGTGTGTAGTGTCTCTACTTTAAAGAGTCCTCTCCTGCTGATGTTCAGGTGTATATCAGTATGTAGTGTCTCTACTTTAAAGAGTCCTCTCCTGCTGATGTTCAGGTGTATATCAGTATGTAGTGTCTCTACTTTAAAGAGTCCTCTCCTGCTGATGTTCAGGTGTACATCAGTGTGTAGTGTCTCTACTTTAAAGAGTCCTCTCCTGCTGATGTTCAGGTGTATATCAGTATGTAGTGTCTCTACTTTAAAGAGTCCTCTCCTGCTGATGTTCAGGGGTATATCAGTATGTAGTGTCTCTACTTTAAAGAGTCCTCTCCTGCTGATGTTCAGGTGTATATCAGTGTGTAGTGTCTCTACTTTAAAGAGTCCTCTCCTGCTGATGTTCAGGTGTATATCAGTGTGTAGTGTCTCTACTTTAAAGAGTCCTCTCCTGCTGATGTTCAGGTGTATATCAGTGTGTAGTGTCTCTACTTTAAAGAGTCCTCTCCTGCTGATGTTCAGGTGTATATCAGTATGTAGTGTCTCTACTTTAAAGAGTCCTCTCCTGCTGATGTTCAGGTGTATATCAGTATGTAGTGTCTCTACTTTAAAGAGTCCTCTCCTGCTGATGTTCAGGTGTATATCAGTATGTAGTGTCTCTACTTTAAAGAGTCCTCTCCTGCTGATGTTCAGGTGTATATCAGTATGTAGTGTCTCTACTTTAAAGAGTCCTCTCCTGCTGATGTTCAGGTGTACATCAGTATGTAGTGTCTCTACTTTAAAGAGTCCTCTCCTGCTGATGTTCAGGTGTATATCAGTATGTAGTGTCTCTACTTTAAAGAGTCCTCTCCTGCTGATGTGCAGGTGTATATCAGTATGTAGTGTCTCTACTTTAAAGAGTCCTCTCCTGCTGGTGTTCAGGTGTATATCAGTATGTGGTGTCTCTACTTTAAAGAGTCCTCTCCTGCTGATGTTCAGGTGTACATCAGTATGTAGTGTCTCTACTTTAAAGAGTCCTCTCCTGCTGATGTTCAGGTGTATATCAGTATGTAGTGTCTCTACTTTAAAGAGTCCTCTCCTGCTGATGTTCAGGTGTACATCAGTATGTAGTGTCTCTACTTTAAAGAGTCCTCTCCTGCTGATGTTCAGGTGTATATCAGTATGTAGTGTCTCTACTTTAAAGAGTCCTCTCCTGCTGGTGTTCAGGTGTATATCAGTATGTAGTGTCTCTACTTTAAAGAGTCCTCTCCTGCTGGTGTTCAGGTGTATATCAGTATGTAGTGTCTCTACTTTAAAGAGTCCTCTCCTGCTGATGTTCAGGTGTATATCAGTATGTAGTGTCTCCATGCTTTAATGTTCAAAAAGTTCTTTATTTTTCTCATGCTGCAGCACCTCTTTTCACCCTCTGTCTGAAACCAGAGCCCAGTCTGCTCTGATTGGTTAGCTTGCCAGCTCTGTTGTGAATGGTCAACCGCTTAGAAATGTCTCCATCACGTACAATGTATTGGAGCACTAGCCAATAGGAGCACGAGTGGGACAGAGTGATGTCACTATGTTCCGGAAGTAACTATATTATTTCTGAATTTGTTTTCTTGTGAGACCAGATATCATTTTCAGATGGATTATTCAACGCAATTTACATTTGTGGTTTCTGATGATTGAATGTGAAAACAAAGATTCAAAATGTTATTTTTAGAAGGCGTTTTATACAAAGAGATGCACAATGAAAAATACACGAGAAAAAATATATTTACGAACTAAACTTCTTGGGAAACCAATTAGTAACTAGAGAATGCAATTCCTGAAGAAATTGCTAGTGGGAATGCTTTATGCTGAAAAGCTGACGCTAAACTGCTATGCTGAAATGTAATGTGTAAGAAGAAAGTGAAGAAATTAGATTGAAATGATACATGAACACTGGGGGCTTGAATGTGTGATGAGAGACGAAAAGAAAGTGAAAAGGCTTGGAAAAGCAGCAGAATATTTGAACTGCAAAACTTCTGAACTAACTTGATGGCAAATGATCTGTCGCCATGGCAACGGCATTTGATGACACCCCATAATACGCTTAGATGCGTTGATGGCTGCATTGTTACCAAACTTGTGCAGTTTTGGGGCGTTCGGAGCAGTTTCACTTTTCGTTTTACACGAACAATGTCAGAATGATTTGTAACATGTGAAAGTTGGAATGAGGTTTCTGAGTGAAAGTATGAATGAACAGTTAGCAGTTGAAGTCGCATGAAGATCTGTCTGAAGTCTGAAGATTTCCTCCATTGACTTCAATGTTAAACATGTGATGTATTATGGGATGTATCTCTGGAATTCTGAAAGTTATGAATGAGAAAAGTAATAGCCATCGATTCCCGACCGAGCTGAACGTTTTGATGTTCGCACAGAGTTTCTGCGATGTTCAATGCGGGAGAAGAAGAGGGCCAAAATACCGGCAGAATAATAATAAAAATGTTGTCCGTAGAAGAACAAGGCCTAAAGATTATTTCTGTTTGTGTGTTACATAGTGATGCTGCTATGTTCCTGAAGGGAACAAAGGAGTCTGGTGGAGGCGTTGTTTCAGGCAGGGGGTGTGCGGGAAATTAACTCTTCTACATCAACATGTGTCCCCTCTTCTTCATGTCTCTTCTACATCAACATGTGTCCCCTCTTCTTCATGTCTCTTCTACATCAACATGTGTCCCCTCTTCTTCATGTCTCTTCTACATCAACACATGTCCCCTCTTCTTCACGTCTCTTCTACATCAACATGTGTCCCCTCTTCTTCATGTCTCTCCTACATCAACATGTGTCCCCTCTTCTCCATGTCTCTTCTACATCAACATGTGTCCCCTCTTCTTCATGTCTCTCCTACATCAACATGTGTCCCCTCTTCTCCATGTCTCTTCTACATCAACACATGTCCCCTCTTCTTCACGTCTCTTCTACATCAACACATGTCCCCTCTTCTTCACGTCTCTTCTACATCAACATGTGTCCCCTCTTCTTCATGTCTCTCCTACATCAACATGTGTCCCCTCTTCTCCATGTCTCTTCTACATCAACATGTGTCCCCTCTTCTTCATGTCTCTCCTACATCAACATGTGTCCCCTCTTCTCCATGTCTCTTCTACATCAACACATGTCCCCTCTTCTTCACGTCTCTTCTACATCAACATGTGTCCCCTCTTCTTCACGTCTCTTCTACATCAACATGTGTCCCCTCTTCTTCATGTCTCTCCTACATCAACATGTGTCCCCTCTTCTTCACGTCTCTTCTACATCAACATGTGTCCCCTCTTCTTCACGTCTCTTCTACATCAACATGTGTCCCCTCTTCTTCATGTCTCTCCTACATCAACATGTGTCCCCTCTTCTTCACGTCTCTTCTACATCAACATGTGTCCCCTCTTCTTCATGTCTCTTCTACATCAACATGTGTCCCCTCTTCTTCATGTCTCTTCTACATCAACATGTGTCCCCTCTTCTCCATGTCTCTTCTACATCAACATGTGTCCCCTCTTCTTCACGTCTCTTCTACATCAACATGTGTCCCCTCTTCTTCATGTCTCTTCTACATCAACATGTGTCCCCTCTTCTTCATGTCTCTTCTACATCAACATGTGTCCCCTCTTCTCCATGTCTCTTCTACATCAACACATGTCCCCTCTTCTTCACGTCTCTTCTACATCAACATGTGTCCCCTCTTCTTCATGTCTCTCCTACATCAACACATGTCCCCTCTTCTTCATGTCTCTTCTACATCAACACGTGTCCCCTCTTCTCCATGTCTCTTCTACATCAACACATGTCCCCTCTTCTTCACGTCTCTTCTACATCAACACGTGTCCCCTCTTCTTCATGTCTCTCCTACATCAACACATGTCCCCTCTTCTTCATGTCTCTCCTACATCAACATGTGTCCCCTCTTCTTCACGTCTCTTCTACATCAACATGTGTCCCCTCTTCTTCATGTCTCTTCTACATCAACATGTGTCCCCTCTTCTTCATGTCTCTTCTACATCAACATGTGTCCCCTCTTCTCCATGTCTCTTCTACATCAACATGTGTCCCCTCTTCTTCACGTCTCTTCTACATCAACATGTGTCCCCTCTTCTTCATGTCTCTTCTACATCAACATGTGTCCCCTCTTCTTCATGTCTCTTCTACATCAACATGTGTCCCCTCTTCTTCATGTCTCTTCTACATCAACATGTGTCCCCTCTTCTTCACGTCTCTTCTACATCAACACGTGTCCCCTCTTCTTCATGTCTCTTCTACATCAACATGTGTCCCCTCTTCTTCATGTCTCTTCTACATCAACATGTGTCCCCCCTTCTCCATGTCTCTTCTACATCAACACGTGTCCCCTCTTCTTCATGTCTCTTCTACATCAACACATGTCCCCTCTTCTTCACGTCTCTTCTACATCAACATGTGTCCCCTCTTCTTCATGTCTCTTCTACATCAACATGTGTCCCCTCTTCTTCATGTCTCTTCTACATCAACATGTGTCCCCCCTTCTCCATGTCTCTTCTACATCAACACGTGTCCCCTCTTCTCCATGTCTCTTCTACATCAACAGGTGTCCCCTCTTCTTCATGTCTCCTCTACATCAACATGTGTCCCCTCTTCTTCATGTCTCTTCTACATCAACATGTCCCCCCTCTTCTTCATGTCTCTTCTACATCAACATGTGTCCCCTCTTCTTCATGTCTCTTCTACATCAACATGTGTCCCCTCTTCTTAATGTCTCTTCTACATCAACATGTGTCCCCTCTTCTACATGAACATGTGTCCCCTCTTCTCCATGTCTCTTCTACATCAACATGTGTCCCCTCTTCTTCATGTCTCTTCTACATCAACACGTGTCCCCTCTTCTTCACGTCTCTTCTACATTAACATGTGTCCCCTCTTCTTCATGTCTCTTCTACATCAACATGTGTCCCCTCTTCTTCATGTCTCTTCTACATCAACATGTGTCCCCTCTTCTTCATGTCTCTTCTACATCAACATGTGTCCCCTCTTCTTCCTGTCTCTTCTACATCAACATGTGTCCCCTCTTCTTCATGTCTCTTCTACATCAACAGGTGTCCCCTCTTCTTCATGTCTCTTCTACATCAATATGTGTCCCCTCTTCTTCATGTCTCTTCTACATCAACATGTGTCCCCTCTTCTCCATGTCTCTTCTACATCAACATGTGTCCCCTCTTCTTCATGTCTCTTCTACATCAACATGTGTCCCCTCTTCTTCATGTCTCTTCTACATCAACATGTGTCCCCTCTTCTCCATGTCTCTTCTACATCAACACATGTCCCCTCTTCTTCACGTCTCTTCTACATCAACATGTGTCCCCTCTTCTTCATGTCTCTCCTACATCAACACATGTCCCCTCTTCTTCATGTCTCTTCTACATCAACATGTGTCCCCTCTTCTCCATGTCTCTTCTACATCAACACATGTCCCCTCTTCTTCACGTCTCTTCTACATCAACACGTGTCCCCTCTTCTTCATGTCTCTCCTACATCAACACATGTCCCCTCTTCTTCATGTCTCTCCTACATCAACATGTGTCCCCTCTTCTTCACGTCTCTTCTACATCAACATGTGTCCCCTCTTCTTCATGTCTCTTCTACATCAACATGTGTCCCCTCTTCTTCATGTCTCTTCTACATCAACATGTGTCCCCTCTTCTCCATGTCTCTTCTACATCAACATGTGTCCCCTCTTCTTCACGTCTCTTCTACATCAACATGTGTCCCCTCTTCTCCATGTCTCTTCTACATCAACATGTGTCCCCTCTTATTCATGTCTCTTCTACATCAACATGTGTCCCCTCTTCTTCATGTCTCTTCTACATCAACATGTGTCCCCTCTTCTCCATGTCTCTTCTACATCAACATGTGTCCCCTCTTCTTCATGTCTCTTCTACATCAACATGTGTCCCCTCTTCTTCATGTCTCTTCTACATCAACATGTGTCCCCTCTGTGGAAAGAGACTCTGAAAATGAGCTGATCAGATTTTGGCCACTTGATGATGTCATAATGATGTTTTGTCTTGTGTAGCCATTAGCCAATCAGCAACAAGATACATATCACCTGAATCACCAAACGTCTCTCAGAGGGGCGTGGGGAGGGGCTCCTTGATTTCATCTAAAGTAACAGACAGAGAATCAGCACTTTGGAAACAGGGCTGAAACAGAGGGGATTATGGGTAATGCTGCTAGGCCTGTTTGGTGTTTCAGCCAATCAGAGACAGGCTCTGGATATATCTGAGACCTGTGATATACTGATGACACACAGTACGATAGGGGACCTTTAATATCTTTTGGATTTGAATTGAGTTGGGTCTTTGTTCCAGTTGTCTTCGATCAGTCTGATTTCTAAAGAACCTTCAGTTCTGATGTCAACGAGTGGGACTCCCTCTGTTCTGCTGCGAGGAGAGGAACCCAGCAGGTCTGAGTGTGAGTGAGGCCACATCGTGAAGAGATGATGAACCCCCTCTGACTGGAGGAGCTGCCATCTTGTGACTCATCGTGTTGAAATCAAAGACGGGCTTCTCGTCTCCCCACGGGGGGATTAGGGTCGTAATCCGTCTCTCTTTCACTATCTGGGACCGTGACGGCAGAGATGAAGCCTCAAAGCATTGGAAGAGTACTGAGTGAGTCTGAAAACCACGAAACCTCAAACGCACCATCACCTCTCTGCTTGTTTACACACTGGTTTCTGTTTGTGTTCCCAGTCGAGAGCCAAATCACAATAGTAAACAACTTTTAAGTAGAATGAAAAGCTGATGGTGCGTTCAAGTGCTCGTTGGATGTCATGTTATTGCTCAAAGCATTATCCCAACACCATGAATGCAGCACGAATTACGTATCTTGTGATTTTGTAGAAAGTTAAACTTGATTCATGGATCCCCCGACAACCCGTGATGTGTTCCATAATTCAAAGGGTTACTCCTCGTCTCACGCCATCAGTCATCTCATAAAGTCTGAACGTAGTTCTTCTGTGATCCAGCGGGCAAACACTTTGGACCAGTTCTTACTATGTTATGACTCGATGGAGGCCAGACATTCACTGGATTACATACAAACGAGAAGGGACATCAGACGGAGCAGATCTCCCCGAGTAGTACACACAACTGAAAGTAGGTAGTACACACAACTGAAAGTAGGTAGTACACACAACTGAAAGTAGGTAGTACACACAACTGAAAGTAGGTAGTACACAAAACTGAAAGTAGGTAGTACACCAAACTGAAAGTAGGTAGTACACACAACTGAAAGTAGGTAGTACACACAACTGAAAGTAGGTAGTACACACAACTGAAAGTAGGTAGTACACACAACTGAAAGTAGGTAGTACACACAACTGAAAGTAGGTAGTACACAAAACTGAAAGTAGGTAGTACACCAAACTGAAAGTAGGTAGTACACACAACTGAAAGTAGGTAGTACACCAAACTGAAAGTAGGTAGTACACAAAACAAAAAATAAGTAGTAGTACACAAAACTGTAAGTAAGTAATACACAAAACTGAAAGTAAGTAGTAGTACACCAAACTGAAAGTATATAGTACACACAACTTAAAGTAAGTAGAAGTATACAAGACTGAAAGTAAGTAAGACACAGAACTGAAAGTAGGTAGTACACAAAACTGAAAGTAGGTAGTACACCAAACTGAAAGTAGGTAGTACACACAACTGAAAGTAGGTAGAAGTATACAAGACTGAAAGTAAGTAAGACACAGAACTGAAAGTAGGTAGTACACCAAACTGAAAGTAGGTAGTACACCAAACTGAAAGTAGGTAGTACACCAAACTGAGAGTAGGTAGTACACCAAACTGAAAGTTGGTAGTACACAAAACAAAAAATAAGTAGTAGTACACAAAACTGTAAGTAAGTAATACACAAAACTGAAAGTAAGTAGTAGTACACCAAACTGAAAGTATATAGTACACAGAACTTAAAGTAAGTAGAAGTATACAAGACTGAAAGTAAGTAAGACACAGAACTGAAAGTAGGTAATAAATACACCAAACTGAAAGTAGGTAGTACACCAAACTGAAAGTAGGTAGTACACCAAACTGAAAGTAGGTAGTACACCAAACTGAAAGTAATACACAAAACTGAAAGTAGGTAGTACACAAAACTGAAAGTAGGTAGTACACAAAACAAAAAAGAAGTAGTAGTACACAAAACTGTAAGTAAGTAGTAGTACACTGAAAGTAAGTAGAAGTACACCAAACTGAAAGTATATAGTACACACAACTTAAAGTAAGTAGTACACAAAACTGAAAGTAAGTAGAACACAACACTAAAAGTCAGTAGTACACACACCTGAAAGTAGTAGTACACACAACTGAAAGTAGGTAGTACACAAAACTGAAATTAGGTAGTACACCAAACTGAAAGTAGGTAGTACACCAAACTGAAAGTAGGTAGTACACACAACTGAAAGTAGGTAGTACACACAACTGAAAGTAGGTAGTACACAAAACAAAAAATAAGTAGTAGTACACAAAACTGTAAGTAAGTAATACACAAAACTGAAAGTAAGTAGTAGTACACCAAACTGAAAGTATATAGTACACACAACTTAAAGTAAGTAGAAGTATACAAGACTGAAAGTAAGTAAGACACAGAACTGAAAGTAGGTCATAAATACACCAAACTGAAAGTAGGTAGTACACCAAACTGAAAGTAATACACAAAACTGAAAGTAGGTAGTACACAAAACTGAAAGTAGGTAGTACACAAAACAAAAAAGAAGTAGTAGTACACAAAACTGTAAGTAAGTAGTAGTACACTGAAAGTAAGTAGAAGTACACCAAACTGAAAGTATATAGTACACACAACTTAAAGTAAGTAGTACACAAAACTGAAAGTAAGTAGAACACAACACTAAAAGTCAGTAGTACACACACCTGAAAGTAGTAGTACACACAACTGAAAGTAGGTAGTACACAAAACTGAAATTAGGTAGTACACCAAACTGAAATTAGGTAGTACACCAAACTGAAAGTAGGTAGCACACCAAACTGAAAGTAGGTAGTACACACAACTGAAAGTAGGTAGCACACACAACTGAAAGTAGGTAGTACACCAAACTGAAAGTAGGTAGTACACCAAACTGAAAGTAGGTAGTACACAAAACAAAAAATAAGTAGTAGTACACAAAACTGTAAGTAAGTAATACACAAAACTGAAAGTAAGTAGTAGTAAACTGAAAGTAAGTAGAAGTACACCAAACTGAAAGTATATAGTACACACGACTTAAAGTAAGTGGTAGTATACAAGACTGAAAGTAGGTAGCACACCAAACTGAAAGTAGGTAGTACACCAAACTGAAAGTAGGTAGTACACCAAACTGAAAGTAGGTAGTACACCAAACTGAAAGTAGGTAGTACACATAACTGAAAGTAGGTAGTACACCAAACTGAAAGTAGGTAGTACACCAAACTGAAAGTAGGTAGTACACCAAACTGAAAGTAGGTAGTACACCAAACTGAAAGTAGGTAGTACACATAACTGAAAGTAGGTAGTACACCAAACTGAAAGTAGGTAGTACACAAAACTGAAAGTAGGTAGTACACCAAACTGAAAGTAGGTAGTACACAAAACTGAAAGTAGGTAGTACACCAAACTGAAAGTAGGTAGTACACCAAACTGAAAGTAGGTAGTACACCAAACTGAAAGTAGGTAGTACACCAAACTGAAAGTAGGTAGTACACCAAACTGAAAGTAGGTAGTACACATAACTGAAAGTAGGTAGTACACCAAACTGAAAGTAGGTAATACACCAAACTGAAAGTAGGTAGTACACCAAACTGAAAGTAAGTAGTACACCAAACTGAAAGTAGGTAGTACACATAACTGAAAGTAGGTAGTACACCAAACTGAAAGTAGGTAATACACCAAACTGAAAGTAGGTAGCACACCAAACTGAAAGTAGGTAGTACACAAAACAAAAAAGAAGTAGTAGTACACAAAACTGTAAGTAAGTAGTAGTACACTGAAAGTAAGTAGAAGTACACCAAACGGAAAGTATATAGTACACACAACTTAAAGTAAGTAGTACACAAAACTGAAAGTAAGTAGAACACAACACTAAAAGTAGGTAGTACACACAACTGAAAGTAGGTAGTACACCAAACTGAAAGTAGGTAGTACACCAAACTGAAAGTAGGTAGTACACCAAACTGAAAGTAGGTAGTACACCAAACTGAAAGTAGGTAGTACACCAAACTGAAAGTAGGTAGTACACCAAACTGAAAGTAGGTAGTACACCAAACTGAAAGTAGGTAGTACACCAAACTGAAAGTAGGTAGTACACCAAACTGAAAGTAGGTAGTACACCAAACTGAAAGTAGGTAGTACACCAAACTGAAAGTAGGTAGTACACACAACTGAAAGTAGGTAGTACACAAAAATGAAAGTAGGTAGTACACAAAACAAAAAATAAGTAGTAGTACACAAAACTGTAAGTAAGTAATACACACAACTGAAAGTAAGTAGTAGTACACTGAAAGTAAGTAGAAGTACACCAAACTGAAAGTATATAGTACACACAACTTAAAGTAAGTAGTAGTATACAAGACTGAAAGTAAGTAAGACACAGAACTGAAAGTAGGTAGCACACAAAACTGAAAGTACTTATTACAGAGAACTGAAAGTAAGTAGTACACAACACTTAAAGTAAGTAGCAGTACACAAAAAGGGAAACAAAGTAGTACACAAACCTAGTGCTGCGTACCGGTACGCCGAACCGGTACTGGACTTGTAAAAAGTTTCGGTTCAAGTCCGGTTAAAACCGGAACGTCGGGAACCGGTACTTGGACTCGCAACAAAACGAGCACTTACGTATATTCTGGTGTCTGTGGTTATTTAAACATTCCCTGATAAACGTTATTCAGCGTCAATAAATGAGTGCTAGCCCCAGTGTGCTCAGTGTACAACATCACATGTCATTTCACCTTCGATTCACGGTTTGAAGACGTAGCATTTCGCCACATGCTAATGCTAACCGGAAGGGAATAATTTTCAGAATAAAAGCATTAAGTTAATATTGTGAACTTCCGTTTTTTTCAGAATAAAACTGATTTAAATTAAATAGTGTATTTAATTCAAAATTACACCATATCAACATTGATTTTAATTTCTAACAGTATGTACATCACTATGTATGTAGTATGTACTGTATAATGTACACATGTAGAGTTGTAGAAAAGTGGCAAAAAGTGTTTTTTTTACATTTGTACTTTGTAGAGAAATGTAGACACACGTTGGAAGGGAGCAAAATAAACCTGACGAGTTTGAGTTGAGTTGATTATGAGTTAATTTTCAATTGATAATTAGCTCACAATAAGTTCACTTTAGTTACTCACACAACTTGACACAAGCCATGGGTTCAGGTCCGGACTTATAAGTCCGGACCTGAACCTGAATGTGAGTCCAGGTACGCAGCACTACACAAACCTGAAAGTAAGTCTTACATAAAAACCGAAAGTAAGTATTAGTACACAGAACAGAAAGTACACAGAAGTGAAAGTAAGCACAGAAACACGCATGTTTTGTATTTTTAAAAGTACGTGTATTGGCCCTCTGTGATGTTATCATGATGCTTCTTTAACTCATGGTTCTATAGACCTTTCTTATTTCACTCATTCCTTCTTCACATTGACGCGCGTGCCTCTGAAGTATGCGTCATGAGTAGAGGTGTTGGTCCTCTTGTGCATCGACACTCAAATGATCTGTTGGGTGAAGGCTTTAAATAACAGCAGCACGTACTTATCAACATGACGGAGAGGATGAATATAAAACATGCGCAGGCTGACCTGAAAGTGCGTCATCATGATGTTGGAAACTTGTGGTTCATTTTCAACTTCAGCTGAAATGAACAGCTCCATCAGAAGCAGTGCGTGTTTCTAGTTACTGTGCTCTGTATCTTGTTTTTAGTTATCGTTGTATTAGTTACTCCTGTTGTGTTATTCGATATTGTATCTGTTCCCTGTACAGCACTTTGTTCAACTGAGGTTGTTTTAAATGTGCTACATAAATAATGAAGATTGAGATCACGGCTCACACGTAACTCACTCAGAAACATCCCGCTCTTTTCTATGGGGAGTTTAAAGTGTGTTTTCAGAGAGGGCAAAAGTACACACATCCTCTACTCAAGCAGAAGTACAGATACTCGTGTTTAAAAATACTCTGGTAATAGTAGAAGTACTGACTAAACTTCTTTACTCAAGTAAAAGTAAAGAAGTATGGGCTTTGAAATGTACTTAAGTCAAAAGTACCCATAATTACCATCTGTTTTAAACAACCCGGTAAATAATAAAAATAATAATAAAATGCAATAACGTGCTTTAACCACCAGGTGTCCCTTTCTATCAGCTGTGTATCACCGTTATGGTGTAAATACAGCCTATCTACCAACTGGATCAAATATAAAAGTCAGCCGAATTAGTGTTGATACTGCAAGGAGACGTATTGTGTGAAAAGAAATGGAAGATGTTGTTTAATTGCTGATATATTTATGATCCATGTCACGTTTTCAGTTCCTCATGTTTGTCTTCTCATCAGGGCTCTATAAATAAAGAACTACGGCAGATATGTAATATTTAATGCAGCCGAACCGTGTATTACAATGCCGTTATGTGATGACTTTCAAAGAGAAAAGCAAGAGCACTCGGAATAAAGTATTAATTTATTTAAAAAAAATGTTTTCTGATTTCACATCACATAAACACCAAATCCCAGCATGCATTGCGGATAAACCATTCAATCACTGAGCTGAGGATCTTGCCTACGTCTGTTTCCGGTATTGGTTATGACGGATGTATTTTGTTATACACACATTATTCCACATTTAAATTTACATTCAAGTATTTCGTGAGGCCTTCTAACATGTTTTTAAATATAATCAGTGTGATTTGAGTTCAACATGTAAGAAGTAGAAAGTACAGGTATTTGTGTTCAACATGTAAGAAGTAGAAAGTACAGGTATTTGGGTTCAACATGTGAGAAGTAGAAAGTACAGGTATTTGGGTTAAACATGTAAGAAGTAGAAAGTACAGGTATTTGTGTTCAACATGTAAGAAGTAGAAAGTACAGGTATTTGTGTTCAACATGTAAGAAGTAGAAAGTACAGGTATTTGAGTTCAACATGTAAGAAGTAGAAAGTACAGGTATTTGTGTTCAACATGTAAGAAGTAGAAAGTACAGGTATTTGAGTTCAACATGTAAGAAGTAGAAAGTACAGGTATTTGTGTTCAACATGTGAGAAGTAGAAAGTACAGGTATTTGGGTTCAACATGTAAGAAGTAGAAAGTACAGGTATTTGAGTTCAACATGTAAGAAGTAGAAAGTACAGGTATTTGAGTTCAACATGAGAGAAGTAAAAAGTACAGGTATTTGAGTTCAACATGAGAGAAGTAGAAAGTACAGGTATTTGAGTTCAACATGTAAGAAGTAGAAAGTACAGGTATTTGAGTTCAACATGAGAGAAGTAGAAAGTACAGGTATTTGTGTTCAACATGTAAGAAGTAGAAAGTACAGGTATTTGTGTTCAACATGTGAGAAGTAGAAAGTACAGGTATTTGAGTTCAACATGTAAGAAGTAGAAAGTACAGGTATTTGTGTTCAACATGTGAGAAGTAGAAAGTACAGGTATTTGTGTTCAACATGTAAGAAGTAGAAAGTACAGGTATTTGAGTTCAGCATGAGAGAAGTAGAAAGTACAGGTATTTGAGTTCAACATGAGAGAAGTAGAAAGTACAGGTATTTGAGTTCAACATGTAAGAAGTAGAAAGTACAGGTATTTGGGTTCCACATGTAGAAGTAGAAAGTACAGGTATTTGAGTTCAACATGTAAGAAGTAGAAAGTACAGGTATTTGAGTTCAACATGTGAGAAGTAGAAAGTACAGGTATTTGTGTTCAACATGTGAGAAGTAGAAAGTACAGGTATTTGAGTTCAACATGTGAGAAGTAGAAAGTACAGGTATTTGAGTTCAACATGTAAGAAGTAGAAAGTACGTATTTGTGTTCAACATGTAAGAAGTAGAAAGTACAGGTATTTGGGTTCAACGTGTAAGAAGTAGAAAGTACAGGTATTTGAGTTCAACATGTGAGAAGTAGAAAGTACAGGTATTTGTGTTCAACATGTAAGAAGTAGAAAGTACAGGTATTTGTGTTCAACATGTGAGAAGTAGAAAGTACAGGTATTTGAGTTCAACATGTAAGAAGTAGAAAGTACAGGTATTTGTGTTCAACATGTGAGAAGTAGAAAGTACAGGTATTTGTGTTCAACATGTAAGAAGTAGAAAGTACAGGTATTTGAGTTCAGCATGAGAGAAGTAGAAAGTACAGGTATTTGAGTTCAACATGAGAGAAGTAGAAAGTACAGGTATTTGAGTTCAACATGTAAGAAGTAGAAAGTACAGGTATTTGGGTTCCACATGTAGAAGTAGAAAGTACAGGTATTTGAGTTCAACATGTAAGAAGTAGAAAGTACAGGTATTTGAGTTCAACATGTGAGAAGTAGAAAGTACAGGTATTTGTGTTCAACATGTGAGAAGTAGAAAGTACAGGTATTTGAGTTCAACATGTGAGAAGTAGAAAGTACAGGTATTTGAGTTCAACATGTAAGAAGTAGAAAGTACAGGTATTTGAGTTCAACATGTAAGAAGTAGAAAGTACGTATTTGTGTTCAACATGTAAGAAGTAGAAAGTACAGGTATTTGGGTTCAACGTGTAAGAAGTAGAAAGTACAGGTATTTGTGTTCAACATGTAAGAAGTAGAAAGTTCAGGTATTTGAGTTCAACATGTAAGAAGTAGAAAGTACAGGTATTTGAGTTCAACATGAGAGAAGTAGAAAGTACAGGTATCTGAGTTCAACATGTAAGAAGTAGAAAGTACAGGTATTTGAGTTCAACATGTGAGAAGTAGAAAGTACAGGTATTTGAGTTCAACATGTGAGAAGTAGAAAGTACAGGTATTTGAGTTCAACATGTAAGAAGTAGAAAGTACAGGTATTTGAGTTCAACATGCAAGAAGTAGAAAGTACAGGTATTTGAGATCAACATGTAAGAAGTTTGAAAGTACAGGTATTTGAGTTCAACATGTAAGAAGTCAAAGTAAAAAGTCGTCAGAAAAATAGGTAGCCGAATAAAGTATTGATACCATAAAAATGTACTTAAGTTCAGTAACAAAGTATTTGTTCTCCACTACTTCCCACCCCTGAGTGTTTTTGGGGTGCAGCGTTGGTATGGAGACTTTTTAAAGTGTGTGTGTGTGGAGTGTTTTCTGAGCTCCCGGCTGCATGCCTGAGGCCTGACTGTCATAAAACTCTCTCTAATCAATTAAAGCGTACAGCTGCAGTGTGCTGATCCGATCGTGTTTCCCACTCTGAGCACCTGCTATCAGCCGTGATCACAGCGCGGAAACACACTGACTCACACACTGAACACACACACACGCACACACACACACACACACACACACATATCCGTTTACACAGCGGTGTGCGTGCCAACAGCGAACACACTTCTCCACGCACAGCCTCAAAAACTGTCATTTTATTTTCGTGCCCGTCACGATTTCACACGTCTTTTCTGGGCGTGGTTATCTAATCCCTCGCGGGCCAAGCGCCTGCCGGCAAACACGTCACAGCTTCCCGATAAAACCAAAACAACAACACGTGGGCCAAGGTGAAGAACACTCGGCATTCTGGGAGCTTTCTTAGGCGTGTGACGAAATTTCAGCCGACATTTCCCGAAGCTTTTCTTAGAGACGTTTGGAGGACTCTAAATTTAAAGTGAAGGCCACGTAGGCGTGGGAAACTTCAGAAACACGAATACAAATACTCATATTGAAACATGATTTATAATGTGTTATTGATATATGTTTTACTTTTACCATTTGGGTTCAAATGTAGTCTTAACATCATACGTAAAATCCATTAAAGTGATAACTGAAAGTAAGTAGTACGCAAAACTGAAAGTAAGTAGTACACAGAACTGAAAGTAAGTAGTACACAGAACTGAAAGTAAGTAGTACACAGAACTGAAAGCAAGTAGTACACAAAACCTAATCCCTCGCGGGCCGAGTGCCTGCCAGCAAACACCATGGCAACCCCCCCAAAACAAAAATAACAACATGTGGGCCAAGGTGAAGAACACTCGGCATTCTGGGAGCTTACTTTGGGCGTGCGACGACATTTCAGCCGACATTTCACGAAGCTTTTCTTAGAGACGTTTGGCAGACTCTAAATTTAAGTCTGTCAGCGTGGGAAACTTCAGAAACACAAATACTCATATTGAAACATGATTTATAATGTGTTATTGATATATGTTTTACTGTTACCATTTGGGTTTAAATGTAGCCGAAAGATAACGCGTAACATCTTTCGACTTGGGCTCATGAGAATCCAGCTTAACTCTCATGAGCCAAGTTTTTAAGATGTCATGTTTTTAAAGTTTAATATGTTTTGATATTTACTCTTTAGTATTAAGGACACACATTCATATCTATTAAACCAGGAATCTATCAAATCTGCTCAAGGCTAAATACTAAACAAACGCATAACCGAACCCGAACCCATGGTCCCAACCTCAATGTTGAGAAGCTCTTGGATAGACATCCTAAATCACATAAGTGGCCAAAGTGAGTCTAAAATGGTATATGTGAGTAGATGTGCTGTATATGACAGTACAGTACCGTATATATGAGTATATGTGTTATATATGATAGTACAGTACTGTATATGTGAGTAGATGTGCTGTATATGACAGTACAGTACTGTATATGTGAGTATATGTGTTGTATATGATAGTACAGTACTGTATATGTGAGTAGATGTGCTGTATATGACAGTACAGTACTGTATATATGAGTATATGTGTTATATATGATAGTACAGTACTGTATATGTGAGTAGATGTGCTGTATATGACAGTACAGTACTGTATATGTGAGTATATGTGTTGTATATGATAGTACAGTACTGTATATGTGAGTAGATGTGCTGTATATGACAGTACAGTACTGTATATGTGAGTATATGTGAATATATGTGCTGTATATTACAGTACAGTACTGTATATGATAGTACAGTACTGTATATGTGAGTAGATGTGCTGTATATAACAGTACAGTACTGTATATGTGAGTAGATGTACTGTATATGTGAGTAGATGTACTGTATATGTGAGTAGATATACTGTATATGTGAGTAGATGTGCTGTATATGACAGTACAGTACTGTATATGTGAGTAGATGTGCTGTATATGACAGTACAGTACTGTATATGTGAGTAGATGTACTGTATATGATAGTACAGTACTGTATATGTGAGTATATTTGTTGTATATGACAGTACAGTACTGTATATGTTAGTACAGTACTGTATATGTGAGTAGATGTGCTGTATATGACAGTACAGTACTGTATATGATAGTACAGTACTGTATATGCGAGTAGATGTGTTATATATGATAGTACAGTACTGTATATGTGAGTATATGTGTTGTATATGATAGTACAGTACTGTATATGTGAGTAGATGTGCTGTATATGATAGTACAGTACTGTATATGTGAGTAGATGTGAATATATGTGAGTATATGTGAATATATGTGCTGTATATGACAGTACAGTACTGTATATGATAGTATAGTACTGTATATGTGAGTAGATGTGCTGTATATGTGAGTAGATGTACTGTATATGTGAGTAGATATACTGTATATGTGAGTAGATGTGCTGTATATGACAGTACAGTACTGTATATGTGAGTAGATGTGCTGTATATGACAGTACAGTACTGTATATGTGAGTAGATGTACTGTATATGATAGTACAGTACTGTATATGTGAGTATATGTGCTGTATATGTGAGTAGATGTACTGTATATGTGAGTAGATATACTGTATATGTGAGTAGATGTGCTGTATATGACAGTACAGTACTGTATATGTGAGTAGATGTACTGTATATGATAGTACAGTACTGTATATGTGAGTATATTTGTTGTATATGACAGTACAGTACTGTATATGTTAGTACAGTACTGTATATGTGAGTAGATGTGCTGTATATGACAGTACAGTACTGTATATGATAGTACAGTACTGTATATGTGAGTAGATGTGTTATATATGATAGTACAGTACTGTATATGTGAGTATATGTGTTGTATATGATAGTACAGTACTGTATATGTGAGTAGATGTGCTGTATATGATAGTACAGTACTGTATATGTGAGTAGATGTGCTGTATATGACAGTACAGTACTGTATATATGAGTATATGTGTTATATATGATAGTACAGTACTGTATATGTGAGTAGATGTGCTGTATATGACAGTACAGTACTGTATATGTGAGTATATGTGTTGTATATGATAGTACAGTACTGTATATGTGAGTAGATGTGCTGTATATGACAGTACAGTACTGTATATATGAGTATATGTGTTATATATGATAGTACAGTACTGTATATGTGAGTAGATGTGCTGTATATGACAGTACAGTACTGTATATGTGAGTATATGTGTTGTATATGATAGTACAGTACTGTATATGTGAGTAGATGTGCTGTATATGACAGTACAGTACTGTATATGTGAGTATATGTGAATATATGTGCTGTATATTACAGTAAAGTACTGTATATGATAGTACAGTACTGTATATGTGAGTAGATGTGCTGTATATAACAGTACAGTACTGTATATGTGAGTAGATGTACTGTATATGTGAGTAGATGTACTGTATATGTGAGTAGATATACTGTATATGTGAGTAGATGTGCTGTATATGACAGTACAGTACTGTATATGTGAGTAGATGTGCTGTATATGACAGTACAGTACTGTATATGTGAGTAGATGTACTGTATATGATAGTACAGTACTGTATATGTGAGTATATTTGTTGTATATGACAGTACAGTACTGTATATGTTAGTACAGTACTGTATATGTGAGTAGATGTGCTGTATATGACAGTACAGTACTGTATATGATAGTACAGTACTGTATATGCGAGTAGATGTGTTATATATGATAGTACAGTACTGTATATGTGAGTATATGTGTTGTATATGATAGTACAGTACTGTATATGTGAGTAGATGTGCTGTATATGATAGTACAGTACTGTATATGTGAGTAGATGTGAATATATGTGAGTATATGTGAATATATGTGCTGTATATGACAGTACAGTACTGTATATGATAGTATAGTACTGTATATGTGAGTAGATGTGCTGTATATGTGAGTAGATGTACTGTATATGTGAGTAGATATACTGTATATGTGAGTAGATGTGCTGTATATGACAGTACAGTACTGTATATGTGAGTAGATGTGCTGTATATGACAGTACAGTACTGTATATGTGAGTAGATGTACTGTATATGATAGTACAGTACTGTATATGTGAGTATATGTGCTGTATATGTGAGTAGATGTACTGTATATGTGAGTAGATATACTGTATATGTGAGTAGATGTGCTGTATATGACAGTACAGTACTGTATATGTGAGTAGATGTACTGTATATGATAGTACAGTACTGTATATGTGAGTAGATGTGCTGTATATGACAGTACAGTACTGTATATGATAGTACAGTACTGTATATGTGAGTAGATGTGTTATATATGATAGTACAGTACTGTATATGTGAGTATATGTGTTGTATATGATAGTACAGTACTGTATATGTGAGTAGATGTGCTGTATATGATAGTACAGTACTGTATATGTGAGTAGATGTGAATATATGTGAGTATATGTGAATATATGTGCTGTATATGACAGTACAGTACTGTATATGACAGTACAGTACTGTATATGTGAGTATATGTGCTGTATGATGTATATATATGTGTCTTTCTGCGCAGGTCCTCCTCATCTCTGTGAAACTCCTCGTGCCGTCAGCTCTGGTTAAAACAAAATGACCTCAGAGAGCGTCACGCTGCAACCGAGACATGCTTCACTTTACAGTGGACGGTAATGAGATCATGAGAAGGAGAAGTGTGTGTGTGTGTGTGTGTGTGTGGCCTAGCATTACTATACTTGTGGGGACCTACATCTGTTTACACAGTCACGTGTGGGGACTCACCTCCCTTATGGGGACAAAATGGAGGTCCCCATAAGGGCATCATTAATTTTAAGTAAGGGTAAGGGTTAGGGTTAGGCATGTGTTGGTTATGGTTAAGGTTAGGATAAGTCTCCAGGAAATGCATGAAAGTCAATGTAATGTCCCCTGAAGTGATGTATACAAGGTATGTGTGTGCATGTGCGTGTGTGTGTGTGTGTGTGTGTGTGTGTGTGTGTGTGTGTGTGTGTGTGTGTGTGTGTGTGTCTGTGTGCGGGTGTCAGTTCATGTTTGGAGAGACTGGATCTACAAATGTATTGTACGTTTTTCGACAGTAATTTATCTTTTAATTCCTTTTTTTTAAATTTGGTTTTAATTGTAATTTCTCTTGAGCGTAATAAGACTTCTTCAGATCAGGGTTTCTGGGGCAGATACCGGCGACAAATGTTGGGATCTGGTGCCTCGATAAAGCTCACCTCAGTAGTTCCCTCCGGATCCACGACTCAGGACTCAGGACCCACGACTCAGGACCCACGACTCAGGACCCACGACTCAGGACCCACGACTCACGACTCAGGACCCACGACTAAATCTATCTTGTTATATGTTTAAGCTCATTATATCACAGCTATTGCTTTTATAAAACGGTTACCAAGTGTGTCAATATGAAAGACAAATATACACTCCAATTTATAGTTTTTATTAGTAAATAATGATGTTCAAAATAAAATAGTCCCTCCGTTGTCTTCTGCGCGAAACATGCTATGCAACAACACTAACAGCTAGCGAACATATTAGACAGAGAGCGTTGATCGGTTATTTGGCTGTTTATTTACATTCATGTGTTTGTTGCTGTTTATTGTGCAGCCACTGAAACCTGTCCAGCATCAGTAGCATGCTCACGAGGTCACTTGGATAGGTTGAGGTTGTTCTCGGCTGTTGTTTGGCGTGGAGAGAATATTGCTCCACTTTCTCCGGTCCCCGAGATTCGGCTTCCAGTAGCAGCAGGACTAACGGAGCGTCCACACTTCAGCTTCAAAAAAAGCTTGGAGCTGGGCGTGTCTGGAGCTTGGGGATTTTATTCGAGCAACACGACCAACAACCAATCACATGAATCTCCCGCCCCCGACATACAAAGCAAAAACCCCGGGGATTTTATGGGAGCAATATAAATATATATAAACTCCCCAAACAGGCGAAACCCTACCAGTTTCCCCCACTGCCTCTGCCTCCTCCCTCCATGCTGGTTCCTCCGGTTTGTGTCCCGGTAGGTGAAGAGGGTCTGGTCATACAAAACCGGGTGATTGCTACGGCGATAGTTAGTTTCTCCTCCGACTTTTTTTGAAATATAGAAATGAACGGCGGGATATCTCTCCCAGCTTAGACGCGGTTTGATTGGCTACGGCTTCAGCTGTAAGATTTTCAGAAACGGGATTTGATTGGCTGGCGCTGGCTACTCCGGCGTCTCCGGCGTCAGAAGTTGAACATTGTTCAACTTCTGACGCCGGAGACGGACCGCTCTGCTACCCAAAATTCAGTTCGGCGAAAAAGCGAGGCAACGTGACGTCACCCCATTGCAAGTGAATGGGCAGATTGGAGTTGTCGACGCTTCCGACGCTGTCGACGCTGTAGTGTGGACGGGCCGTAACGGTCATAATTTCTCTGCTTTCAAGACGCGCATCAATGGCTTTTGAATGCTGGCACTGCGGAGGCACTGGTTGTTGTATTTCTTCCTGGTCGCTTGCGGTCAAAGTTAACCTTAAATGTTTCCATCTTAAGCTTTGTTAGTTAGTTAGTTTCGTAACGGACGTAATGTAACAGCTGTAGCTTTTTCTCAGACGGGGAGGGATACTGACTTGTTGTGAAAAGTACAATTCCACCCGTGATGTACGCTCATTATATCACGGCTAAGAACCAATCAGATTGCTTGCTTTGACTTATCCATTTTTTTTAAAGATTTGCATTATGCCTGCGACTTTCCTGCACCATCATGTCGAGCGCAATATATAATGCTCTTTTTAAGTTAAGTATGTTGCACTGTTGGAGGATTCAAAACTACTAATAAAGCCTTAACATTAACTCGGATGGTATTTAGTGGGACAGTGAAATGCAACGGTTTGATATTTGCATATCCTCAAAAAGGAGATGAGGGAAGGAGGCAAGGAAAGTTGGAGAGAGACGGTGAATTGTAAAAATAAGTGTAAATATTCCAACTTAAAAGCCCCGGACGTACAACGAGTCAAAGTGGAATGATTTAAGGGAAAGTTTCAACTTGAGGAACAAATGATTATGATACGAAGATTACCAACAAGCTGAAATCATTCCTACAGTGTCTAGGCCCTTACAAAGGAAATGAGGGAAGGAGGTAAGGAAGGTAGGAAAGTGGGAGACTGGGGGAGGAGAGGGGGGGGGTTACTGGTCCCATGGGGATAGGAAGTTGGTCCCGGGGTCAGAGGTCAGGGGTGGGGGGGGGTCAGGGTGTGTTTGTGGGTAAGAGGGGGGTCGGATCGACAGGTGGGGCGCTGCTGCAGGGAGACCACACCTGCCCCGCCTGTCAGTCAACACACAGCCACCAGAGAGTGTGTGTGTGTGTGTGTGTGTGTGTGTGTGTGTGTGTGTGCGTGTGTGTGTGCGTGTGTTATGAATGAGAGGACAGTGGTACAGATATAGAGAGATGGACTGACGTTAAAGACGGTCCTGATTTCTTATTTTAGTTTGTATGTTTCCTTTCTTACTTTGTTTTCATTATTCATTTACGAGCTTTTATTCTTACGACAATAAGAGTTATGGATTTAACACCTTTCGAAACACGGTTAAAAAATGCTTTACATGAACAACTAAATACTTACTGAGAAGAACACAGAGAAACGCAATCTCTTCCTAAAAGGTGGGTTTTTAGAATTGGTTTAAAAGAGTTTCCAAAGTCTGGGAATCTGGACTTTGGGGACGTTAGGAAACGCCCGAGCATCTCAAGGTCCGATATTATTTAACGTGGGGCTTTACAAGTCATCCGTAATATCATAAAACATGATTGTTAAAAGCGACTGTAGGGACGTGAGAGATTTAGACATGTTTCCGAGCTCAAGTTGTAAACCTGCAGCAGAGTCTTGGAGGCGTGAGAGCGGGGGGGGCCAACTCCAACACTCAGGGGGGCCAACTCCAACACTCAGGGGGGCCAACTCCAACACTCAGGGGGGCCAACTCCAACACTCAGGGGGGCCAACTCCAACACTCAGGGGGGCCAACTCCAACACTCAGGGGGGCCAACTCCAACACTCAGGGGGGCCAACTCCAACACTCAGGGGGGCCAACGTTAGAAATGGGTGCTCGTGGAGGGCCGGACTGGTTCAATGTTTATTGCAGAACTTATTGAAATGAAGTTATTGCACATATTAAGTTGCAGGCGTGTGGCGCAGTGGATAGAGCGTTGATGTTCGGATCAGGGGGTCACAGGTTCAAACCCCACTGCAATCAGCATGTCGTTGTGTCCCTGAGACGCTTCACCCCAAAGTGCTCCTGTGGCGATTGCTCTCAGTGTTGGAGAAAAGCGTCTAACAAGTGACATGTAATGTAATATTAAACCTGGAACTAACAAAGCTTCAACTATCGCCTATAAAAACAACATTAAACATTAAATAATCAGCTGCATTCATTTCTCATGGCTCTATCTGCAGCTTCTCCAGAGTCATGTCTTATGAGTACATTTCCCCACAGGCCAACAACAGCTTCAAGAAAACTATTCCCTCAGAGAGAAACCCAACATGCCCTGCTGTCCTGAGAGAGAAAGTGCAGAAGGAAGCATCCATTGAACTCAGTGTGCTGCTCTGAGATGCTAGCTCAGATACTTGGCATCTCATCTCGGGAGCAAGGTCATCAATGTTTGGGCTCAAGGTCATCACTGTTTGGGCTCAGGCTCTGAGCAGAGGAGACCCTCAGGATGGAGTGAGAGCAATATACCGACGGGCCAGATCTAATAGGAATTAGAAATTATCCTGCGGGCCTAAATTAAATCCACCAAGGCCCTGATTTGGCCCCCGGGCCTTGGGTTTGACACATGTACGTTAGAGGGATTGATTAATCTAATTGAATAGTAAAGATGTATCCAACGATGCATGTGGTTTCCCTCTCCTGTCGTGTTCTCTGACGGGTTGTGTGCATGTAGATGGTGTTCAAAGGCTAGAATCCCTGTTCCCTCCACTCTCTAAACACGAAAGCATGAAAGCTGCGAGTCGAGACACGACATACTAACACGTGCGAATGAGCAGGCGATGGCCCCTTTAATGTGTTTCGGAGAGGACAGCAGAAGTGAAACTCTGCCGATGTGATCAGTGCAGGTTTTGAATGGAGCGGTGACATGTGACTGATATGTGTTTACTGTCTTGACCTCTACCTCCGTCTTCTCAGCTTTCATCTACAGCAGGGGTGTCAAACTCAAGGCCCGGGGGCCAAATCCGGCCCGCGACTTCATTTTATGTGGCCCCGCAAGAGCTTGCAAATAATATAATACGTTTATTATACGGTTTACAGAAGCAGGATGCCCATAAACTACATGTCCCACAATGCATCTCGTTTTGTGACATGCGCACTGAAGAGACTTCTGCTTTCAGACGTAGTTAATGACTAAGTTATTATCCTGTCCGATACTAATCCAATTCAGAGGCAATAATGTAATATAATGCATTATTTTATATATTATATATTTATATCGTTACAACTGGCCCTTTGAGTGCAACCTTTATGCGAATGTGGCCCGCGATGAAATTGAGTTTGACACCCCTGATCTACAGAGTCCTTGGTTATTTTGAACAGCTGTTATTTATTGTTATTGTCAGGATATGGACTCACAACAGGTTTACGTTATATTCTTATATCGTGTAACGTAGAATCCCACATCATGATATCATCACGCGTTCAGTTCAGACCTTTTAGAGAGGTATGGACTCATGTGAGGAACAACGTAAACACCGATGGACCTGCATCGAGTCGAAGGGGAATGATGGAAGGGCAAGATGACGTCTCAACTTGAAGGACAACATGTGTTTCATCCTATACAAAGTTACTAAAATGACCAACAAGCTGAAATCATTCCAGTGTCGAGGCCTCAAAAAGGAAATGAGGGAAGGAGGCAAGGAAAGTAAAGACGGTGAACTGTAAAAATAAAGGGTTTAACTAAATAAATGTACTGTCCCAGTTTCCCAGCATGTCTTGCAGTCGGACTCTCGGCTCCGTCTGTGTAGGCCTCAGTGTGTGGTGTGTTGTGTGTGTGTGTGTGTGTGGTGTGTGTGTGTGTGTGTGTGTGTGTGTGTGTGTGTGTGTGTGTGTAGACGTACATTTGCTGTGTCAGTGGCAGGTGCAGATTAGACGGGTCGTTGTCCTGACAGTTGCAGCCGACTCAAAACAACACATGCACACACACACACACACCACACTGACTTACACACATACACAAAGCTCCCTCAGTGAGTCAGCAGTGAGTGAGTGTGTGTGTGTGTGTGTGTGTGTGTGTGTGTGTGTGTGTGTGTCAAAGCTACAAATCACTTTCCTTCACTACGTTGCACGAGAATATGTGTTTATCATTGGGATCCTGCATCAATCACCAGTATATAGTGTCTCTACTTTAAAGAGTCCTCTCCTGCTGATGTCCAGGTGTATGTCAGTATGTAGTGTCTCTACTTTAAAGAGTCCTCTCCTGCTGATGTTCAGGTGTATATCAGTGTGTAGAGTCTCTACTTTAAAGAGTCCTCTCCTGCTGATGTTCAGGTGTATATCAGTATGTAGTGTCTCTACTTTAAAGAGTCCTCTCCTGCTGATGTTCAGGTGTATATCAGTGTGTAGTGTCTCTACTTTAAAGAGTCCTCTCCTGCTGATGTTCAGGTGTATATCAGTGTGTAGTGTCTCTACTTTAAAGAGTCCTCTCCTGCTGATGTTCAGGTGTATATCAGTATGTAGTGTCTTACTTTAAAGAGTCCTCTCCTGCTGATGTTCCGGTGTATATCAGTATGTAGTGTCTCTACTTTAAAGAGTCCTCTCCTGCTGATGTTCAGGTGTATATCAGTATGTAGTGTCTCTACTTTAAAGAGTCCTCTCCTGCTGATGTTCAGGTGTATATCAGTATGTAGTGTCTCTACTTTAAAGAGTCCTCTCCTGCTGATGTTCAGGTGTATATCAGTATGTAGTGTCTCTACTTTAAAGAGTCCTCTCCTGCTGATGTTCAGGTGTATATCAGTATGTAGTGTCTCTACTTTAAAGAGTCCTCTCCTGCTGATGTTCAGGTGTATATCAGTATGTAGTGTCTCTACTTTAAAGAGTCCTCTCCTGCTGATGTTCAGGTGTATATCAGTATGTAGTGTCTCTACTTTAAAGAGTCCTCTCCTGCTGATGTTCAGGTGTATATCAGTATGTAGTGTCTCTACTTTAAAGAGTCCTCTCCTGCTGATGTTCAGGTGTATATCAGTATGTAGTGTCTCTACTTTAAAGAGTCCTCTCCTGCTGATGTTCAGGTGTATATCAGTATGTAGTGTCTCTACTTTAAAGAGTCCTCTCCTGCTGATGTTCAGGTGTATATCAGTGTGTAGTGTCTCTACTTTAAAGAGTCCTCTCCTGCTGATGTTCAGGTGTATATCAGTATGTAGTGTCTTACTTTAAAGAGTCCTCTCCTGCTGATGTTCAGGTGTATATCAGTATGTAGTGTCTCTACTTTAAAGAGTCCTCTCCTGCTGATGTTCAGGTGTATATCAGTATGTAGTGTCTCTACTTTAAAGAGTCCTCTCCTGCTGATGTTCAGGTGTATATCAGTATGTAGTGTCTCTACTTTAAAGAGTCCTCTCCTGCTGATGTTCAGGTGTATATCAGTATGTAGTGTCTCTACTTTAAAGAGTTTAAAGTTTAAAGACTTTTGATTTACCCAGGTGTAACCCATTGAGATCATTGATCTCTTTTCCAAGGGAGACCTGCTCAAGTAGTTCCACATGAAACATAAAAACATCAACAGAACAACAAAAGGACATCATCAGCATCATTTACAATAACTATCCACATGAGCAGGTACCAACAGCTTCCGACTGAATAGCATCTAACCGAGCTTTAAAAAGGCAGTAGCCACTTACAATTCTCCGTGAGATCAGAGAGCAGATGTAAGATGGAAGTTTCCCCAACATGGCTTTATAGATGAACATGTACCAGTGACTGAGCCTCCGTACAGTTAGTGAAGGCAGACCTGCCCTTGCATACAGGGTACAGTGATGGGTTAATGCTTTACAGTCTGTCACACATCTCAGAGCGCTGTGATACGCAGCATCTAACCTGACCAGGCAATGGGCAGGTGCATTCATATAGACCAGATCACCCAGAGTCCAGCACAGGTCAAAGGTCACAGAGCCTCTTCCTGGCCTCAAGCGAGAAGCAGGACTTGTTCCTGGAGAAGAAACCCTAGCCTCACCCTCAGCTTTTTCAAGCAGATTAGATGACCTGAAGTTTAAAAGTGAGACAATCATCAAGCCAGATACCAAGGTGTTTGTAACAGGCAACAACTTTGAGTTTTATTCCTTGCGTAGTTACAATATCTAAAGCAGTGTCTGGTGTCTTTTTAGCTTTAGAAAAGAGCATTACCACTTGCTTTAGTCCACATGTTAGAAGACAGCCTTTTGAGTGCACAATACATCACAGTATCATCCGCATACAAATGTAAAGTAGCTTCATCCACATTTTCACCTAAACTGTTGATGTAGATGGAGAATAAAAGTGGGCCTGAAACAGAACCTTGAGGAACACCATTAGCCATGTTTAACCACTCAGAAGACAGCCCATCAAAGTGAACACAGGTGTATATCAGTATGTAGTGTCTCTACTTTAAAGAGTCCTCTCCTGCTTTTTATTTTTGCTTAATTTAAAAGTATATTAAACATGTGTTTTACTTGTGCGTGACATTTGTTTTGATTATATGAATACAAAAAGCACAGAAGACTGTTTTCTAACTGTTTCAAACTCATCCAAAGTAAGTATAAAAATCATTTACAAACTACTAATACTATTCCATCTACTTGCAGCACGAACACAATGTGGAAAAATAAACCCTCTAGGGGGCGCTAACTATGCTGCACTGTGAGTGTGAGTGTGAGTGCGAGTGTGGTGTGTGTGTGTGAGTGTGTGGTGGTGTTCTGAAGGCCATAAGGACCCGGGGGACTCTCCAGTTGCAGGCCTGCAGACTGGCTGGCACCCTCAAAGTAGCTTCTTCATCCTGGAGACAGCTGTTGTCTCCGTGACGACACGATTGGCCAATGAGGGAGTGAGTGGGGGCGGATGGTTTTTGGCTTGTGCTTGAGTGTGTGTGCGCGTGTGTGTGCGCATGGTGTGTGTGTGTGTCTGTGTGTGTGTGCATATATCAAATGGCAACGATCAAGTAAATGAACACAGGAAATTATGAATATTTGGAAATTACGATTTTAACACGAATTTGTGCTATAAACTAAACCTTTGTGTGTGCGTGTGTGTGTGTGCGTGTGCGTGCATGTGTCTGTGTGTGTGTGTGTGTGTGTGTGTGTGTGCATGTGTCTGTGCGTGTGTGCGTCTGTGTGTGTGCATGTGTCTGTCTGTGTGTGCGTGTGTGCATGTGTGTCTGTGTGTGCGTGTGTGCATGTGTCTGTGTGCATGTGTGTGTCTGTGTGTCTGTGTGTCTGTGTGTGCATGTGTGTGTGTGTGTGTGAGCGTCCAGTCCAGTTGGCTCTGTGTAGTAAACACCATTCTCCAGTCCCACTGTGGCAGAGTAAAGACTCCTCATCGTCCGAGCAACAGGGAAACAGAATGGTCGGTGATCCCAGCGCGAGCAGCTGTGTGCAAAGCTTCAGGGAAACAGAGCTAGCTTACATCCAGAAACTCAGCACTGACACCGAGGCAACTGGACGGCCTGTGAACACGCACATGGGAAGTGTCTGTCGGAGGAGAAGGGTACCGGTCAGTCGAACAGTGCACCAACGAAGTGTTCTCTCTTTATTTAATGAACGTCTCTGGAAACACGTTTAAAACCAGGACAGGAAATGCTAAGTGCTGAAACGCTGACTTACGTTTGGGTGTAGGACTCATGCCTGCAGCTCTGAGGCCTCGAGGGTAACTTCACTTCCATACAGCCTGGATCCTACTTTCATATGTTTGTGTTACAAAGGGACTAACAGAGATAACTTTAAAGGCATGTGTCCAATAATGATTACAATGTCATTTGGCGTAACTTATATTACTTTAAATTTGTATTACAACGTGAGTATTTTCTACTTTTTTACATTTTTGATTGTTTATTTCAAGTCTTTTAATTTCTCTATCGTACATGCCTTGTCTCTTTATGCTGCTGCAACACAAACATTTCCCAAATAGGAATCAATAAAGTACTTCTGATCGTGTCGTGTCTGATCTGCACGTCCTACTGAAACGTGTTTTCCACAGACAGGCTCAGATTGTCTAAAAGAATATGTTTTATGAACCTTTTCGCGTTATTTCGTCCGTTTGGTTTTGTGTCAAACAAAGTCGGTTTCAAGGAGGAATCCTGGTCTGAAATGTTGCGTGGCATCGTCCACACAAATCAGCTACACATTCAGCCATGAGATTGGAACCGTGCTTTCTGTAAAACAACACAAACGACTGATAACCCCAGCGCTCCTCTCTCCGACTCACATCTCAGAACACTGGCAGACAGTGACATAAGACGAATCCTCACATTCTGATAATATAGAAGAACAGAGGATCTGAGAATCCATCAAGAAAGGTCCTCAACATATTGGCAAGACAGGATGTGACTGCTGCACAGAGAGGCCAACGTACACACATCCTTTACTCAAGTAGAAGTACACACATCCTTTACTCACGTAGAAGTACACACATCCTTTACTCAGGTAGAAGTACACACATCCTTTACTCAGTAGAAGTACACACTCCTTTACTCAAGTAGAAGTACACACATCCTTTACTCAAGTAGAAGTACACACATCCTTTACTCAAGTAGAAGTACACACATCCTTTACTCAAGTAGAAGTACACACATCCTTTACTCAGTAGAAGTACACACATCCTTTACTCAAGTAGAAGTACACACATCCTTTACTCAGGTAGAAGTACACACATCCTTTACTCAAGTAGAAGTACACACATCCTTTACTCAAGTAGAAGTACACACATCCTTTACTCAAGTAGAAGTACACACATCCTTTACTCAAGTAGAAGTACACACATCCTTTACTCAGGTAGAAGTACACACATCCTTTACTCAAGTAGAAGTACACACATCCTTTACTCAAGTAGAAGTACACACATCCTTTACTCAAGTAGAAGTACACACATCCTTTACTCAGGTAGAAGTACACACATCCTTTACTCAGGTAGAAGTACACACATCCTTTATCAGTAGAAGCACACATCCTTTACTCAGGTAGAAGTACACACATCCCTTTACTCAGGTAGAAGTACACACATCCTTTACTCAGGTAGAAGTACACACATCCTTTACTCAAGTAGAAGTACACACATCCTTTACTCAAGTAGAAGTACACACATCCTTTACTCAGTAGAAGTACACACATCCTTTACTCAGGTAGAAGTACACACATCCTTTACTCAGTAAAGTACACATCCTTTACCAGTAGAAGTACACACATCCTTTACTCAAGTAGAAGTACACACATCCTTTACTCAAGTAGAAGTACACACATCCTTTACTCGAGTAGAAGTACACACATCCATTACTCAGGTAGAAGTACACGCATCCTTTACTCAAGTAGAAGTACACACATCCTTTACTCAAGCAGAAGTACACAGATCCTTTCCTCAAGTAGAAGTGTTTAAAAATACTCTGGTGAAAGTAGAAGTACTGACTAAACTTCTTCACTCAAGTCAAAGTAAAGAGGCTTTGAAGTGTCCTTCAGTAGAAAGTACCCATAACTAGCAGCTGCTTTAAAGAGTACCTGACCTCCCTTTATATCAACAGAACAATGATGTCATTGTTAGCTGATGAATGTTTCTCTTACGTGTTCATACCAAGGACCACCTATCTCCACACATATCCAAAATCACATCGTTTTTCTAGAACACATCACAAATCGCCTGAAAGAGATGAAAGCAAGTGGCAACATGTGTGACGAAGGTGTTGATCTGGGCTATGTCATGCAGTTGAAAGTGAAACTTAAGCTCGCTCCATTGCGGAGAGATTCCAGCGAGAGTGCGGAAAACTTAAATTCATTCATTCATATTTATTTAAAATGTGAAATTTTACCAATATACTCACGGACCACTAGGGGGAGCTCACCACCACCAGTGGTCCGCGACCCACACTTTGAGACGCACTGAGCTAATGAATGTTTCCATGCTGAACGACATAGCGTAAGATGTGCATCGGCTAACTTGTTGGAATGAATCTAGCCATCAAAGTGTAAAGTAAACGGTTTGAGGCCGCCGTGTGGAAGTGAACAGAAAGCAGAGGACAGCTGGAGACGTACTCCATCACCCGGAGACGCAGCAGACGGGTGGACTCTCAGAGACTTCGAATCAAAGCATCCTCTGACGGGTGGACTCTCAGAGACTTCGAATCAAAGCGTCCTCTGACCGCCTGGAGACGCAGCAGACGGGTGGACTCTCGGAGACTTCGAATCAAAGCGTCCTCTGACCACCCGGAGACGCAGCAGACGGGTGGACTCTCGGAGACTTCGAATCAAAGCGTCCTCTGATCACCCGGAGACGCAGCAGACGGGTGGACTCTCGGAGACTTCGAATCAAAGCGTCCTCTGATCACCCGGAGACGCAGCAGACGGGTGGACTCTCGGAGACTTCGAATCAAAGCGTCCTTTGACCAACCGGAGACGCAGCAGACGGGTGGACTCTCGGAGACTTCGAAGCAAAGCGTCCTCTGACCAACCGGAGACGCAGCAGACGGGTGGACTCTCGGAGACTTCGAAGCAAAGCGTCCTCTGACCAACCGGAGACGCAGCAGACGGGTGGACTCTCAGAGACTTCGAATCAAAGCGTCCTCTGACCACCCGGAGACGCAGCAGACGGGTGGACTCTCAGAGACTTCGAATCAAAGCGTCCTCTGACCACCCGGGGACGCAGCAGACGGGTGGACTCTCAGAGACTTCGAATCAAAGCGTCCTCTGACCACCCGGGGACGCAGCAGACGGGTGGACTCTCAGAGACTTCGAATCAAAGCGTCCTCTGACCAACCGGAGACGCAGCAGACGGGTGGACTCTCGGAGACTTCGAAGCAAAGCGTCCTCTGACCACCCGGAGACGCAGCAGACGGGTGGACTCTCAGACACTTCGAAGCAAAGCGTCCTCTGACCACCCGGAGACGCAGCAGACGGGTGGACTCTCAGAGACTTCAAATCAAAGCGTCCTCTGACCAACCGGAGACGCAGCAGACGGGTGGACTCTCGGAGACTTCGAATCAAAGCGTCCTCTGACCAACCGGAGACGCAGCAGACGGGTGGACTCTCGGAGACTTCGAAGCAAAGCGTCCTCTGACCAACCGGAGACGCAGCAGACGGGTGGACTCTCAGAGACGCGTCCTCTGACCAGGTGAAGCGCTGAGTACAGTTACAATTAGAGTTAAAGTGATTCTCCAGATGACTCGGGGACAGGAAGTGACCTCAGACCCTCTGAACATGTCCCCTCCTCCCGAGGTGGTCTGAAGACACTGATGTGTTCTCAAGACAGAGGGACAGGTGTGTGTGTGTGTGTGTGTGTGTGTGTGTTTCTGTGTGTGTCTCATAGTGTTTACAGGGATCTCCTTTCTTCTTGACTTATGCAGGTCATCTCCACATGTCAGAAGCTTGAGGACGTTTTTTTTTGTAATTGGTTGTGTGTGTGTGTGTGTGTGTGTGTGTGTGTGTGTGTGTGTGTGTGGCAACGATCAAGTAAATGAACACATGAAATAGAGAAAATTAAGATTATAACACAAGTGTGTGCTATAACCTAGCTGTGTGTGTGGGTGTGTGTGTGTGGTGTGTGTGTGTGTGTGTGTGTGTGTGGTGCGTGTGGTGTGTGTGTGTGGGTGTGTGTGTGGTGCGTGTGTGTGCGTGTGGTGTGTGTGTGTGCGTGGGTGTGTATAATAGTGGACATCGGGAAATGAATATTCTAACACAAGTTTGTGCTGTAAACTAGCTCAGTGTGTGTGTGTGTGTGTGGTGTGTGTGTGTGGTGCGTGTGCGTGTGTGTGTGTGTGTGTGTGTGAGATTCATGTGTAATCAGTCGCCACTTAATCTGAAAAGTATCTTGGTTTTAATAAGTGTATTTAAATTATTTCCCGTTTAATGTAATATTTCCAATACATCAACACAAGCCCCGACATGTCTCCACTCCAGAGTGACGGGCTTGGAAAGGGTTTCAACAGATCACCACATGTTCCACGTACAGCCCGGAAAGACAATATTCTTAGGTTACGTTTCGTTTTTGAGTTTTGGACGAACCCTAACATGTGATGGCTTTGGGAACTGTTGATGCCATCTCCGTAGAACGTTCCGGTTAATCGAACACACGATGGGTATAGAGACTCGTCTTTGCCCTCGGTCCTCACTCTTCACCGCGAGGGACATCCGACCGGACACGAACCAATACGTTTACCTGAACATCTTTTAAAAGCATATGAGTATTTGCAGACCACGTACTGTATGCGACGTATCAGTCTGTCTTTTCTAAATTGGGGTTTTCTATTTTGTTGTGTTTTAAAATGTCTCATGAGTTTTTTCAGTCTATAAGTGCTTCTATTGGTTTTGTCTAAAATGTATTTATGCTGCCGTTTAAATCAAATTGGATGTCACAGATTTACTCATATCGTCGGACTCTTTTTCCCTGCCTGAGACACACTCCATCTGTTCCTCCTCATCTTTCCCAGAATCCTTTGCTTCTCCTGCGGTAGCCGGACAGAGAAACCTGACACTTACTAACCATGGGGGGGAGTTGAGGTCAGGACGGGGTCAAGGCCACCGTCCAAACATCAGAGTGTGGGTGTTTCTCAATGTCGAGGACGCTTCCTTGGTAGGACAAGTCCTTCCGAGTCAGGTCCTTCAGAAGCGATGCAAGAATCCTTCCTAGCCTCGGAAAAGGAAGACTGGTGGAACAGGTGTGCGTCGTATGCGAGGCCCCGCCTTCAATGGAGCGCCATTTCCGCCAAAGATTTCGAAATTGGGGACTTCTGCTTTCAGACGTAGTTAATTATGAAGTTATTACCCTATGCGATAATAATCCAATGCAGAGGCAGTACTGTTATACAATACATCATTTTATATATATTAAATATTTATTCTCATATGGTCTTATATATAAAACCGGCCCTTTGAGTGCAACCATGATGCTAATGTGGCCCGAGTTGAAATTGAGTTTGACGCCCCTGATCAGAGAGAAGCTGAGATCCACTATGTAAGCAGTCCTGATCGGGGTTTGCACGATGTAACTATTGTTGGTTTAAAACCAGGCTTATGATATAAAGTACAACCGAGTCCACGTTCCTCCGCAGAAGCCATTTTTAATCAAGTGTAATCCTCACGTCTTCATTAACCACGACTTGACGGCTGAACTTCAACTTCGCAATGAGAGGCTTCGAAGTGTTTAGTGTCCTCTCCCCGGATCGATTACCCACAACCCCCCTCTGCTTCCTGGTCAGAAAGTCATTTGTCAGCATTAAGGTGGATCATGTCGGGAGCCACGAAGGTACCGAGGTTAGGACGCAGCAGTTGAGTAAACACGCTTCGGGTATCGCTTTCCGAGCGGCTGCTGCCTCACCTCGGCGTAAACACAGGCGCTCAGGTATCGGGGGGAGGAGACGCCATGTTTTCTGGAGGAGACGCTCAGCTGTTTACGTCTCCTCGCTGGTAATCGTCATATCTGGTGTCCTGTCTGAGAGGAGGCTTTCCCCGAGGGTCAGTCTGTGACCTTCGGGACCTCCACCCTCCCCCCCAACACCAACACTGAACCCTGATTGGATCTTATTAAACATGCCAACACCACCATGTTCTGGTACAAGTCCCTGTGAGGGATTAATACAGCACGTCTTCGTCGTCTTCTTCTATATACTGTTAATATTTACATTCGTGATGTGACCGTCTTTGTTTCCTGTAGATGTTTAATTGCTCTCTTCACTCCACGGTTAGTGTACCGTTTTATTATCATGCCGTTGTATTTATCGTATTTGTTTAACTCTGGCACAACAATTTCCTTCGGGATAAATAAAGTCTTATCTTATCTGATTCCACTTTGAGACGACCTCACCGGGGTTGCAAGTAGGGCTGTCCCGAATACCGTTTTTCAGGCTCCGGATATTCGGTAGTAATCAGCAGCAAATATTCGGCCCCCGGGGGGGGGGCGTAGTAATCAGCAGCGAACCGCTTCAACACGAGTATTTCAGTTTATTCACGACATTCATTTCGTTATTCTACAGTATTGTTGTTGTATAGTTATTTGTTGATGTAACCCAAAAGGATATCGCTTTGTGTTCGTTACTTTCGTTGCAGTTGTAAATGTCTTAAGTGTAATTTGTCTTGGCTTCCTATTTTGTATGGTCATGCTTTTATTTTGAAGGAGAGTTAGCGCTGTTGACAGGAAGTTCTTGTTGCTATGGAAACAACGTGAAGGAGATTAACATAGAAAAAGTCATATCTACATATAAAGACGGAGAAAGTAAACGATAACGTTTATGGTTAAGTGTTAGCACCCCCCGAAGAGGCACAAGCTCTTACGTTGATATCGGAGATTTCAATAATTTAAATTTGGCAGCCGCAGAGCAGAGCGACAAAAATAAAAAAAGAATATCCGAATAACGAAATTGAAACCCGAATAGTACTCCAGCAAACGGATATTCGGATATTCGGGTACGGCCCTAGTTGCAAGCCTCCGGTAAAAATAGTGATTGAAATTTATACCGCACACTTTTAAAAACAGGAACTCCTCAAGATGTCCAACCAATTTCTCGATGTCGGACGATCGCTTGTGGTCTATATTTGAATTATTAAAACATGCGTATACCACCATGTTCTGGCACCAATATCAATACCTTCGTTTGAGAAATACTGTACATGCATGTTCTCTACATATAACCTCACTGGAGTTAGATGGAGGGCTCGTCTGAGGACGACCGAGAGAGAGAGAGAGAGAGTTAGGGGTACAAAAAGGCAGCTCGAGAACTTTATTCAAATCAAAAAAGGTCCCTACTTCCTGCCCGAAGGCATTGACCATAACCATCTTTAAACTCCGCCTTCATTTCGATCTCAACAGGTAAATATATAACAATAATGTGGCAGACTTCTTCATTTAAAGAAACCTCAAGATGTCTAACCAAATGCTCATCAGTTGGACCATCTCGTAACTTTAAAGTCCGGTTCTGATCCGATTTTAATGTATTAAAAACATGTACATACTGTACGACCGCGTTCTGGCACCAATATCAATATCTTAGTTGAGAAATACAAACATGTTCTCTACAAATCTAACTGGGGTTAAAGGCCGCTGCGCTCCAACCTGAGACCACAGAACGCGTACCGAAGGCGTCCCGACTTTTACGTCCGCTACGCCGCCCGCCTACGCCGCCCGCCTACGCCGCCCGCCTACGAACACATCGCAAAGACTTCAGTCGACGAGTGGCAATAACTGTCCTTACCAGCAGGCAGTGCTAGTGTGTGTTCGTCATTCAAAAGAGGCAACAGCCAATCAGAGTGATTCCTTTGGCCTATTCAACATGTTGAACCGGCCGCGGGACGTGTGAACATGTGCCGTAAAGCAACGACGGTGCGGGACACACCAACCTGAGTAGGGCGCCGCGAATGCCCGACGGCCTCTGACTCCCAAAATGGGGTCGGTGTGTAGCGGCCTTAAGGGGACAAAAAAAGCCGCTCAAGAAAGTTGTCCAAATAAAATGGTAATAAAGTAGGATCCTAAAAGCCCATACCTTCTGCCCTCTTGCTTTGACCAAACCCATCTTTGAAATCAACATTCATTTGCTGCCAGCCTCCGGTCGGCGGCTAAACACAGTGAGTATAATAACTATATGATACAGTGCTGAAGCGTACTACACACAGCATCAACAAGAGGTCTTCAAAGTGCCCGTCGGATCGGCGACACCGTGTTAACGTGTTCTCCTTAAAGCCCTTCTTCCGGGTCAGGGAGTCAGAGCTTGTTCTGTTTGTGTGTCTGAATTCCCAGCTGGCTCTGGAGTATCAGCTCCGAAGCCAAACAGAGGAAACGGACAGAGAGGTCGCGACCTTTCGGACCGCCGGGTTCACGTCCAGTCAGGAGGTCACGGACCACGAGGAGAGATGCAGAGTTTCAGAGTGTTGCCGTCTGCAAACCGGTCTGTCGTTCGGGTGCCCAAGTGGGAGGAGTCACACGGCGGGTTCCCGTCTGTTGGACTGACCCTGTTTCAGCTGCTTCCCTTCAGGGACCTTGCTCACTCTGAAGGGTACACACCAAGCACACTAAGGACTTGACTCCCAACATTAATTGGTGTTATTGGCTTGAAAATTATCGTATTGCTTCCTCTAAGAAAATAAACTGATTGACTTCTGAGATGTCCCAATTGACCAATCAGAATCGAGTATTCGTCTATTCTAAGACATGGTTAAAATAGGCTTCCTTTCTGCGTGGCCAAGAGTATATCCATCAACACGAAGATCTTTAAAACTGGGAAAGTGATTTCCAAGACCTTATGGTGGCCATCTTGAAGACAATAGCACATATTCTGGATTTCTTTAGTAATAATAATAATAATAGATTTAATTTGTTAGCGCTTTTACAGGTGCTCAAAGACGCTTTACAGATATAGTGAAAAGAAAAGGAAGGAACAACAAATAAATATATCGTTAAAGTTAAAGTGAAATAATACAAAAACATTCACACGTTAAAAGCCAGACTGAAGAGGTGAGTGCTTTGAAGGAGGTGAGGTCAGGGCCGTCTCTGATGGGTGGGGGAGTGAGTTCCAGAGGGAGGGGGCAGCGACGGAGAGGCTCTGTCCCCCAGGCCCGGTGCTTGGTGCGTGAGCGGGAGATGAGCATAGTGGTACAAAAGTAACCTTAAAAAGGAGTTTCTTTGCTTGATGACTGTCTCTCTTTTAATGCCTTGACCTGTATCTGTCTGCTTTGTGAATTTGTATTTTAGTTTAGTTTTTATGGCCGGCTGATTTTTATATATGCTTTTATCATAATATAAGTATCTCTGTTGAATGTTGTTTTACTGATTGTATTTACCTGTTATTTGAAGGGAATTTTAGTTTTTAGGATGACTTTTAACATCTGTCCAGAGACTACAGACGAAAAATAGCCTGTTGGCTGACTCTGGCGCATTTACAGAAATGTCAATTAATGTGCACTGTCCCTGTCAAATAAATATATTAAATAACCTGTCAATAACCTGCTTAAAAGCTGAGGCTGAGGCTAGGGTTCTTCTCCAGGAACAAGTCCTGCTTCTCGCTTGAGGCCAGGAAGAGGCTCTGTGACCTTTGACCTGTGCTGGACTCTGGGGATCTGGTCTATATGAATGCACCTGCCCATTGCCTGGTCAGGTTAGATGCTGCGTATCACAGCGCTCTGAGATGTGTGACAGACTGTAAAGCATTAACCCATCACTGCACCCTGTATGCAAGGGCTGGTCTGCCATCACTCTCTGTACGGAGGCTCAGTCACTGGGACACTTTATTTATAAAGCCATGTTGGGCAAACTCCCGTATTATATCTGCTCTCTGGTAGAGCAGAAAGTAGCGGCAGCTGTTGTCTGAGATGGCAGGATGTGGTCTTGTTAGAGAGCGAGGACTGTCTGAGGTGAGACGGCTTTATGTGCGCAGCTCCACTTGTTGGAACAGCCTGCAGTCCAAATAAAAATTGAGCAATTGTATTTCTCTGAATGTTTTGAAGTCTGCACGAGATGCTTTCTGACACTACGGGTGTTTGTAAGTGTTGGTGAATATGTAATTATGATGTCCTCTATTGTTTGTTTCTATGTTTCATGTGGAACTAAATCGATGCAGGTCTCCCGTGTAAAACAGATCCATGATCTCAAGGGACCGATCCGTCTCAATAAAGGTTTGAAATGAAATGAAATGAAATTTGCCAATCTCATTTGAGTCTGCAGCACGGAGAGGGCCAGCTGTTACGGGACAGTCGTGCAGGACCCTCCGTCAGCTGCCTTCTTTTCCAACTGGAGGGTTACAGCTTAGAAAGAGACTTTGTGAAATCAGTAAAGGTCTTTAAGCGTATTTGTGTAGCACCGTTCATGCTTGACGCAGCCCAAAGTGCTTTACAGAGGATGACAGGGAAAAGTTAGGAATATAATTGAAAGCGAGGTGTAACGAAACAGAACGAGTTCTCTCACTGAACAAAGCTGACGAACATGAAGAGGGGAACGACACCATTACAACCGTCCCAAATTAAAAAGGTCGTTAACTTTGAACTGCTCTGAGGTCCAACGGGAACGCGCTTCCTGGAGCCGGTGCTAAGCCGTAAACGCGTGTGAGCTTTGATCTCGTCGATGAACTCGTCGTCCGGCTGCTGTTCGACACTAAACTCTCACGTTTCCAAAACAACGGTGCGGTCGATGAAATGTTCAACGATGCTCGGGTTCAAAGTGTATGATGACCCAGATCTTTAATGTAGGCAAAGCGAAGGGGACATTTCCAAGACCTCGTCGGAGGCCATCTTGAACACACGGGGATGTTCGAGTTCCATCAGAGGAGCTTTTTGTATCCAGTAGTGTTTGAATCTGCAGCACTAACAAGGACACTGACTTGTGAGGCATCCCATCTGTTAAGTGACAGTCAAGCAGATCCCTTCATCGGGTGCCTTCTGTTTCCAACTGTAGGGTTAACACTTTTTAAAAGACTGACATTATTCGGTGGAATCGGTAAAGGTCTTTAAACTGGAGTCGGTGCTTCGCCGTAAACGTATTTAAATGTATTTATAGCAACAGCAGTGATACGACAACAGATTACAATCGCCCCAAATTAAAAATATACGTCTTTAATTAACTTTGAAAAGGGTTGCTGTTGTAAGATCCAATGGGAACCGGTTCCTGGAGTCGGCGCTAAGACGTAGACGTGTGTGAGTTTTGATCTCGTCGTTGAACTCGTCGTCCGGCTGCCGTTCGACACTAAACTCTCACGTTTCCAAAACAACGGTGACTCGCGGCGCGTTCGATGAAATGTTCAATGATGCTTGGGTTTCTGTAACGAGGCGTCCCCCCCTCGGGACCCCCAGGCCAGAGATTGGGACTCTTCAGGAGGAAACGGGCCCCTGGGAGCCATTCATAACCCGACCCGAGCGCGTTCTGCTGCACTTCTCTGCCAAGTGTTAAAAGAGAGGTTCTTAAAAGTGCAGCGGCCATATGTAGCGCAGCCTCATCGGGGGGGGGGCTCGCTCCTCTTACAGCCAGACGCACTCAGAGCAGACGCTGACAGCTCGCCCATCGTGGAGGAATTTCCCGAGGCGTGTGTGGCGTTCAGGGGGAAGACTAAGGATGGGCTATTATTCAAATACGCTTTGTAACCAGCTCACAAAGTAGGGTGGCAGCTCCACGTGTTTCATACTTCAGTATGTGTAATGAACTGTGACTGAAAGAAAGACGGGGCAGGACGATGTCCTTCTCCCTGCTCCTTTCCACCATGCGCTATAACAAAACAACAGTTTAAGTGAACATGTTTTGTTTCAAAATAACTGCCATTTACCTTTTTGTTGAGTCGGTGGATCCTTTTCTGGGGGGATCGGTGTATTGTTTGGTTTAACCCTTCGATGCCCGAGTGATGGACCCCCACTCGTCCATAAGTGGGTCAAAAAGGACCCGTATTAGAATAAGATGTGTTTTTATGCCATTTTGGTAAAGAAAAATCCCTTGTATGATATTTAGTATTATATTTTGGTTCACACTAGAAATATTTTATATTTAATTTTTCACTATTTATAATTTTAGACATTTTTTTTACATTTTCAAAAAAAGACAAAAAAATTCGATGCGGGTCATTTTTGAGCCACTTATGGAAGCTCGGGGTAGAAATACAAAAACTACAATTTCTTAAAATGTCAATGTAAAATGTGAATGGCGTGATATCCAGAACATGTTTTTTGAGGAATAGCTGGAATATGAAATGATAAGAAAATGTAATTACAAAGAAAACCACCTCGCCGGGTCAAAAAGACCCGCGTGTGCATCTAAGGGTTAAAAGTAGGGATGCACGATATTGGTTTTTTGAAACCGATACCGATAACTTCCTGCTTCTCAAGACCGATACCGATACTGACAACCGATAATAATATAATATATAGATATTAAATGTACCTGTAGTTTTTGCACACCTGGTGGTAAAATAGAGACTAGTAGTGAGCAAAGGACCTGAGCGTTACTACTGTGAACAAACTAGCCCTGGGGTCGTCTCTGGCAAACGTCTTGCCTTTCTCAAAAGCCTCGTGGATAGGTCAAAGCCCCGGTGCCTTTGCAGCTGGTTTTGGATTCGCCGCTAGTTTAGCAGCGCAGGCGTCTTCGTGCGCTGTTAACACTCCATCGTAGCCATGGCGATGTTTCAGGCGACTGATCAGTTTCAGGTTGGAAGTATTATAGCTCGTTGCCTTCTTCCTCCTCGTGGAACTTCTGCATCTGTTAATACAAACAGCAAGCGAACTATCGAACTCTGAAACTTTGAAATAGTCCCATACTACCGACGACATGTTTGTTCGCTGTCCTGGCTTCACGGCCGCACACGTCACAGCCAGGCACGAGTTAGGGAGCGCTGGATTTGTGAAGAACTCCCCTCTTCCTAAACCACTAACACCACAGAACTGGCAACACGGGAGGAGCCGAGTGAAAAACAAGCGCCCCTCATCCCAACCCACCCACACCGCAGGATCTGTTTCTTTTTTTTACCCAAAACATATATTGTATATTATCGGGGCTATTAATACTTTTATCGGGTTTATCGGGATGACGTCATAATTCCTAATATCGGACCGATAATTATCGTGCACCACTACAAGGTGAAAATTGTCAATCAGTTTTCTCAAAGACCAAGATCCGGTTAGAGGTCTCGTTTGTCACTCCATGATCCCTTTAGGTCAAAGACAGAGAAAAGCACGACATCTGAACACGAGGGTCTGCAAGGAGCCTTTTCTGATACGTTAGCCGGCACTCATCTTTAATCGATTATCAAAACAGAACAGATGTATTTCACACATCGACAGCTCAGGAGGGGGGGGGCGGGGCATCGAGCCAAGAGTTGCATATTTACGAACGGTCTGCCGTCTAAAAGCGTTCAGAACAAGCACACTACGTTGAGGTTGACCTTTTTAAGCCTTGACTTATACAATAGAACTGCGGTTCAAAGGCTGCATTCCAAACAGTGACTACGATAGAAGCAAGGACACTTGATTCATTTCACAACAAACGAGTTCTATCTGAATGGATAGTGAAGTGAAGTGAGCGGTCAACCAACAAACCTACAACTCATGAAACGAAGAGGAACAGAATCAGCATGTGCTTTGAGTCTTTGAGCACGTTGAGTTATCCGGACGCTGGAACTCTGTGAAGCATGCTCAGCGTCAGAGGAAGCTGTCTGAAGGTGAAGACAGGAAGCTGCATTTCTGTCTTGATCTCCCTCACACACAGAAGCCAGTAAAACACATACTGTACATGCAACACACACACACACACACACACACACACACACACACACACACACACACACACACACACACACACACACACACACACACACACACACACACACACACCACACACACACACACACACACACACACACACACACACACACACACACACACACACACACACACACACACACACACACACACACACACACACACACACACACACACACACACACACCACACACACACACACACACACACACACACACACACACACACACACACACACACACACACACACACACACACACACACACACACACACACACACACACACACACACACACACACACACACACACCACACACACACACACACACACACACACACACACACACACACACACACACACACACACACACACACACACACACACACACACACACACACACACTGCAAATGTATTATCTCTTGGATTTACACACGGCATCTATCGCACGTCTGTCCGTCCTGGAGAGGATCCTCCTCTGCTGCTCTCCCTGAGGTTTCTCCATGTTCCCTTAAACTGGGGGTTTTCTCTGGAAGTTTTTCCTTCACAGCTGGAGACCAGGGGACACTAAAGAGTGACGCGCACAGCTGGGAGACCAGGGGACACTAAAGAGTGACGCACACAGCTGGAGACCAGGGGACACTAAAGAGTGACGCGCAAAGCTGGGAGACCAGGGGACACTAAAGAGTGACGCACACAGCTGGGAGACTAGGGGACACTAAAGAGTGACTCACACAGCTGGAGACCAGGGGACACTAAAGAGTGACGCGCACAGCTGGGAGACCAGGGGACACTAAAGAGTGATGCACACAGCTGGAGACCAGGGGACACTAAAGAGTGACGCGCACAGCTGGGAGACCAGGGGACACTAAAGAGTGACGCACACAGCTGGAGACCAGGGGACACTAAAGAGTGACGCGCACAGCTGGGAGACCAGGGGACACTAAAGAGTGACGCGCACAGCTGGAAGACCAGGGGACACTAAAGAGTGACGCGCACAGCTGGAGACCAGGGGACGCTAAAGAGTGACGCACACAGCTGGGAGACCAGGGGACACTAAAGAGTGACTCACACAGCTGGAGACCAGGGGACACTAAAGAGTGACGCGCACAGCTGGGAGACCAGGGGACACTAAAGAGTGACGCACACAGCTGGAGACCAGGGGACACTAAAGAGTGACGCGCAAAGCTGGGAGACCAGGGGACACTAAAGAGTGACGCACACAGCTGGGAGACTAGGGGACACTAAAGAGTGACTCACACAGCTGGAGACCAGGGGACACTAAAGAGTGACGCGCACAGCTGGGAGACCAGGGGACACTAAAGAGTGATGCACACAGCTGGAGACCAGGGGACACTAAAGAGTGACGCGCACAGCTGGAGACCAGGGGACACTAAAGAGTGACGCACACAGCTGGAGACCAGGGGACACTAAAGAGTGACGCGCACAGCTGGGAGACCAGGGGACACTAAAGAGTGACGCGCACAGCTGGAAGACCAGGGGACACTAAAGAGTGACGCGCACAGCTGGAGACCAGGGGACGCTAAAGAGTGACGCACACAGCTGGGAGACCAGGGGACACTAAAGAGTGACTCACACAGCTGGAGACCAGGGGACACTAAAGAGTGACGCGCACAGCTGGGAGACCAGGGGACACTAAAGAGTGACGCACACAGCTGGAGACCAGGGGACACTAAAGAGTGACGCGCAAAGCTGGGAGACCAGGGGACACTAAAGAGTGACGCACACAGCTGGGAGACTAGGGGACACTAAAGAGTGACTCACACAGCTGGAGACCAGGGGACACTAAAGAGTGACGCGCACAGCTGGGAGACCAGGGGACACTAAAGAGTGATGCACACAGCTGGAGACCAGGGGACACTAAAGAGTGACGCGCACAGCTGGGAGACCAGGGGACACTAAAGAGTGACGCACACAGCTGGAGACCAGGGGACACTAAAGAGTGACGCGCACAGCTGGAGACCAGGGGACACTAAAGAGTGACGCGCACAGCTGGAAGACCAGGGGACACTAAAGAGTGACGCGCACAGCTGGAGACCAGGGGACGCTAAAGAGTGACGCACACAGCTGGGAGACCAGGGGACACTAAAGAGTGACTCACACAGCTGGAGACCAGGGGACACTAAAGAGTGACGCGCACAGCTGGGAGACCAGGGGACACTAAAGAGTGATGCACACAGCTGGAGACCAGGGGACACTAAAGAGTGACGCGCACAGCTGGGAGACCAGGGGACACTAAAGAGTGACGCGCAAAGCTGGGAGACCAGGGGACACTAAAGAGTGACGCACACAGCTGGGAGACTAGGGGACACTAAAGAGTGACTCACACAGCTGGAGACCAGGGGACACTAAAGAGTGACGCGCACAGCTGGGAGACCAGGGGACACTAAAGAGTGATGCACACAGCTGGAGACCAGGGGACACTAAAGAGTGACGCGCACAGCTGGGAGACCAGGGGACACTAAAGAGTGACGCACACAGCTGGAGACCAGGGGACACTAAAGAGTGACGCGCACAGCTGGGAGACCAGGGGACACTAAAGAGTGACGCGCACAGCTGGAAGATCAGGGGACACTAAAGAGTGACGCGCACAGCTGGAGACCAGGGGACGCTAAAGAGTGACGCACACAGCTGGGAGACCAGGGGACACTAAAGAGTGACGCACACAGCTGGGAGACTAGGGGACACTAAAGAGTGACTCACACAGCTGGAGACCAGGGGACACTAAAGAGTGACGCGCACAGCTGGGAGACCAGGGGACACTAAAGAGTGACGCGCACAGCTGGAAGACCAGGGGACACTAAAGAGTGACGCACACAGCTGGAGACCAGGGGACGCTAAAGAGTGACGCACACAGCTGGGAGACCAGGGGACACTAAAGAGTGACGCACACAGCTGGGAGACCAGGGGACACTAAAGAGTGACTCACACAGCTGGAGACCAGGGGACACTAAAGAGTGACGCGCACAGCTGGGAGACCAGGGGACACTAAAGAGTGATGCACACAGCTGGAGACCAGGGGACACTAAAGAGTGACGCGCACAGCTGGGAGACCAGGGGACACTAAAGAGTGACGCACACAGCTGGAGACCATGGGGACACTAAAGAGTGACGCGCACAGCTGGGAGACCAGGGGACACTAAAGAGTGACGCGCACAGCTGGGAGACTAGGGGACACTAAAGAGTGACTCACACAGCTGGAGACCAGGGGACACTAAAGAGTGACGCGCACAGCTGGGAGACCAGGGGACACTAAAGAGTGACGCGCACAGCTGGGAGACCAGGGGACACTAAAGAGTGACGCACACAGCTGGAGACCAGGGGACACTAAAGAGTGACGCGCACAGCTGGGAGACCAGGGGACACTAAAGAGTGACGCACACAGCTGGAGACCAGGGGACACTAAAGAGTGACGCGCACAGCTGGGAGACCAGGGGACACTAAAGAGTGACGCACACAGCTGGGAGACTAGGGGACACTAAAGAGTGACGCGCACAGCTGGAAGACCAGGGGACACTAAAGAGTGCCGCACACAGCTGGAGACCAGGGGACGCTAAAGAGTGACGCACACAGCTGGGAGACCAGGGGACGCTAAAGAGTGACGCACACAGCTGGAAGACCAGGGGACACTAAAGAGTGACGCTCACAGCTGGAGACCAGGGGACACTAAAGAGTGACGCACACAGCTGGGAGACCAGGGGACGCTAAAGAGTGACGCACACAGCTGGGAGACCAGGGGACGCTAAAGAGTGACGCACACAGCTGGGAGACCAGGGGACACTAAAGAGTGACGCGCACAGCTGGGAGACCAGGGGACACTAAAGAGTGACGCACACAGCTGGAGACCAGGGGACACTAAAGAGTGACGCACACAGCTGGAGACCAGGGGACGCTAAAGAGTGACGCACACAGCTGGGAGACCAGGGGACGCTAAAGAGTGACGCACACAGCTGGGAGACCAGGGGACACTAAAGAGTGACGCACACAGCTGGGAGACCAGGGGACACTAAATGAGTGACGCACACAGCTGGGAGACCAGGGGACGCTAAAGAGTGACGCACACAGTTGGGAGACCAGGGGACACTAAATGAGTGACGCACACAGCTGGGAGACCAGGGGACGCTAAAGAGTGACGCACACAGCTGGAGACCAGGGGACGCTAAAGAGTGACGCACACAGCTGGGAGACCAGGGGACGCTAAAGAGTGACGCACACAGCTGGGAGACCAGGGGACGCTAAAGAGTGACGCACACAGCTGGAGACCAGGGGACGCTAAAGAGTGACGCACACAGCTGGGAGACCAGGGGACACTAAAGAGTGACGCACACAGCTGGGAGACCAGGGGACACTAAAGAGTGACGCACACAGCTGGGAGACCAGGGGACACTAAAGAGTGACGCAAACAGCTGGGAGACCAGGGGACACTAAAGAGTGACGCACACAGCTGGAGACCAGGGGACGCTAAAGAGTGACGCACACAGCTGGAGACCAGGGGACGCTAAAGAGTGACGCACACAGCTGGGAGACCAGGGGACACTAAAGAGTGACGCACACAGCTGGGAGACCAGGGGACACTAAAGAGTGACGCACACAGCTGGGAGACCAGGGGCCGCTAAAGAGTGACACACACAGCTGGGAGACCAGGGGACACTAAAGAGTGACGCACACAGCTGGGAGACCAGGGGACACTAAAGAGTGACGCACACAGCTGGGAGACCAGGGGACACTAATGAGTGACGCACACAGCTGGGAGACCAGGGGACGCTAAAGAGTGACGCACACAGCTGGAGACCAGGGGATGCTAAAGAGTGACGCACACAGCTGGGAGACCAAGGGACGCTAAAGAGTGACGTACACAGCTGGGAGACCAGGGGACTCTAAAGAGTGACGCACACAGCTGGGAGACCAGGGGACACTAAAGAGTGACGCACACAGCTGGAGACCAGGGGACACTAAAGAGTGACGCACACAGCTGGGAGACCAGGGGACACTAAATGAGTGACGCACACAGCTGGGAGACCAGGGGACGCCAAAGAGTGACGCACACAGCTGGGAGACCAGGGGACACCAAACAGTGACCCACACAGCTGGAGACCAGGGGACACTAAAGAGTGACGCACACAGCTGGGAGACCAGGGGACACTAAAGAGTGACGCACACAGCTGGAGACCAGGGGACACTAAAGAGTGACGCACACAGCTGGGAGACCAGGGGACACTAAAGAGTGACGCACACAGCTGGGAGACCAGGGGACACTAAAGAGTGACGCACAGAGCTGGGAGACCAGGGGACACTAAAGAGTGACGCACACAGCTGGAGACCAGGGGACACTAAAGAGTGACGCACAGAGCTGGGAGACCAGGGGACACTAAAGAGTGACGCACACAGCTGGAGACCAGGGGACACTAAAGAGTGACGCACACAGCTGGGAGACCAGGGGACACTAAAGAGTGACGCACACAGCGGGAGACCAGGGGACACTAAAGAGTGACGCACACAGCTGGGAGACCAGGGGACACTAAAGAGTGACGCACACAGCTGGGAGACCAGGGGACACTAAAGAGTGACGCACACAGCTGGGAGACCGGGGGACACTAAAGAGTGACGCACACAGCTAGGAGACCAGGGGACACTGAAGAGTGACGCACACAGCTGGGAGACAGGAAGTAGAAACCAGCTTGTAATGAGCTATCTTTACTTTCAGAGCATCTTTGTTACAGTCTCCACTAAATGGCGCCACAACAGGAAGTGTTGGAGGACTGCTCAGTGGAGTCTGGTCTGACGAGGACTCGGGGTAACCGTGTCCCTAAAATAAATCCCCCCGAGCCTCCGGGTGGGAATGTGAGCGATGGACCCCCTAAGCCCGGGACCAGATGCCTGCTTTAAATAGCGTCCGGGTGAAGAGAGGCGCTTTCTGGAGGCATGTACACTTTGCTTAATTGGAGGTTCCTTCATAGCTCTGGGCACGGAGTATTTGAGGTATCTAGGAGGTGAGGATCTGACCTTTGACCTGCATACCGTCGGCCCAATGTAGCCGTGGTTCTTCTACACTAACGCAGCAGGAGATCGAGAGCTTAGATTTCAACGTACATGGACATTTCAAGCTGCAACACTTCGCAGGTGAATGGCTTGAATCGATCCCTTTTGTCTAAGAAATAATACTTGTGTGTGTGACCAAAGTAATCGAACTACAACCCATCACTATTTGGTGTGTGTTTACAAGCACCCTGTGTGTAAGTTAAGATTTTAAACATTACTTTAGCTGAAAAGGTAGTAACGTCATTTATATTGGGATAAATACCATATATATGTTAATGCTTTTTCAATATACTGTTAAAACCGATGAGCACGGCCAGTTGGTGTGAATGCTGAGCAACTCGAACATCAAAACGTAAAGCTCAATTATCTTACTTTAGAAGTCGATGGAGAAACTCTGCAGACCTGAAAGCTCTTCATGCGACTTCAAACGGTCACTCAGAAACCTCAGCATGCACGGATTCAAGATAACATGTTGTGGTTTTACAAATAGTGATACAAGCATAAAAAGGTGACGCAAACACGGGCTCTGGATATTCGGTAGTAATCAGCGAAGATTGGGATATTTGGCCCGTGAGTAGTAATCAGCAGCGAACCGCTTAACACGTGTATTTCGGTTTAGTCACGGCATTAACTTTGTTGTTTTATAGATATTTGTTGATGTAACCCAATTTGTGTTCTTTGAAATTGAAAAGGATATCGCATCGTGTTTGTAACTTTCGTTGCAGTTGTATGTGTCTTAAGTGTAATTTGGCTTGGCTTCCTATTTTGTATGGACATGCTTTTATTTTGAAGGAGAGGTAGCGCTGTTGACAGGAAGTTGTTGTTGCTATGGAAACAACGTGACGGAGATTAACGGAGAAAAAGTCATATCTACATATAAAGACGGAGAAAGTAAACGATAACGTGTATGGTTACGTGTTAGCGCCCCCCGAAGAGGCACCAGCTCTGACGGTGATATTGGAGAGTTCAATACATTCAGTTTGGCAGCCGCAGAGCGGAGCGGAAAGAAAAAACGAATATCCGAATAACGAAATTGAAACCCGAATAGTACTCCAACGGAGGATTATTCGGATACTCGGATATTCGGGTACAGCCCTATCACACACCAACCAAGTCATTTTACATCCACACGCTCACTATTTGTGTTATCTGGTTCGAATGCTGAGAAACTCGAAAGTCAAAATGTAGGGAGACCAGGGACAGTTGCAGCTGGTCTCCCTACGCCTTAATTAGGACTTTTTTTTATAGCAGCTTCACGGATTCAAGATAACATGTTGTGGTTTTATAAATAGTGATAAAAGCATAAAAAGGCGATGCAAGCACATCCCGTTTATTCACACACACATTAACACATTCATTTTACATCTACACGCTCACTATTTGTGGAAATATGTTTGCACTATGTAAATCATCTTTTTTTATATATATCCTGCTTGCTTGAAGTTAACGGTTATTTTTGAGTTTTTTTGTGATTATTGAGTGTTCATGTATTTGAATGTTATTTTATACCTCGGGACTTTCTGTGTGTACAAACATATTTTGAGATTGACAATAAAGTTGACTTTGACTTGGTGTGAATGCTGAGAAACTAGAACGTCCACATTTACGGCTTGATTAGGACTTTGTCTTCCAACATTCAGGACTTTCATAATTCCAGAAATATTAACCATAATTCGTTAAAATCTTACGATAGAAGTCAACGGAGAAACTCTGCAGCTTCGACTGCTAAATGCTCCTTCGTACTTTCACGCAGAAACCTCAGCATTCACGCAATTTATAGCAGCTTTACGGGTTCAAGCTTTATAAATAGTGATAAAAGCATTGAAAGGCGATACCAGCACACCCCGTTTGCTATAAAAATATGTATATAACTACATGCACACATTAAAGACATAAATAAAAGCAACAATCAATATATACAATATTTGGCGGTATATATATTTTTTTGCCGGTATATTCGAGCAATATTTTGGGCGGTTTTGGCGCAGTGGTTATCAGTTGGTCATCAGATCAAGGGGCGTTGGTGAACTCCAGTTCGAATCCCGCCTCGGCCGCCACGCGTCAGGCCGTTGTGTCCTTGGGCAAGACACTTTACCTGCATTTACCTGTGGGTAATGTCCGCAGTAATGACTCTTACATGTCCAATATGTGTAATGTGTACTTGTAAAGCGCTTTGAGCACCTGTAAAAGCGCTCTAATAAAAAATTGTAATGCATTATTATTATTATTATTATTTACAAAATAACAGTCACTTCAAAAACTGTGGAAAATGTGCAACAAAGTCATGTCCCCTCTTATTGCTGACCGAAGCACCTCTGCATGTTGAGCCTGAGGCCCGCTGTGACACGGTGATAATTGGGGGGATTACAGCTGTTCTGAGGGGGGCCACAGGAAGTAACCTGTAACTTAAGGTCTACCCCCCAAACGAGCAGAGACAAAACACCGTCAATGTATGATTTATAATGCTGAGTGTGTGGACAGGACGAGGTGTCCCAGTGATGAAGATGAATGAGTGGTGGTGGGAAACGAGTGTTTAACAGCGGAGGGATTTCACTGGAGGATCATTCGAGGAAGGCACGACAAAAACACCGAATAAAAGAAGTATAGTATACAACATGTTAATGCATCTTTACTTCCTTAAAACGACAGCATGTTATGTAACCGCACAAGCTGCAAATCCCAACTAAAGTAACTAAATGCATTTACTCAAGTACTGTACACTGTTACTTGAGTATATCCATGTTCTGCTACTTTGTACTATTAATGGTGTACTTTTACTCTATTATATTTAAATGCAACTGTTCACCTCACCAAGAACAGTCCATAACATCAGGACTACTTACAAAGCCAAAATACACACAGCCATTGAAAACACAGAGCCAGGAAATACACACTGCGGATAAAGTCACTTTAAAAAATATATACAGGTCCAGTAAATACACACAGCCACTTAAGTTAAAAAGAGAGAACCAGGAATTACACACGGCCGGTAATGTCAAAAGTAGAGCCAGTTGATACACACAGCCAAGGAAGTAACATTAAATATACAAAACCAGGAAATACCCTCATCCGGTAACGGTAAAAAAACACTACATCCAGTAAATACACACATCCACAGCGGGGTATAGTAGGAGAGGGTTCATATTAGACTCACGATATTTGATGAGGCCTGACGTTTCTCGTACTTGTTTCCCGGTGAGTTAACGGTGACCACACCCTCCCATTCACGTTAATTAACGGAAGGAAACCTCTCGCAGTTCACTTGTGGGTGCAGTACCCCTTTTCACCGCTGTCATAGGCCAACATGTATTTACCGTTATAGTCCAGAGAGGCGCTGTTTCACTCATTTAAATAACTAAATGGAATGAGATATTAAAGGTTCCATGTCGTGCTTTTCCGGTTATCACCCGTCCCCTTGTGTGTTATGTAGGTTGTTATGCACGTACACAGTCTGCAGAGCCACAAACCCTCAAAGTACTAGCACTAGCAAGTGGAGCCTGGCAGATGGGGGCGCTGCAGCCACCTTAGCACCCCCTTTCCGCGTTCATTCGCGATGTCTCGCTGTCTCGCAGACCCCACGCAGCAACCAGGAAATGAACCCAGCTCACACTGTCCGCTCCTCGCAGCAGCGAGCCCCTCAACGTCCCCCCAACACGGCCCCCAGACCCCACGCAGCATTCTCATCTGTTTGTCCTTCCTGGTGTCACTTCCTGGTTGCTAACAAACGCCATTGCAAAACATAAATACTGATGTTCCGCTGTAACGGTGGTGGACCAATCAGAGCACAGTGGGCTCACAGGGGGGGGGCAGGAGCTCCAACAAGCCGTGTAGTGAATACACTTTACAGAGATGCTGTGTGAGAAACCGATGTGAGTTTGGAACATTGGACAATGTAGATCTATTCTAGGAATTGTGATCAGTAGAAATGGCCGTGACACGGGACCTTTAATATTTTTTTTCGAATCTTTCAAAATGAATTAGATTTTTCGAAAATGAAGCAGTTTTTTTAAAGTGAGGTCATTTTTTGAAACTTAAGTCATCTTTAAAAAATGAGGGATCTTCAGGGAAAATTTAGAAAACGACACAAAAAAAAGTAATGGAGGATGTTTTCTATAAGTCTATTTCTGTTTGCTAATTTTGTTGGAAAAACTACTTTTTTTTTAAATAATGTAATATTTAGAACATTTCATTTCAAGTTAGGTAACTTTACAAAAAAAATTCCCTTTACAAAAAAATCGTAGTTTTGAGAGTTTCAGTTCTAAAACTGAAGTTCTAATTCATAAATAAAGTGACTTTGAAAACGTTGTTTTAGTGATGAAAGATTGAAGTATTCTTAATGAACATGTACTATCTGTGGGACGAGCGCTGGCTGGGTTCAGTGAGCTTCAGAGACATGATGTGTTTTACAGATGGAGAGACACCTGTCCCCGTCAGCAGGTCAAAGGTCACAGAGCTGCACCAACACACCGTCAACTCCTCAACGCATCATATACATATCTACATACATATACACACATCTACACACATCTACACACATATACACACATCTACACACATCTACACACATCTTCATACATCTACACACATCTACACACATCTACACACATCTTCACACATCTACACACATCTACACACATCTTCACACATCTACACACATATACACACATCTAAACACATCTACATACATATACACACATCTACACACATCTACACACATCTACACACATCTACACACATCTTCACACATCTACACACATCTTCACACATCTACACACATCTTCACACATCTTCACACATCTACACACATCTACACACATCGTCACACATATACACACATCTACACACATCTACACACATCTACATACATATACACACATCTACACACATCTTCACACATATACACACATCTTCACACATCTACATACATCTACACACATATACACACATCTACACACATCTACACACATCTTCACACATCTACACACATCTACACACATCTACACACATCTACACACATCTTCACACATCTTCACACATCTACACACATCTACACACATCTACATATATCTACACACATCTACACCCATCTACACACATCTTCACACATCAACACACATCTTCACACATCTTCACACATCTTCACACATATACACACATCTACACACATCTACACACATCTTCACACATCTACACATATCTTCACACATCTTCACACATATACACACATCTACACACATCTACACACATCTTCACACATCTACACACATATACACACATCTACACACATCTACACACATCTACACACATCTATGCATTTTAAAGTGAGGTCATTCTTTGAAACTCAAGTA
>CM070429.1:2888632-2903632 GCA_036324595.1 Champsocephalus gunnari | reverse complement strand
ACACACACACACACACACACACACACACACACACACACACACACACGTATTAATCAATAACAAGAAAGACTTCTTAAACCAGCGTCAAGCTTCTGAAATGTGGACATGATCTGCACACTATACACTGTACCCATAGGAGAAACGCACACACACACTCTCACACACACACTCTCTCTCTCTCCTGTATCATTTTGTTTTGTAATAGCAGCATCTCGTGTTTCTCTCTCTGAGGAGCACCAGCAGCTTTCATGTCCTCGTCCCTCTCCGACCTCTCGCTACTTAAAGACCTTTGTTTGGGTCGGTCTGCAGCAGGTGCTGACGGGACAGAGTCCACAACGCACAGAGGCCGTGTGCCAAGAGGCTAATGGCAACATAAAGAAAGAAATCCAGAGGAACAGACATGGGGGGTTTGGGGTTATGAGACAACGGGCCCCTGGGTATAGATGTGTAAAAGGCAGACTGAACACACACTGACAATGAGTGTAAATGTGCATGTGGTGGTAGTGTTGTGTCTCTTTGTTGTATTTTCTCTAGTGCTTTTTAAAATGGTCTTTTTGTGTTTCTTCACAGTCATAGGTCAGCCGAGAATATTGAAGCATCTCTGTCATATCAGCTTTGACTGTGGTTGTCAATATCTAAAACTGTTTATTTCATTTAAAATATAAATACCTCAGTCACTAAATGGCATCACGCCCAACATTAGCCTCCTTTAGCTTAGCTGTGGTGACGTGAAGTCATGTGACCGTGCTGTAGTTCCTTTATAGCCCAACATTAGCCTCCTTTAGCTTAGCGGTGGTGACGTGAAGTCATGTGACCGTGCTGTAGTTCCTTTATAGCCCAACATTAGCCACCTTTAGCTTAGCGGTGGTGACGTGAAGTCATGTGACCGTGCTGTAGTTCCTTTATAGCCCAACATTAGCCTCCTTTAGCTTAGCGGTGGTGACGTGAAGTCATGTGACCGTGCTGTAGTTCCTTTATAGCCCAACATTAGCCTCCTTTAGCTTAGCGGTGGTGACGTGAAGTCATGTGACCGTGCTGTAGTTCCTTTATAGCCCAACATTAGCCACCTTTAGCTTAGCGGTGGTGACGTGAAGTCATGTGACCGTGCCGTAGTTCCTTTATAGCCCAACATTAGCCTCCTTTAGCTTAGCGGTGGTGACGTGAAGTCATGTGACCGTGCTGTAGTTCCTTTATAGCCCAACATTAGCCACCTTTAGCTTAGCGGTGGTGACGTGAAGTCATGTGACCGCGCTGGAGTTTCTTTATAGCCCAACGTTAGCCACCTTTAGCTTAGCGGTGGTGACGTGAAGTCATGTGACCGTGCTGTAGTTCCTTTATAGCCCAACATTAGCCACCTTTAGCTTAGCGGTGGTGACGTGAAGTCATGTGACCGCGCTGTAGTTCCTTTATAGCCCAACGTTAGCCACCTTTAGCTTAGCGGTGGTGACGTGAAGTCATGTGACCGTGCTGTAGTTCCTTTATAGCCCAACATTAGCCGCCTTTAGCTTAGCGGTAGTGACGTGAAGTCATGTGACCGCGCTGTAGTTCCTTTATAGCCCAACATTAGCCGCCTTTAGCTTAGCGGTAGTGACGTGAAGTCATGTGACCGCGCTGTAGTTCCTTTATAGCCCAACATTAGCCGCCTTTAGCTTAGCGGTAGTGACGTGAAGTCATGTGACCGCGCTGTAGTTCCAAGTATAATATCTCCCACTGACATTTGGTAGAATATAAAATAATAACAATGGAAATACTCAAGTCAAGTACAAGCACGTTAATTTGTAGGCCTACTTGAGTTAATGAACTACTTAATGTATTAAGTTACTTCCCCCCTTTTTCCTCTGCTCTCCTTTTCGCTGCTTTATTTTAGCAGTGTGAGTCTCCACTTGTGATTCTGGGGATGTGGATTCCTCACGGATCTGAAACCTGATCTCCGCTGGTTCCTGGGCCTCCCTCAGCGTTTACGGTCCTCACGCTTCAGTTTCAGCTCCGAGCCTCTTTACTGCAGCCGGATCCATTCCTGCGCTTTCGTCACAGCCACGCTCCACTCTGACGCTGGAAACTGCAGAAGAGGAACAACAACAAAAACAACAGCAAGCATAGGAAATACTCGTTTATATTATCAGATATGCAGTATATAGATATAATAAATGAAATGCTAACATTACATTATTATTATTTTATTGCACACTTTTACTTTACCTTCTTACATACATATTTGTGTTCTATTTTATTCTTATTTCATCTTAATATTGCATATTTTTACTTCTTGTGCGTATGTTAATATTCTTCCATATTTGATTTAATAATTTTTATTTTAAATCTTTTTTAATGCACATGCTTACTGTGAATTCTTATATTTAAAAACATATGCCTATTAAATGTTATATTATTTAATGTAATTTAGTTAGGATTTTTAATGTATGCAACTGTCTACTTTTACTCAATTACATTTGTCAGCTTCTGTGGCTTTTTCAGATTGCAGTTATTCATCCCCATGTTTCTCCAGATGAGTTTCTGAACAACTTTTTCCTCCTTCTTCAGTTTAAATGAAGTATTTTGAGTTGTAATTGTCAGAAGAGATATAAAATAAGTGCTGTGTGGCAGTGTTTCCCTGCTGAGCGTCTGACAGTCTAATTGCTTCAGTGTCTCCCCTCACACCTCGAGCCCCCCCACACTGATCCTCTCTGACTTCACACGCTCATTCACATCAAAGTGTAAAACAGCCCTCCTTCATTTATATACTCCTGACAGATTGAATATGTTGTAATATCTGAATCCCATCTATAAGAGCAATCAAACCAAGAATAAAAGACACAAATCACGTTATGATATACCAGATTTAAATTGCCTGACGCTACGGAATAGGATAAGGTTGCAATTATATTTTTAGGATAAATTCGGGGGGAAAAGTAAGAATACATTTTTTACTGAGCATTCAGGAAGAATTCGGGAACAAAACGTCTGAATTTCAAGAAATCTCTCATTCTGAGGGAATAAAGTTCTTATCTTATCTTAAATGATCTCGGAAAAAGCAGATTTGAACGGTTTGTAGCTTTAGGCCCCGTTTACACGGGAACGCAAACAAAAAACGAACCGAATTCGATATCAAAAAAGTATTCCGTTCACATGGATACGGCTCAATAAACGTGTCCCTTCACACGAGACCGCTCGACCCGCTGGAGACGCTGTAGTACATAGGCTACTGTATGCGAAAGAGAAAAGTAGCGGATTGAGCCCGTTTAGTTCCCGTGTAAACAGCACCTTAATATAACAGAAAATCCGGGTTGGGTCAGACTTCAGGTGTTCTGGAAATGGGATTAATACATCATTGAAAATCTGAATAATATCCATAATATCTAAAAGTAAATCCAGTGTTTCAAAGGTTATAATGCATGACAAACCAATGGGAATGGCTGGTATTAAAGGACAACATACTTAGTACATCCAGAGGTGTTGTTGCTCCACAGATACTTCACCATTTGTAAAGAAGAGAGTAACACAGTGAGGACCACCAGGACTCACAGGACACCTACGAGTGATGAGAGCGGAGAAAAACGTTGCAAAGAAAAGCTGGAAATGCAGAAATGTGAAATGATAATGTGCTGTAGTGAAGCCTTGTCAAGAGCAATGGCTTTATTGCGATATTCAACAATTACAGTGCAGCTGGATGGAAGTTTGATTCCATAGCGTTTAAAAGGTGCATTAAACTATTATGTGAAAAATAAGTGGACTTTTGGTTTGAATGTGAGTAAACATTTGTAAAAATATGTGCATAAAACTTGAAAATGCAAGAATGGAATCATAGTTTTGGCTATTTCCGAAAAATCTCAACAGAATCTATATCGGAACATTTGGGAGAATTGGGCAAAAAAAGTGGGATTTCTTTGTGAACTTTCAGAATTCTGAGAAACAAAGTTGGAAATATTTTTTCTGACAAATCTGAAAAGAAATATCAATCAAATCTTAAAATCCCCAAAAATAATTGACTATTTCTTTTTCTGAGAATCCTGAAAAATGTTCTGAATTATGAAGTCTTGGAAATAAGTCAAAATATTTTTTTGATAAAAAAGTGAAGAGGTCTGAAGGTAATGAATATTTTTTCTGAAAAGTCTAAGAAAAAGTCTTAATACGAATAGTTCAAATTAAAGTTTAGATTTCTTTCTCTTTCCAGTTTCCCGGCCTTCCTCCTCAAACCTCTCCGTTGTAGACGTTTTGGGGAACGGATAGTTTCTTTAGGCTCTTCAGGAATGTTTCGTCCACCTGTCAACGCGCTGCTCATCAAATGGTCCGCTGTAAACGTCGCGATGCTCCACAGAAACTTCACCATTTGTACGAGAGGAGAATGTAACAAAGTGTGGAGACCACCAGGACGCAAAGGAAACCTAAACACTGCTTTTACTGCAGAGGAGGCATCCCTTAATGTCAGAGCTGGGAAGTACAAATACTTTGTTACTGTACTTAAGTATTTTTCTCTGGTATCAGTACTTTACTCCACTACGACGACTTTTTACTTTGACTTCTTACATGTTGAACACAAATACCTGTACTTTCTACTTCTCTCATGTTGAACTCAAATACCTGTACTTTCTACTTCTCACATGTTGAACCCAAATACCTGTACTTTCTACTTCTCTCATGTTGAACTCAAATACCTGTACTTTCTACTTCTTACATGTGGAACTCAAATACCTGTACTTTCTACTTCTTACATGTTGAACTCAAATACCTGTACTTTCTACTTCTTACATGTGGAACTCAAATACCTGTACTTTCTACTTCTTACATGTGGAACTCAAATACCTGTACTTTCTACTTCTTACATGTTGAACACAAATACCTGTACTTTCTACTTCTTACATGTTGAACTCAAATACCTGTACTTTCTACTTCTTACATGTTGAACACAAATACCTGTACTTTCTACTTCTCACATGTTGAACTCAAATACCTGTACTTTCTACTTCTCACATGTTGAACTCAAATACCTGTACTTTCTACTTCTCACATGTTGAACTCAAGTACCTGTACTTTCTACTTCTTACATGTTGAACTCAAATACCTGTACTTTCTACTTCTCACATGTTGAACTCAAGTACCTGTACTTTCTACTTCTCACATGTTGAACTCAAATACCTGTACTTTCTACTTCTCACATGTTGAACTCAAGTACCTGTACTTTCTACTTCTTACATGTTGAACTCAAATACCTGTACTTTCTACTTCTTACATGTTGAACTCAAATACCTGTACTTTCTACTTCTTACATGTTGAACTCAAATACCTGGACTTTCTACTTCTCACATGTTGAACTCAAATACCTGTACTTTCTACTTCTCTCATGTTGAACTCAAATACCTGTACTTTCTACTTCTCACATGTTGAACTCAAATACCTGTACTTTCTACTTCTCTCATGTTGAACTCAAATACCTGTACTTTCTACTTCTTACATGTTGAACTCAAATACCTGTACTTTCTACTTCTCACATGTTGAACTCAAGTACCTGTACTTTCTACTTCTCACATGTTGAACTCAAATACCTGTACTTTCTACTTCTCTCATGTTGAACTCAAGTACCTGTACTTTCTACTTCTCACATGTTCTTACGTGGTGTTTTGTTTGATTTCAAATAAACAGAGTCTTGGCTTTCAGAATATTAAACTTGTTTCGGCAAATTCAGATGATAAATACAACGTTGAAGCTTCGGCATAATTACAAGCAGAGAACTGAGTAACTCAACGTCACAGCGGGCACAACAACAGCCGGTGTGTCACACACACACACACACACACACACACACACCACACACACACACACACACACACACACACACACACACACACACACACACACACACACACACACACACACACACACACACCACACACACACACACACACACACACACACACACACACACACACACACACACACACACACACACAGTCTACCTATGTTGCAAATGTATTATCTCTTCAATTTCCACACGGCATCTATTGCACGTCTGTCCGTCCTGGAGAGGGATCCTCCTCTGCTGCTCTCCCTGAGGTTTCTCCATGTTCCCTTTAAACTGGGTTTTCTTTGGAAGTTTTTCCTTGTACGATGTGAGGGTCTAAGGACAGAGGGTGTGAGGACAGAGGGTCTGAGGACAGAGGGTCTAAGGACAGAGGGTCTGAGGACAGAGGGTCTAAGGACAGAGGGTCTAAGGACAGAGGGTCTGAGGACAGAGGGTATAAGGACAGAGGGTCTGAGGACAGAGGGTCTGAGGACAGAGGGTCTGAGGACAGAGGGTCTGAGGACAGAGGGTATAAGGACAGAGGGTCTGAGGACAGAGGGTCTGAGGACAGAGGGTATAAGGACAGAGGGTCTGAGGACAGAGGGTCTGAGGACAGAGGGTCTAAGGACAGAGGGTGTCGTATTGTCATACTGATATTCTGTACAAACTGTGAAGTCCACTGAGACAAATGTAACATGTGTGATATTGGGCTATAAATAAACATGGATGATTGATTGACACACACACGCTCAGACTCTCCTCTTTCCAGCAGTGGATACAGCTCAAACTGTGTCTCCGGGTCAATGCGACTGACTTCGATGGAGCAGGTCACACATTTCAATATTCAAATGACTTGACTATCGACTGTTCTGCACTTTCTGTTTTGTTCTATTTTATTGGAGCGACTCGCACTACTATCAGTTTGATTGCGTTGCTCTGTTGGAGGATCCTGTGACCTCAGATGTTCATTGACATATCTACACTGTAGCTACGTACTCATGACAATACAAGCCTTGAATCTTGAATCTTGAATCTTGAACCTTGAATCTTGAGTCTTCAGTGCATTGAGAGGATCTGGAGGTCTCCATTGATCACGACGAGGCGTTGATGCTCCACCATTTGTTGGGATGTTTGTAACAAAGTGGGGACCACCAGCACTCACAGGACAGCTACGCGCCGTCGTTAGAGACGTCCAGACTCTGATCCAGGATCTGTGTCTCCCCCTTTATCTCCCCCCCTCCCCTCCGGATCCCAGCTGGAGGCAGAGGAAGGTAAACACTCAGAGAGGCTGTGATCTTAGCTGAGGTCTCTGGGGGGGGAGGGGGGAGGGGGGAGGGGGGAGGGGGGGGGAATTACCTTCATATATTTATATACGGCATTGGCTATTCTAACCGGGGGAATGTACACACTGTACTCTGAGGAATTACCTTCATGTGAATTCAATCTAATATGTAATATTCCATTCCTCACGTGTATAATATCCTGCTTTATACTTTGTTACATTTGTATTTCAACATCATATATTTTCTACTTTTTCTCTAATGCTATTGTATTTCTATCGAGACGTTTACATTTCTACTCTTTTCACTTCTCTAATGTGCAACGCCTTCTTTCTGCTGCCACGCAAACCTTTCCATAAAGTACTTTTATCTTATCTTATTATCTTATATTCATAAATATGATCCGCACTGATTGGCTATTCTTAAAGGGGCTTTACACAACACATTCTCCCAACTCGTACTGTAGTGACGTTATGGCTTGATATGAGCAAGAAGAAGGTTGATACACGCTGTGAGAATCGGTCTGCGGAGAGCATTTCTCCGCGATCCCAACTCGTCTATTACCAACGTTCAGGGAGCTCAATGCAAGTCAATGGCCGCTTTCACACCAAGTACTTTGCCGTACTTAGTTCCCAGCACTTAGTGCCCCCATGGAACTAAGAGCTGATCGCGTTCACACCGGAACAAGTCCCCTGAGGGAGGATTAGGCAAATGAAGCCGCTGACGTCACTTCTTCTTCTTCTGCTTTGGGTTTACTGGCAGGCCGCAAACCACTTCACGGCGTATACTGCCGCCCGGAGTCCCCGGCCGGAAGTCCCCGGAGTTGGGGAAGGCTTCAGTAGAAGCTGCTGGGAGTCCCAGCAGCTTCTACTGAAGCCTTCCGAGTAAATCGCCAGAACGCCGACACCTCCTCATCTCCACCGCTCCCATGTTTTATTTTGTGTTGCCATAAGTTAGTCTCTCTGCGTTTCTGCGCTGGGCTAATGCTAATGCTAATAATGCTAATGCCAGCAAATACAATGGCGGCTTCAAAACACTTTTCAGAGTTTTACGGGGCGTGGTTTGCAATCCGCCCAGCCAATCAGAAATGGGTACTTCTTTCTCCCCAGGAAAGTCCCACCTCTCTAGCGGGCACTACCAAGGGGGTGAAACTGACTCATGAACTAAGTTCTCTTTTTGGTGTGAACGCAAAATTCCAGGAACTATCGGAACTAAACGGGAAAAGTACTGCGGTGTGAAAGCGCCCAATGGGACGCCCTGATAGTTGACATGTGACGCTAAAGGGCCCCCGCTGCGTTCGATAGTGACGCCAAGGGACCCTGACGTAACGTCACTATAGGACGAGTCGGGAGGGAGAATGTGTTGATTTACACACTGTAGATATTATTCATAAAAAACAAATCCGTAAATGTTATGTGTCCATCTTGGTCGTGTAGGCATGTTCACTTACGAGGACATCGTAGAATATAAATGTATTCGTAATGCTTTTATTTTACTTTTTTAAAGGCTCAAATCCCTGTGTTCCCTCGAGTATAAACATATGTGATTTATGATCTTCTTTCGATTCGATGTTTTACCCCAGTGTTTTTCAAAGTGGGGGCCCCGACCCCCCCGGGGGGCCGCCAGGGGGCACCAGGGGGGTTTCTTTTCTTCCGATGTTATTAATAACTGCATATCTATCAACTATGGGTCCTTTGATGCCAATCGTTTCATATTTTTAGTTTTTGAATCACACGACTCAGCTTTTGGAGCAAGCGAGAGCTAGTGAATGTTTCGCTCTGCAGCTGGATGAGAGCACGGATGTAGCAAATGTCGCAGAGTTGCTTGCATACATCATCAGATTTATTTCAGAAGGCAACTTTGTTGAGGAAATATTATTTTACAAAGCACTGGAAGGTAGGACCACATGAAGAGACATGTTCCAAGTTTTAGATGAGTCATCTCAAACTGGTCTCGTTGTGTGGTGTGTGCTCAGATGGGGCAGGGGGGCTACGACGGGCAAAGAAAGCGGAGTGACAGCTTCGATCAGGCAGAAGGCCCCAAATGTAGTGGCAACGCACTGCATGCTCCATCGGGAGGCACTTGTACACATCATTTAAAAAAAATTGCAACGGGGGGTCTCAGAGGATAATGCTGGGGGTCCTTGGCATGGCAAAGTTTGGGAACCCCTGTTCTCCCCGACGTCTGGTTTGTTATGAAATACATGTAAAACTGTTATACCTAGATCTCCTCTACATCTCCGAGGGTAATATTGTACTTTTTCTCCTCAAAATGTAACTCGCTAATGTAGGTACTTTTCCTGTACATTAATAATATAATACTGTATACTGTAATAATATGATACTGCGTCATTTCATATGTTTTTACATGTGTCAAATACATGATGTATGTCTGAGTAAATGTACTTCTACCACTGGAAATTACAATCCACATATATAGTATTTCATATTCTGAAATGGCCATTCTGCATATTTAATGCTGGAGTTTTAGTCGCAGAGTTTTTCTAAAGTGTGTATTAATTATTTGACTGAAGTATAACTTCTTCTTCCCCCTGTGACAAACTCTCTGAGTGAGGAAGAGGACGAGGCTTTAACGTGTGAAGAGCAGAGCCACTGAAGAGGCTCCTCAGGACAGCAGGTTAAAGGTGACAGACCACACAGAGAGGCCCCACACACACACACACACACACACACACACACACACACACACACACACACACACACACACACACACACCACACACACACACACACACACACACACACACACACACACACACACACACACACACACACACACACACACACACACACACACACACACACACACACACACACACACACACACACACACACACGCACACACGCACGCACACACACACGCACACGCACACGCGCACGCACACACACACACACACACGCACGCACGCACGCACGCACGCACACACACACACACACACACACACACACACACACACACACACACACACACACACGTTGTAGTAATTGTATCTATTACACTGCAGGACTCATATAAGCACAGATCTTTATAGATTTCGGGTATTGATGTTTTTTATTTCCCGTTTCATATCATACTAAATTTGTGAATGTTATCATTTTGCAGAAACACTGAGAGAGTGGGAGCTCAAAAAACTACATTTCAAAACTACACCTCGCTCACGAGTATGCAAACTATTGAAAGAAAATAGTCCCTACCGAACGGCTCACACCCGATCTGTGGATTCTCTCGAGAAGCGGGGGCATCTGTTCTGAAAACAGACATTTATGCTGAGTTTCTGAATGTATGTTTTGACACCACAAAGAAAGCATCCAGTTCCATTAACAGACACTAAAACAATCACAATGGTCAGATAGCAATACGGAGAGGAGATCTGTTTGACATTGGGGTGACTGTCCCTTTAAGGCTAATACAACAATAAGCAAAGAAGCGCCGGGCCCTCCTGCGCGGTCTTTCTAAAGCCGTGTCCCTCGGAACTGGGATGGATTTGAAATGTCCCTGAGGGCAACGCAAACACATTTCCCTGACGTTGTGCAACCTGCTTCAGTGAAACAGATATGTGAGACGTGTTGAGGGGCCGTGTGTCCCGGGGAAAAGGTGGGACATTGAATGCATCGCATGATATCTGGGTCACTATTCCCTCAATGTGCAGAAACAGGAGACGCTGATCTGAGCTCCGAAACATCCTGCACGGAAAATACACTTTGAATCATCGCTGAAACCTTACAAGCCACCAGCTACCCTGCGGTCTACAAAGTACTTCAGACTAGCTGCACCTCCACCAGCTACCCTGCAGTCTACAAAGTACTTCAGACTAGCTGCACCTCCACCAGCTACCCTGCAGTCTACAAAGTACTTCAGACTAGCTGCTCCTCCACCAGCTACCCTGCAGTCTACAAAGTACTTCAGACTAGCTGCTCCTTTACCAGCTACCCTGCAGTCTACAAAGTACTTCAGACTAGCTGCACCTCCACCAGCTACCCTGCAGTCTACAAAGTACTTCAGACTAGCTGCTCCTCCACCAGCTACCCTGCAGCCTACAAAGTACTTCAGACTAGCTGCACCTCCACCAGCTACCCTGCAGCCTACAAAGTACTTCAGACTAGCTGCACCTCCACCAGCTACCCTGCAGTCTACAAAGTACTTCAGACTAGCTGCACCTCCACCAGCTACCCTGCAGCCTACAAAGTACTTCAGACTAGCTGCTCCTCCACCAGCTACCCTGCAGTCTACAAAGTACTTCAGACTAGCTGCACCTCCACCAGCTACCCTGCAGTCTACAAAGTACTTCAGACTAGCTGCTCCTTTACCAGCTACCCTGCAGTCTACAAAGTACTTCAGACTAGCTGCACCTTCACCAGCTACCCTGCAGTCTACAAAGTACTTCAGACTAGCTGCACCTCCACCAGCTACCCTGCAGTCTACAAAGTACTTCAGACTAGCTGCACCTCCACCAGCTACCCTGCAGTCTACAAAGTACTTCAGACTAGCTGCACCTTCACCAGCTACCCTGCAGTCTACAAAGTACTTCAGACTAGCTGCACCTTCACCAGCTACCCTGCAGTCTACAAAGTACTTCAGACTAGCTGCTCCTCCACCAGCTACCCTGCAGTCTACAAAGTACTTCAGACTAGCTGCACCTTCACCAGCTACCCTGCAGTCTACAAAGTACTTCAGACTAGCTGCACCTCCACCAGCTACCCTGCAGTCTACAAAGTACTTCAGACTAGCTGCACCTCCACCAGCTACCCTGCAGTCTACAAAGTACTTCAGACTAGCTGCACCTTCACCAGCTACCCTGCAGTCTACAAAGTACTTCAGACTAGCTGCTCCTTCACCAGCTACCCTGCAGTCTACAAAGTACTTCAGACTAGCTGCTCCTTCACCAGCTTTGAGAACACTTGATCAATCATTATAAAACACATCATATATATTATTCTGAAATGGACCAATCAAACAACGACTATTTTCACTGTCTTTCACTATATTTAGATGAGAATACTTTCTACTTTCACTTGAGGGACATTTTGAATGAGGACTTTAACTGTAACAGAGTATTCCTACACTCTGGTACTTCTACTTTACTCAAGTACAAGATCTGAGTACTTCTACTTTTACTCAAGTACAATATCTGAGTACTTCTACTTTCACTCAAGTACTAGATCAGAGTACTTCTACTTTCACTCAAGTACTAGATCTGAGTACTTCTACTTTTACTCCAGTACAAGATCTGAGTACTTCTACTTTGACTCAAGTACAATATCTGAGTACTTCTACTTTTACTCAAGTACAAGATCTGAGTACTTCTACTTTGACTCAAGTACTAGATCTGAGTACTTCTACTTTTACTCAAGTACAAGATCTGAGTACTTCTACTTTGACTCTAGTACAAGATCTGAGTACTTCTACTTTTACTCAAGTACTAGATCTGAGTACTTCTACTTTCACTCAAGTACTAGATCTGAGTACTTCTCCTACCTCTGCATCTTTGTACGTACATCAAAATGAAGCTTAATGAAGGAAAGGAGAGTACACACAATCACACTTCCCCAGATTAAAGTGGTACTTTAAGAAGTAGAACTGACACATGAAATAAACACACATGTATCAATAACCATCGCTAGCTCTTAGCATTAGCTAGATCTAAACCATGATTGGCCACTACTATTATTACTATTATTATTATTATAATTATTATTATTATTATTAATTATTATTATTATTATTATTATCATTATTATTATGTATTATTATTATTTATTATTATTATTATTATTATTAATATTATTATTATTATTATTATTATTATTATTTATTATTATTATTATTATTATTATTATTATTATTATTATTATTATTATTATTATTATTATTATTATTATTATTATTTATTATTATTATTATTACTACCTCTGTAAAGCGACTTTGAGCACCTGTAAAAGTGCTTAACAAATAAATGTATTATTATTATTAGAATTATTATAGATTTGTATTTTTATTGTTATTTTTCTTTCTTTCTTTCTTAATTATAATTACAACTTTTTTTTATACTCTATCATTTATAAAAAAAATATCTTTGATAATTATAAATAATTCTATAAATAACATCTAAAAAAGGAAAAGTGAGTTTCTCCTTTAGCTAGCCTCGACCTGATGGTACCCCTCTCAGACTTAATGTAACAGGTGTACCTCAGTTACCAGACGTGCTAAGTGCTGCTATCAATGTTAACATGAACATCTTCCTCAGAGTTTCTGAATCTCGATTTCCCTCCATCACGGTCCTCTGATTTCCCACGGACAGTGAACGCCTCCCATGTTTAAAGAATGCCCTCTCTGGAAATAGTCGTGTTTTACCCGCCTCTCTTCTCTAATCGTCATCATTCATCATTGTTTAATTTCTGCCACACAACACGGCGGCGTCCGTTTACCCCCCCGGACCACCGAGCTATATCTGTCCCTTTAATGGGGAAGGGGGAATTCCTGAGGCTTTCTGGGTAATCACGGCGTCTGGCACACCCCGGGCCTCAGAGAGATGGCAAAAGCATCCTTTCCTAAAGTAGAAGTACAGATACTCGTGTTTAAAAATACTCTGGTGAAAGTACTGACTAAACTTCTTTACTCAAGTTAAAGTAAAGAGGCTTTGAAGTGTACTTCAGTAAAAAGTACCCATAGCTAGCAGCTGCTTTAAAGAGTACCTGACCTCCCTTTATATTAATAGAACATGTCATTGTTAGCTAATGAATGTTTCCATGGTGACCAACGGCAACATGACAACGTTTCCATTGGTCCCTCTTCTTTAGAGAAGACCAGGAAGTGATGGATACACGGATCGTGTTCCAACCAATAGGCACGCAGTGACTCTAAAGAATAATTATCACGCACCAACACACATTCAGACTAAAGGAACCAGCTGTTTGGGAAATGAGAGAAGTAGAAAGTACAGGTATTTGAGTTCAACATGAGAGAAGTAGAAAGTACAGGTATTTGAGTTCAACATGTAAGAAGTAGAAAGTACAGGTATTTGAGTTCAACATGTGAGAAGTAGAAAGTACAGGTATTTGTGTTCAACATGTAAGAAGTAGAAAGTACAGGTATTTGAGTTCAACATGTAAGAAGTAGAAAGTACAGGTATTTGAGTTCAACATGAGAGAAGTAGAAAGTACAGGTATTTGTGTTCAACATGAGAGAAGTAGAAAGTACAGGTAGTTGAGTTCAACATGTAAGAAGTAGAAAGTACAGGTATTTGAGTTCAACATGAGAGAAGTAGAAAGTACAGGTATTTGTGTTCAACATGTGAGAAGTAGAAAGTACAGGTATTTGAGTTCAACATGTAAGAAGTAGAAAGTACAGGTATTTGAGTTCAACATGAGAGAAGTAGAAAGTACAGGTATTTGTGTTCAACATGAGAGAAGTAGAAAGTACAGGTAGTTGTGTTCAACATGTAAGAAGTAGAAAGTACAGGTATTTGAGTTCAACATGAGAGAAGTAGAAAGTACAGGTATTTGAGTTCAACATGAGAGAAGTAGAAAGTACAGGTATTTGTGTTCAACATGTGAGAAGTAGAAAGTACAGGTATTTGAGTTCAACATGTAAGAAGTAGAAAGTACAGGTATTTGAGTTCAACATGAGAGAAGTAGAAAGTACAGGTATTTGAGTTCAACATGTAAGAAGTAGAAAGTACAGGTATTTGAGTTCAACATGAGAGAAGTAGAAAGTACAGGTATTTGAGTTCAACATGAGAGAAGTAGAAAGTACAGGTATTTGTGTTCAACATGTAAGAAGTAGAAAGTACAGGTATTTGAGTTCAACATGTAAGAAGTAGAAAGTACAGGTATTTGAGTTCAACATGTAAGAAGTAGAAAGTACAGGTATTTGAAGTCAAAGTAAAAAGTCATCAGAAACGACTTCCCGCCTCTGGGCCTCAGAG